>JAPMUY010009596.1:0-118577 GCA_026901105.3 Galaxias olidus
TGATTTCAAATTCTACCCAACTTGTTTTATTTAGTTTGATTCATTTAATTCAAGCAGCTGGTTTGTGTTACTTTAAGACGCAATGTATTTCACACAAAAAAATTTGTTTAATGATAGTAATTATGAATTCATAATGAACTGTATTAAATTTATATCAGAACAAAGCATTGAACAAACATGTATCTTTGTTGGCTATATAATAACAATGAATGTAGGCAAATGTGCTGTACTCACGGCCCATGTATCATTCTCTCATAGTTCTCCATCTATATAGTGCAAATTGACCATTAAAAGAAAGACGTAAATTGATAACACAGACAAGCTAATACAGCATGTTTACAATAGCATCTAGGACATGTTGAACACCTTTTTACGGCTGAATATTTAGTTATGGGTAAACACAGAAGCCATAGCGAGAGATTTAACAACATTTTTAATTCAACTAATAAAACGAACTAATTAAAACGAACTGATTAACAAGACACATTATACTCATAGGACTATTTAATCAGTCAGAAAATATCACGTTTGCGTCAACAATCATAAGAGTCATAAACGTTAGCCATTGGGTTAGCTTACACAAGTCATGGAAGGATAACGTTAGCGAGCTAATGCTAATGGCCAATCGTACACACAGGCAGCTAGATAGGGAGCAATCATTTTGATAGTTAGTTCCCTTCCCATTAAAATTGTTTTATCGTCCACGTATAAGTTAAACAGCATGAACAAACTTGTATCAGAACTGACAAACAAGCAATGGCGTCTACGCCGAACATAATAACACTGCTGGCAGGTCTGGCTGGTGCCACTGGCTTGAGCCAAATTGACGGTGAGCCACGGCTGGTGCGGCTGGCAAGTGGCAAAAGTTAGTAGCCTGCCACCACCAGGGAGCAGAATTCAGGCTGGTGTCTCTGGCAATTGTCAAAAGCCAGTGGCTTGCCACCAGCGGGGGCAGTATTGAGGCTGGTTTGTCGCTGGTTTCTCTGGTAAGTGCCAAAAGCCAGTGGCTTGCCACCAGCTTTTTTTTTTATTATTATTATTATTATTATTATTATTATTATTATTAATAATAATAATAATAATAATAATAAATCACTAGAACTATTTAAATAAATTGATATAGACCCTTAGCTAATAATAACCCAACGTTATGCCATCGCTGAAAAACGAATTTTAGCAAAAATAATAATATACAATAACATACAATTTTCCTACGCGCTGTAGCTTAGACCTATACGCATCAGGGGCAGCATTGTCTCGCGAAGCCAGACCTCTCCACACTTCGTTGCGTCCCGAGCGACTGGCTTAACACCAGCGGGGGCAGTATTGAGGCTGGTTTGTCTCTGGCTTCTCTGGCAATTGTCAAAAGCCAGTGACTTGCCACCAGCAGGGGCAGTATTGAGGCTGGTTTGTTGCTGGTTTCTCTGGTAATTGCCAAAAGCCAGTGGCTTGCCACCAGCGGGGGCAGTATTGAGGCTGGTTTGTCGCTGGTTTCTCTGGCAATTGCAAAAAGCCAGTGGCTTGCCACCAGCAGGGGGCGGTATTGAGGCTGGTTTGCCACAGGTTTCGCTGGCCATTACCAGCGCCACAAAAAGAGCCAGGCGTCACTCAAAAAAAAGACAGTTTACTACTCCAGTCACGTGACGTTGGCACTTGTTAGCCGTGCAACAGGGAAGTTTATGAAGGGGACAGAGTGAGACCGCAGATGAAACTACCTAAACGACTAGTACTACCCTTATGAGACTACATTATGAGATATCATATACAGACATGACTATCTAACTATGTTAGAGATATCAAGGTATAAACATAAAACCTTTAGCGTTAGCCTCTGCTAGCGAACGAGCTAATGTTTCGCTTCACTTTAATGTGTTTTTCTTGATAAAAGTAATTAAGCTACATAATGATAATGCCTCACGGGCCGGATCCAATTGTGTCGCGGGCCATATATGGCCCGGAGGCCGGAGGTTGGTATTCAATAATGGTATATTGAATAATGGTATTCAAACTGGAAACAAGACAGGGCAAAACATCGTTTGTTACATATTTACATTTTATTTACACTTTATTCAGTTTTTTCTTCACAGGAGATAAGCAAAATGTATGATATCCCCAACACCCACGTTCCTGTTCTTCAGGTGTATTTAGATCCTTCTAAAGACATGCAATTAGACCACTGCTTGTCTAGCCCCCCCCCCCCCCGCACTCACTCATCCTTACTGTCTGTGCCCAGCAGGAGGGATACTTTTGAGGTTGCTGAGGCTTCAGCAGCAGCCTGGCCATGGCTTGACCGCGAGCATGAGGCAACGACAGTGGGAGGCTGAATGGACGACCTTTCCCCAAGTGCCTCATGCATGGCATCAAACCACTGCCAGGTAGCCACGGTTGCCTCACTGCCGTCGGTTCCCGTCCCAGTTGGAGGATTCTTCAACTCCTATTAACATCATGGATAACAGAATGTTACTGAAAGGGTAGTTGGGACAGAATGCACTAATGATGGATTACCAATAATGGATGTCTAACTGTTGCTAGCCATTCAATTGTGTGGGTACTCATTGCTTTTGTGTTGTGTGGTTTAGCCTTAAATGTTGAAGTTTCACATGTATAGATCACTAATTAATAGACAATAAGCTTTTTTACCTGTACAGCATAATATCAACAAACCCTAGCCCACTACAGTGCCCAGCCATATCATTTGCTTTGTACTTTGTTTTTAAGTTGTACCATTTATTCCAGGCCTGGATGGCAGTCACCTGCTCCTCCAGCCCCATTTTCTTCACCACCTGCCTGTAAATCCGAATGAGATTTGCCAGTTATTACACGAACATTGTAAGCCTCTTGTTTTCCTCAAACTTACTTAAATCCATTATCCTTGAGGTCAATTTTACCCCTGCAATTTAAACCTTCCAAAAATGTGTGAGTGTAATTTGACATTGTTGCCCAATTTTATGTGTGATACTTTGTATTTGTTGACTACTCATATCTCTCACAAAATAATTTTCTGTGAAGCATAAAACTTTCCATAAGGACGTTAAACATTTAAAGGGGTCAAATTGACACCAAAGATAATAGAGGGACCCACAAACATAGGCAACTTGCTCCCATCCTGTTTTGGCAGCATTTCTCTTCCCACTGAAGAGAGACTTCAAGTTTCACCCATGACTTTATTAGTGCAAGGGTTTCTGCATCTGTGGCTTAAGTAATATTAATATCGATATTAATTGTAAGGGCTGGCCAGAAAACAACGGTCAAAATTTAAAAATATTGTTTTAATTAAATTACTAGGCTAATAGGTTCAATGTGAGCTTTACTTTGGTAATTAACAACAGAATCGTAATGTTCATAGGTCGCCTATGAGTTGAAAATATTTTTGAAAGATCCAAACATGTAAGATATTAGCAGGTTAGGGAGTAAGATGGAAAATGCTTAGCCTAACCAGTAACGGTAACTTACATGTGGATCTGCATCCTTTGTCAGCCATTTTGTTTGTATGTTTTTGTTAACGGCCGAAGGATGCTTACCTTAAAAGTGTTGGTGCCGCAAGGAGTTTTGGGGCAGCATTTTCTCCTTTCCTTTCGTAAAGGTTGGTCCAGTATATCCTATGCTAAAGTACACAAGTTAGGAAGCATTGAAGCACCTTTCCTTAGCACCTTTCCTTAGCACAGATACCTGCTGCTTGATAAACCAAATACAGTTAGGCCCAAAAATATTTGGACAGTGACACAATCTTCATGATTTGGGCTCTGCATGCCACCACATTGGATTTGAAATGAAACAACTACAACGGAATTGATGTGCAGACTTTAAGGTTTAATTCAAGGGGTTGAACAAAAATATATGAATAAACATGTAGGAATTGTAGCTATTTTTATACAAACGCTCCTCATTTCAGGGGCTCAAAAGTAATTGGACAAATAAACATAACCCCAAGTAAAATGTTACTTTTCAATATTTTGTTGAGAATCCTTTGGAGGCAATGACTGCCTGAAGTCTGGAACCCATAGACATCACCAAACGCTGGGTTTCCTCCTTTGTGATGCTTTGCCAGGCCTTTACTGCAGCGGTCTTCAGTTGTTGCTTGTTTGTGGGTCTTTCTGCCTTAAGTTTTTTGTCTTGAGCAAGTGAAATGCATGCTCGATTGGGTTGAGATTTGGTGATTGACTCGGCCATTGCAGAATATTCCACTTCTTTGCTTTAAAAAACTCCTGGGTTGCTTTTGCAGTATGTTTTGGGTCATTGTCCATCTGTACTGTGAAGCGCCGTCCAATCAACTTTGCTGCATTAGGCTGAATCTGAGCAGAAAGAATATCCCTATACACTTCCGAATTCATCCGGCTGCTTCTGTCTTTTGTCACATCATCAATAAACATAAGTGACCCAGTGCCATTGGAAGCCATGCATGCCCATGCCATCACTGCCTCCACCATGTTTTACAGAAGATGTGGTGTGCTTTGGATCATGAGCTGTTCCAATTCTCCTCCAAACTTTCTTCTTCCCATCATTCTGGTACGGGTTGATCTTAGTCTCATCTGTCCAAAGAATGCTGTTCCAGAACTGGGTTAGCTTCTTCAGGTGTTTTTTGGCAAAGTCAATTCTGGCCTTTCTATTTTTGAGGCTGATTAATGGTTGGCACCTTGTGGTGAATCCTTTGTATTTACTCTCATGAAGTCTTCTCTTTATGGTAAACTTAGATACTGATACACCTACTTCCTGGAAGTGTTCTTCACTTGAGTGGATGTTGTGAAGGGGTTTTTCTTCACCATGGAAAAGATTCTGCGATCATCCACCACTGTTGTCTTCCGTGGACGTCAGGCCTTTTGGGTTCCCAAGCTCACCAGTGCACTCTTTTTTTCTCAGAATGTACCAAACTGTTGATTTGGCCACTCCTAACATTTCTGCTATCTCTCTGATGGATTTCTTCTTTTTTTCAGCCTCAGGATGGTCTGTTTCACCTCCATTGAGAGCTCCTTTGACCGCATGTTGTGTGTTCACAGCAACAGCTTCCAAATGCAAACGCCACACCTGGAATCAACTCCAGACCTTTTAACTGCTTAATTGATGACAGGTTAATGAGGGAAGAGCCCATGCAGCGTTGTTATTTTTTTTGCAGCCTTCTGAGTCAATTGTCCAATTACTTTTGGTCCCTTGAAAAAGAGGCGGCTAAGTATTAAAGAGCTGTAATTCCTAAACCCTTGCTCCAATTTGGATGTGAATACTCTCAAATTACAGCTGAGAGTCTGCACTTTAAGCCCATATTGATTATATAATTGTATCCTGAATATGTTTTCGTAAACAGCTAAAATAACAAAACTTGTGTCACTGTCCAAATATTTTTGGCCCTAACTGTATCTGAAGGATAGCTGACTTCAAGCGTGTCCAGACGTGTTCCTCACTTTTAGGTGTCCTCTGGAAACATTTCCGTTGGGTTGTCTGTATTTACAGCATGTTTCTGTAATATGTGGTGTTTTCTGTATTTCCAGCACGTTTTTGTAATGTGTTGCGCTGGCTGAATTAGCAGCACGTTTTCTAAATGCTGCGCCTGTGTTGTCAAATTGATGCAGATGTTTTCTTAATTTGCTTGTGTTTTGTCTCTTTGCATGTGTTTTCTGAAGTTGCAATGCATGGCCTTTCAGGGCCACTGTACGATACCGATCCTTTAAAACGTGTTGGTATTGGGCCAGATACCAATACTTAGTATTGGATCTGGACATCCCTAATTACCAGTAATGTTTCAGACCTGATAGCAATCAACATTATGGACAGTTGACGGTGAAATTTATTATTTACTAGCTAGAGTTTGTGCCGCCTTGTAAGTTGTCAAGCACTTGTCCCATTCATTCAGCAGCAGCAGTATTCAGAAGAGAAATAAAATGGCTAAGAATGCAGTTTAATGCAATAGAGAACATTAATCTAGATTTAAAAGTAGTCAGGCTTTGAGCGAGTCTCAGATTTTCCGTAAATTGGTTCCAGAATTGATACATAGTAATTGACTTAAATCCTTGTGCATTTTAAGATTAGAAGTCAAGTCCTTTTATGCAGACAGTGTCTTGATTGCTGGACGACACATGGTGGACCGACAGATTATTTCCATGGTTTTCTTTAACTTGGAAGAGGGGTCGATAACGCCACAATTTTAAAACCGATTTTTCTTCCTCCATTTTTCACCATTATTGGTTCTGTGAGAGAGCGCATATGAGGGCACCAAGTTTAAACTGAAGTAAGAGTGTTATTTGTTAGAATTAGACTAAATCTGTCATTTCTTCTCAGATTTAAATAAAATTGTAGTCTATTTCTCTTAGATTTATGTTGGGGTAACGACTTAAATATATATTACAACAAATTGTATTTATATTTCTAAAATCCTTTTCTGAACATATAACTTAAATCTGAGTTGTATATACAATATATATGTATATACACACAGTACTGTGCATAGGTTTTAGGCAGGGGATGATGTTTTGAAGGGGAAGGTCACACCAAATGTTGATTTGATACAGATTTGCTTTCTCTCACTTTGTATTTTATGAATTGTAAAAAAAAAAAAACACAATTAACATTTAGATTTTTCTGTTGTTGTTTTTTTTCTAACTTTAAAGACTTCACACAGGTCTGCCTAAAACCATTGTCAGTGAGATTTAGTCTAGAGTTAGGCTTAATCCCTGTACGGGAAACCGGGCCATAATGTTTTATGAGAGGTTTACATATGAACATCATGAATATTTGCATCCGTTTTTTTGTTGACGAACTGCATCTTCTTGATGACTGCCATGTTTGTTGGATGGGCTGGAGTTGAGAGAAAGGAAAGATCAAAAGAGTCAGTATCTATCAAGCTATTCTAAGCAGTGTTGGAATAGATGAGTGATTGCATTCATATAAAAATTAATTGCTTAACATAAAGCGTAAGTAAACGACAGGCAGGATTAGCAATGCATTACGGTTGCTGCTCGCTAGCCTACTTTCGAAACCATCTAAAGCAGTTACAAAACGGTCAATTGGAAACAATCGATAACGTTACCAAGAAACAAAAACAACAGTAAATACGTAAGAATTATTAGTCTTAGATTAACCTTTAGAAATTACTTCAGGTTGTTGATGAGTATTCAAGTCGTCACGAATTTGAGAAGTCTTCAAGGTAAAACGGAAGTAAAGATAAACCGCTTGAGGAAAGTCGAACGTTAACTGACGTCACTATGATAAAGGCCTTACCCTAGATAGGAAAATACGAATTACGGGGAAAGTGAGTCCTTCTGAACACAGCTAGTGTATTTCTTCCATAATAGTGATGCCATTAGCCAAAAGTCCCTGTTAGTAAGCCTATTCTTGGATCACAGTAAAAAGGAAACATGACACAACTAGAGATGAATGGGGTAAGATAAGAGTTTTGAGTAAGTGGTGCTGGACACTCCCCATCTCTACGTTAATCTAATCTGCTGTGACATGGAGGGTTATTGTCATTTGGTTAAACAAAGGTAACCAAAGACGGACAACAATGAGTCACACCAGCCATTTTTTGGCTACATTGTGAAAGTTCATCTGGCGGTTCTGTGTCTCGATAATGCCCATATAAAAACACGGTGTCTCCACCAGGTTAAGCTTATTATTACATTCCATTGTAGGGCTAAAAACAGACCTAGCCACTAACATAGAATATACAACATTGTTTTAGACATATCAAACATATTCTCTGTTTGGAAATTAACTCTTAAAGTTAAAAGATGCTGTTGAATGCACAATAATTTTGCCTTTGGTCAACTAGAAAGGCCAGGAAATTAAGCATGTAAACACGAGCCTACTTGGGCCCGCAGCACAAATCAGGCTAATGAGCAAGGGGAGACCAAATCCATGCTGACATGATCAAGTATTCAACACCAAATTACAGTGTGTGGGGAGATTAGCAGGTCCAGAGACAATCCTGCTGAGAGAGAGCATGGGTAAACATGCTGACCTACACTGTCATGGACGAATTGCATAAACAACCGATGAAGCTCTTTGTCTCTGTGCCATTCGGTCTCACTGCTCGAAAGTGCCCACGGGAAGGCGTTGTGTAGATGGATTCATAACGTTTCACTAAGAACGAGAACAAAATCTAAATAAATGAGTCAAGCGTTCAGGTGAGATCTGAAAAGATAGCCGCGGAGAAGAGACAAAAGCATCTGGCTGTTTACCTCATATGGGGTGCTGTAATATGACTGGTATGCAGCTCCACTATGTCTCATTCTTAGATGAGGAGGAATGTGACTTCTATAACCTGTTCACTGATGGGATCCTATAAACGGCTGTCGTTTATGTTTTTACTGCATACAAAATGTTAAACATTTTAGTCAAATAGGGGCACCAACGGCACAACCGAGTTCAACATTTTCAATCTTGTATGCAGCAAGAAGTCCACTTGCTTATACATGGTGTCACACACACACACACACGTTCAAACACACAAACACACACAGAGTTGTTACATTGCGAGGGGAAAGAGTCTATGTAATACACGTAGCTTTTAAAAAACAGGCCTGTCAATAAAAATTGACAGTGACAAACAAAGATAAAAGATAATGTCAGCAGAGAAAAGGGTATGGTGACCAATCCAGGGAAAGAGATAAATCTGTACAGGACAATTTCATAGTGGGTATTTGGCCACCCTTGTAAGGACAACACTCTAAGTTACAGTTGAAAATGGGCTTGTGAGCCTTTGGTTTGGATTTTCAACATACTGCACCAAAACTCACCAAAGCACAAATCCTCCAAATTGGTTACAGGAAATAAATGTCAGTTTAGGAGAGGCATTCCAACAGCTGTATTGTATTTTAAGTGACTATTTATAGACCTGAAGACTCGACTTTGCAAAAGAAACATTACATGCATTGTGTACAGTCCATCCACCATGAAATACCTGAATATCTGGCATATTTATAGTAAGTCTTTTTAAAGCTTGGGAGCACAGATTTCCTCTGTTTGTGGACTGTTTCTAAGTATGTGGGTGTTTCATTCCTAAAACAATGCTGATTCAGAAAATTTATTTTTATTAGAAAAAAGCAAAGATGCAGTATACTGGAACACCCTGCTTTGCTTGACTAGTGCAAACCGCAGCTTACTCATTTTCTTTGGTTTAATACAAATATGAAAAATCCATCAATTTAGAGACCCTTGGGCTCATTTTGTAGTCTTCTGTGACAATAACAGCAGTAACATAATTTAATCAGATGCTATGATGTCTTTAAATGGACTAATCCTGACTTCCAGTGTGTGAAAAAAAACATTAGGGTGGATTTTAAACCAGTTGCGTACCCCCAGCTGTCAGAGATGCCTCAGCTGTCCTCTCGTCACAGTTGGAATATCTTGGTTCGCCCACCTGCTACTGAGGGCACCCACTTCCACTTCTGCTGGAACCCCTGAAGTTTCTCAATGCAGGCCAGAGTCACAACCAAACAGGAGAAAACCACAGCAAAAATCCCTACTCTCTCCATCAGTTCAGACAGCCCCAGAAACCCTCCGTGACTAAAGAAAGAAAGGTTGCTATTCTTAGTTCCCTGGATCCCTGGGCTGGAAGCCCAAGTCAAAAAGGCTAGACTGGATCAATCAAAGTTAAGGTCACCAAGTGGAGTAGCCTTTGTGTAACTTTGCCACTCAACAATGCCAATGGCAAAGACTGGAGCCTGGTCATTTGAGAACGCATTCACACCATAAAAACACTCCAAACTGGGAATTTCTGTGGCTGCTATTCTCACAGCTGTTTTGTTTTTGTTTATTTCCTAATGCCAGCAGAACAAAGGGAACATAAATTTGATCATGGCTGGACGTATAAAAACACTATCGCACTTCTCACTGCACCGCTCTCAAACCCTGGCCTCAATGGTCCATGGCTGGAATGCAACCATCAATTCCTGAAGGAAATGTCTGGAAGAGAAGACGACTAGGGCAAAGGGAATGTGTGTTGATGAAGTGAAATGAAGTGTTGCATGATCTTTTCAATAAATACATTTCTGTGTCACCGCACACTAGTTGCCGTTTGAATTAATACAGATCAAAGAAATATCCTCAACAGCATTGAGGTAATCCCACTTAAAACCTCTATATTAATTTGTCTTAATTAATTTCAGATTTTCTGAATAAACCTTTGTATGCAGAGCAAGGATGATTTTAAGATTAGCTTAATAATAAGACTGGCAGAAATTTCAGTAGGTGGCATCCACACCATCATGTGAATGATCAAAGCAGTTGAGGACATTCATGTAAATTTACCAACAAAAATCTAACAAAACAAGCACACATTCAAACACATATACACATGCTGTATGTATCTAATGCGGTATTACGTGTCGTGCAGTTCAGCATATGACCACAAGAGATCATTGCACTCTAACTTTTTAAAAGATCATGTAGTTTTCAATGTGTAAACTGTAACTTGTCCTGAAGCATAGTTGTGAAATGTACAAAAATAAGTGTTTCCAATTCCTTTCGTAATTGTCTCTTTGAAATTATTATGTGATAAGTGATAAGATTCCTTAGAATCGTAGGTGATACAATTATGTTTACTTTTCCACTGCTTGGAGAAATACTGGCAGCAGCTCTCTCTCTCTCTCTCTCTCTCTCTCTCTCTCTCTCTCTCTCTCTCTCTCGCCCTCTCTCCCACATCTTATTAAACAAGGAAAAGTATAAAAACCACTGTTGAGGTCATCACTATACTCTAGTGCCAGCAGGATGGAAAAAACAGTGCTAGCAATACCTTAAGTAATTGGAATAAAAGAACAAATAACTATTGACCATGCCAAAATAGTTGAAAAGAAAAGTTTTGCGTGAGGAAAAGAAGGATTCAATTATGGCTTTTCTGGCAGTGGGATACTTCAGTGTCAGGCTGCTTCCATTCTTAAAATGTAAAAGATGGCGGTTCATAATTGAATTCGTAATTTATAGAATAAAACAAATTAAGTTGTACGCAAAAAACACATACATATAAATAGAAAAACCAAAGGAACTGATCCTTTGCAGTGTTTTTTTTTTCTTCAGAGCTACATATATAGGATATTGGCAACCCTTAATGCTATTTATGTCTTGTCAGTTGACAGTCTTGATTTGTTCCATGGTTGCAATGGTACCCTTGCAGGCGATGTAGTGTAGCTCGTATTATTTAGTTTTACTCATAAATTTTATAAAATGTTTTATATAGCCTATTTATTTTTATTGGTAGCGTATAAGCAGCTAAGCTAAAGTTTTTTTCTTCAAGTAAAATATTTGGTATTACTTTTTTTGGAATTCTGAAGTAAGATGTAGGCCTATATGGTTATTCGTTCAAATAAGAGATTCGACTTTTTCATATTGATATGGTTAAGAATTATAAAGACTGCGAGTGAAAAAACATGCGAATATATGACAATTATACTGTTATTCAAGTTGACCAAGCTTGAATTACTTTGGACCTGCTGGAGAATTGAACGACATTGTTCTTGGATTTTGGTATCTTATCTCTGCGCATGCGACACGTGACGAATGTACCTTTAATAATGACAACAGCACCAACGACTCCAGGAAAGAACTTTGCTTTTACATAATTATTTAAGTTTTACCAAATAGTTCAGCCACTTTTGTTTAATGTGTGATGGTCTCAAAACCTTTTAAAGTCATTTTACTTGGCACCGCTCTTGAGGGGAACTGGAGCAAATAATTGGTAAGCAAAGTTAACATTCTGCTTAGCCTGGTTTGAGTTGAGATGAGCCAGCAGGAAAATGCTCAAAAGAAATTGAGTGCAACGCGATTTACCTGACGAACAGGTATGTTGGATAGTAAGAAAAATGCGACAGCCCTCCCCAGGTTTATCTCATAATCAGTATGATGTTCTTTACAGTACCGTTGATAGGTAATCCTATTTGGTCAAATTCTATACAGAACTGAATAACGGATTGTAACAACGTCGTTAGCTAGAAGCTAGCCACCTGTTGCAACTTGAACTAGCTTAGCCACTGGCGCGATCGACGTCGTTAGCTCGCTAATTTAGCTAAGCTAACTGTTAGCCCACTTAATTTCACGACTGTATTTAGCGTTTGCAATACGCAATTGGTTAAATAAGTTGCCAAAGTCACGACACCTAGTAAACAGGTAATATCCTGCACCTAATAGCATAATATTTATATTTTTGAAAAACTAAATTATTGTTCTGTCTAGTCTAGTTATCACTGCTGACTACATGGAAAGTTCCTTTTTTGTTAACGTTTGCTATTATTGTCAAGTTACCCAACTCATACTTGTTATAACCCCGTTTTAATTAGTCTATGAGTTATGTACAATTTACAATATGTAAAGGGTGGGCAGATTGACACTCGACTCGTACTGTAACTTTGTCTTGTTAAATGTTTTGTAATATCCTCTCTAATTTGATTGCTCCAAGGACAATGCAGGTTTAGGATAGTGAGCCCAGTGTCTTGTGTAAGCAAAACAGTCAACATTTAATTGCAGTTATCAGGGCAAAGTTTCTCATCAGCAGTACAAATGTTAACAAACGCAGTCATTAGGTCGTCCTCAAGTTTCAGTGGGTTGTTTCCGACCATTTGCACGCAGGGATGCAAATATTCCCAAAGCTTTCAGTGCATTCCATTGTACTTGTCTTAACGTGCCCTGAACAAGAATTCATCACAGAAATGGGTAAGACGTTCTTTAGAAAATAATACCTCAGGCTTTGAGTTTTCCCAGTCATGGGGAAGTGAATGGGTTAAATGAGTAACGGCTGTATTGTGTTGTTATCTTATTCTAAAACAGGTCAGTGGTTTTACAGTCGTATTGTTCTTAGTTTGTAGACTTCAAAAAGGGTGTCAAATGCCTACAGTTATAGACAGTGCTGGTTTCCTCTTATCTTTTAGTTAGCATACTTGTGTGAAGGACAAAGTTGAGATGGCTTTATATCATACAGCTCCAAGATATTACCCCCTGACAAGATGCATACTATATCCTTGGGTGTTGTGTAGAAGTTTGAATGGAAGATTGCTACCACACTAATGCCAGCAGGGCATTGCTGTGTTTGGGTGTTGACAGACGCTAAATCACAGCCATGTTGCTCATTCCCAAAACCCAACTCGGTTCTTTGTCAGGAGAATGCCAAGCCTGCAGTATTTAACAGCATACAATGGTTGATTGTACCCTGCAGCATTCTGTTCTTCTCCGCTTGTGTCAGTATGTTTGGAGCTTTTAATGAGCTGCGAGGACCTTCACTGAATAGTAGCATACGTTGTCTTTCTTTGTGCATGTTAGTGATGCAGACTGTTGAGAATAATGTTGAATAATAACAAAAGGGCAAGAACAGCGTTTTCTAGCCTGTAAAATACTTCCGCTCACTTCAAACTGAGCAAACTTTTAAAAACTGGTGTAGTCTAGTGAAAGTGCTGAAACACTGGCTGGATCACCTCACTACACCTGTAAATCCAGCTTCATTTCTGTCCATTATGGTTTCCTAGAACGCCATGCCAAGCATGTTCAAGGAGACCTTACAATCCTTTAGACAACACACGCACTCACACGTACACAAATATACACCCACCTTGACTAAAATCAAACCAGGTTTGCTAGTTCAGGAAAGTAGACTTGTGTCATCCATTTGATGCGCAGGCTTTTTAAAAGTTTAACCAAAATGGCAGTACGTAAGGTGTGTCTTAGGTTTGTTTTGCTTTTTTGCTAGTTCACCTGTTGCCTTCAGGCCAGGACTTGTGCGATGCATTGTGGGCCCTGCATTTCTAGCCTGGCTTCTCTAGTTTACTCATTGGTCTGAGTAAACTAGCGAAGCCAAGACACAAAGAAACGTGCGCACACTGTTTGATATTCTGCCTGCCCAGCATGGCAGGTGCTTGTTGTGTCTCCTGAGAACTGGGAGTGGAATGACAGCCACGACACTGCTTGGAAATATAAGCACAAACCTACTAGGTGAGGTGTTGACCTATGTCTTGTGAATAATTTGTTGGTAACTTACGCTTCAGCTTCACCTGAGGGGCAGCTATACAGTGTCCTACGCAGGCAACAGACAGGTATGTGTAGTACAGCTCGGGGGTTTTCTGTTGTACAAGTAAGATGCTGCAGTAATTTCACAGTGGTATATATTGATTGCGTTGACTAGCTCACAGACTGTGTAGCATGTTTTAGCCTAACCGTGATTTAACTAATTTAACCAACGATGCTGTTTGAGGAGAGATGTATTGACAAATGGCATGCAATAGGTTTATAATGGGCCTGATGCAGCTGTTGCAGGTAGCGTGCAGAGGACTATCTGGACATGCTCTAAGTGAATGCTGACTGAAGCTGCAGTGCAAGGCCAATGTTTTCAGTACACTTGACTTGCCAAACCAGTTAGACTGAGCAAAGCAGGCCGTGCATAAAAAACGTTGAGAAGTTTAATATCCCGATTTATTAGTTATTATGTGTGATAGTTAAGTCTCATCAAATACTTTGTCAGTAATATTGTTCAAACTTTCAAACATAACCTTGGTCTTGCGATATCTCTGAATACCCTGTTTTGGCACTTCCTTGTCTGTATTTTTGGCACTTCTCTTGAACACTGTTGTTCTACAATAATGTTGTTTTGTCTGTGTTTTACAGGAGTTATCAAGGTCGAGAGCAGAGTTTTTTTGGGACGCTTCATTAGAGCCAGGAATACTACTGTGACTTCATATCGTTATACGTGATCAGAATCACTGTGGGAGAGAAACCACCAATGTAAGTTATCGCTGTTAAAAACTGCATATGTTCCATACATCTGAAAAGGGTTAAATCGATAAGAGGATGCCATGCCATCGTTGTTTGTAGCTGTTTCACCTCCAGGTTTAGCAGTTCCTGGTTCAGCAAGTGTACAAGGCCGATTACATGTGCAGGGAGGGATCAGTGCTTGTTGGCGAGGAGACTTTGGTCTTTGGAAACTTTCCAAAGTGCAGCCTGATACTGCCCAAGTCCGCCCCCTTTGTGTAACTGGTGTGACCACGCCCACTTTTCACGGCCAATTACATGCTGGGTTATCTTTTGAGTTACAGAGAGACGGTTTAGCTCGCTAGCGGACACACGGGATCAGCTTTACGGTGATCCTTCTCATTCAAGCTCTGACCCTGGCTCGAGGGTGCGTCTCTATAACCACTCCCACCGTGTTGGGTCAGAGGGCCATTCTGAGCCTCTCCTCAAAGCGGTCTTAACTTGCGATTATAGTCACACCAACAAGGCACCATGTATGTTCAATACAAGATATCAGAAAGTTGCAGTCCAAGTGGAACAGAGACTAAAATGCATGTTTCTTTTCCAGATGTTAATCTGTGCAAAAAATGTATAAGGACAGACGTGCAAATAACCAGACCTGCATGTTATTTTTGTAACAAATGATGAGCTAGAAATCAATTAAGAAATTAACACTATTCTTATCTTCAATAGTGCTCAATTAAACGCCAATAAGTGAAAATATACGGCTCACCGCGCATGTTTGTAAACAAACCGTGAACAACCTCTCGAGCCCAAGTCACCTTTGCACTTGGCCCACTGTTGAAGCTGTTGTCCCGCTGTCTAGAATAGACCTAATGGCATAAGTGCCATTAACCCCATGACAAACACTGGCTTACTGCCTAGGCCACTGCCAGCAAAGTGTTCTGTCAGACTAGACACTGGTGCCAATCTGTAACGTATCAAAGTCTTTGGTTGGTTCCCTTTATTAGGGACAATAGTTTTTCTGATCCTTCAAGCAGTCCTGATCAGCTTTCTTGACCCCCACGACGAAATGGGACGCACAGTCTTTAGAAGTCCAGTTTCTCCTCCACTAGAGTGGCTTGGAAAGCGCAATATTGATTAGGTCGGTGGCAGTGTGAGACTGGAGTCCATTAGACAATTCTGCACAGCACCAACAGAGAAGTAAGAGGGCATGGGAAACAGCGGGGATGGTATTGACTTCTGAGGCTTGATTAGCTCAATAGGTGTTCTCCATCTAATTCTGTCTTGTTGACGGCATGTTTTTCTATTGCAGTCTGATTGGTTCATCAGATGTTTCTACTTGAAATCTGAATTCAGCGTTTGACCATGCACTGTCCAAATATGGACCTTGTACTTTCCAAATATGATCCGTCCTGTGCACAACCTTGTTTTGGACATCTATTTCAAGCGTATTCTCATATTATGTATTACTTGAAACTGTGCTGATGAATTTTGTCACTTCCCATTATTTTCATGCAGGAGCTCCTGACATCTGCACTTGGGACTCTGTGATGGAAAATCGTGGTACGTTTTTATTTGAAATTTATTTCATGCTTCTTTTCCGTAATATTGTTAGAAATGTGTCATGTATTGAAATGGTCTTGTAATAAAATAACTTTCGATCCATAAAAAACTGAGACTAATGTACCTTCACATGGAAGTTGGCTGTTTTTGGATGAACAGACTAGAATGTGCACTTCATGCTTTTCTTTGCCACTGCTGTAGTTCTCTCACTATGTAGCCTATTATAATGTGAAGCTATTGTTATTGTTATAACAAGACCAACACAGACATATATTATGTATGTAATCCACCCAAATCTTGCTGTAAAAAAGTTCCCAGTGTTCTCCGGTTTGTTTGGACAGTTTCCTTATCAGCTGTAGTATCGTGGAAAGGGGTGACTCAACAGCGTCAATGCACCTAGGTGGGGCTCCGTGACGGAGGCTCGTGTAAACACAGTCAACTGTCTCTGATTGGGCCTCCGCCGCGAACACACCTGTAGGCCGTCGGCGTTTCCCGCCCCCAGGCCGCCACACAAGGCCGAGTCTAGTTTCACTGCAGACCTGTGGACAGTTTCAGCGACACACACATACCGTTGTGGCAAAGCGGTGCTCTCCTTTTGTTCTTTTTTCTCTATTCAATTCTCAATTGGTAGTGTTACTGGATCCTGTGAAATTCTCACAAATGGCTGTACAAGCTGAGCTTATGCGTAAGTATTTCCAAAGTGTTTTTCTACTTTTGATTCGTTTTGATGGTGCTGTAGAGTCATCGTACAGTTTGTTTTGATTGTATTTTCGTTTTGACTGTTACGGTTTTGACTGTAAGTCGCAGCAAAGTGAATTTGATTGGGCTGACAGAAGTTGTCTTAGTAGGGCGAGGTGCATGGTAGTTGTGCTAAACTTAGCAGTAACAGTGGTGGTGAAATACACTTGGTTGTGCCAATGCAGGGCACGGCCATTCAGGGCAACGGACTTCACAGTGTCCTTAGAGTTGAGCCCAGCCAGTGTGCCGCTTCGGATTAGATGTCTTGGATCCCCTCAACCCTGCCTGGCTTGCTGCCCTAGATCAGTAAAAATAACAGTGGGCTTTAACTCAATGGGATATTTTGGGCAGCAAAGAAAGAATGAGTGCCATGCTGGTGGATTTGGGAGTGAATGAGGTCATACTCAATGTTATTGTATATATGTTGTCCACGCCCTCTGACGGTGATGAAACTGTGCAGTGAAACGCTTGTCACTCATAAAAGGGGTTATTGCTTTGATTTTGTTGAGGCAGGTCTCCAATCAGGTTCAGAAGCAGTATGTGTGTGTGTTCAAATATTCAAAAGAAAGAATGTCCTTTGATCATGCTGGCCTCACTGTCAAAGACCAGCTGACCATTCCTGGCTCCCAGGGTAGTTGTCCTAATTACTTTGCTTTTATCAGAGATCCACCCTGTAATTTTTTACATTTCAGCCATTCCTGCTTGTCATTTCCCGAACTCTGATTCAGTCCTGCAGCCTTCATTAGACTCTAGAGGGAGCTACCCTCATTTGTTTAAAAAACTTGGCGTGATTGTGCAACTCAAACATTATTATGTGATTCATCAAATTGCATTCCTCTGCTCAAAGTTGGCTTGTTTCAGAGTAACTGACCAAGCAACTTCACCTTCACATTGGGCTGATCATATTCTGTTCTTAAAGTGTTGGCTTGTATTAAAATGGAACAGAAAATCGATCTTCTCTGTAACTTAAAAAAAAAGCCAAGACAAAGCTTGACCGAGTGAAGCAACAACTTACCTTTTACATTGTGTTTGAATTGATCAACTGTCCTACAGGACATTGGTATCAGAGGATCATGCGTTGCTGAAAATGCATTAGAAGGTTGGGATTGTCTAGATGTCTAGATGACAGTGTCTAGGCTCAAGACTGCTGCAACAAGCAAGCTCTTCATATGCACCGTAACAGGGTTTTACTAATAGTGTGTTGCCCTGATGGGTTTAGTCGTATCTCTGGCTAATGAGTGATAGTAACAACAAAAATAGTTTAATAAAGAATTATTCTTCAGGGTTTTTGCTGTCAACTTACTTGAAAGCTGGCTTAATGCTTCTTGATACGATTAATGTAGTGGAATGCCTTGCCTGCACAATGTCTTCCTGAATGGTTCCATCCCTCGGGACAGATTCAGATTCAGACAACTTTTTTGATCCCAAAAATGGCAATTCATTTGCAGCTTACCCTGTCCATACACATGACTTTCTTAGACAAACAAGTATACAAAGTAGTTGAGGCCAAATGATCTTCCAACATGGATCAATGCAAGGAAGACAACAGAAACAACAAGCATCAGCCCATCAGTCTGAATAGACCTCTCTTTGCTCTAGCCAGCCGGGGCTGTGCTCAGCACGACACCACATCATTTACAGAGAGTTTCTATTAAGTTTGTGTTTCTACCAGTCAGAAAGTAGCGTGGCGTTTGCTGCTGTAGGTAAAAGCACAGCACCCCTCTCTCTCCAGCCTGCCTGATCTCCGGCACCAGGAGCCCCCTTGCACTCCTACGCAGGTAGAACATGAAACACTGTGTGCTGTTCCAGCAGAGACTGGCGTTTCTCTGTGCTCCCATGGGGCTAACCGCCAAATGAAACCCTGTGTGCTTCAATGTCGAGTTGATTATCAGTGCAGTTGGATTTCTATTAGGCCTAATCCTGGATGAATGAGAAAGAACACTGCACACTTATTTGAAAAAGGTGTGTCAAACATTTCCCCTCAACATAATATACTATAACATTTGAGGATATCCTGTCAGTGGCACTGCAAGAAGAGCCACATGCTAGCCGTCCCTTTACTTTAACACACACGTACACCAACGACTCCCTCAGAGTGTCACTCGACACCACTTTGATGTCACTTCCTCTTCCCCTGTTGCGGCGCACGGACGAGGCCCGGCTCACCTTCCTGGGTTACTTCCCTGTCTCGGGTTACCTCATTGCCTCGGAGCGCCTCTCGTGCCCTTGGCAGAGCCGTGCTGGGTCAGCCGGTGGGAGAGGCCCCACCGCCAACCCCTCGAGACTCGGCGGCCAGACAAGCCCACTGTCCTGCGGCTCGCCTCCCGTGAACTTTGCCCCACGAAAACAGAATCGGCTGGGTAGGAATGATAGGCATGTCAGAGTGCGGGCCTGCCTCTTTGGCCTACCTTATTTATGAAGTCAGTGATCCAGGAAGGGAGGGACTTGGCAACCGAGAGAGTAAGTCTCTGTGTGTGTGTACGAGAGAGAAAGAGGGAGGGAGGGAGGGAGAGTGAGAGGGAGGGAGGGAGCGACCGACCAAAACACACAGTACAGGGGAGAAGGGAGGGCGAGTGCACTAAAACACTGTAACAAGTGAGCAGGCTGGAGACTAATCTTTGGTAACACGGGAGTTCTGTCGTGAGTTCCAGAAGAGCGAAGCGGGCTCTGTTTTTTTGTCTCTCCGCCTCCCCGTAACCCTCCCTGCCTTGGGCCTCCGGATCCAGGCAGGGCCTGGCGGGCCAGCAGGGACGGGGCTGGGAGCATGGGACACAGTGCCAGCACCGAACCAGTGGCCCCACCGCCAGCCCAGCACAACACCGGTGAGTCCCGAGCAGCAAGGCCCCGCGGAGATGGGGGGCGAGGGCTTTAAACAGTGTACGTAGTTTGTCCATTTTGTCTGAGCGCTGGGAAGTTAGCCAGGAACGGCTGTGTTTGGGTAGGGAGTGGCAGCGTGGAGACCGACATTGGAGCAGGTGTTTCTCTCTCTCTCTCTCTCTCTCTCTCTCTCTCTCTCTCTGAGAGAGGACAGCAGTCGCAGGGAATGCACGCCGATGGAATGTGGTGATTTGGAAGCAGGCAAACCTGGTTGACTATAGGCCTACTGTCTGTTTCCCCTACTCCTCCCCTCCCCAGCTTTGGAACACGGGAGCTTTGATAGGGGTGGGGGTTGAAGGAGACGGGGGTGCGAGGCACCAGCTGGTATCTTATCTGGTGCAGGGGGGGGATTAATGGGTTGGGGGTTTTAGGGCTTCAAAAGGGGCCGTACCCTGTTTACAGTTAACCCCTAAGCCACACCCACCCCCCGGCTCCCAGCTCATTAGTTCCCCATTAGTCAACAGCAGAACCAGTTTGTGCCAACAGCCGCATGTCACTGGCTCAATGTGCAATTGTTTACCCATCTCGCTGTACCACTACACCTAACTATGTACTCTGTGTGGGAGGGGACAGCCCTGCCTCCTTCCGGCCGCAGTGTTATTTATGGACTCTGAAGGAATCTGAAGTGCAGCCTGGCAGCTCTGTAACCCAGCTCCCCCTCTCTAATGTATTTTCCCGTTGAAAATATAAAGCGCATGACCTGTTCGCCGTCTGCTGAGAAACGCAACAGTGTCGTTGGCGTGCTTCTGCTGTGGACTTTACTGCTGCGGTTTGTGTATGAGAACAAGGACACTGGCATTTTGACTTCCAAACTGCTACTCTGTGCCATGGGTAGGAGATGGCTGATTGGCTGGCCGCACGTCATGCCATTGGCATGGATCCGGTGAACGAGAGAAGCAAGACTGCTGCAGTTTTTTTTTTTGGACCGAGGGGTCAGCAAGGACTTCGACTGCAGGTTGTGGCCGTTAGATTGAGGCTGTAATAGCAGAGAGTTCATGAACTTTGAAACATTGTGCGCACTGTCTCAGGGTACTGGGCAGAGTAATGTATGTGGAAATCGGCGTTTTGGACATGGGCTCTGGCCCGTGGGTTATGCAGCACTGGCTGGTATGAGTCACCTCTATCTGTCAAGGGTCAGTGTCCTCCCCTCTCACTGTTCTCTGCAGTTTGCACTGTCGCCTCCTGTTGTAACCCAAGGTCTCTGCGACACACACCGCAACTCTCCTAATCTTCACCCCCCCCCCCCCCCACACACACACACACACACACACACACAGGGCCCGCTGAATGCTTGCCTACCCCTGCCTATAGCCCTGAACTGTCCCAAACACTTCGCACGCACTCCGAGCAGAGAGGCTCCTGCACCCTGTTTATCTTCCAGAGATAAATGACACTGGCCAGAGGAGAGTGGAGGGAGGGGTCTGGGATTGGAAGAGGCCGCGGCTCACAGGCCCAGCCGTGTGAAACAGTGCAGCACCGTGTTGCCTCAGTGGGGGGGGCATATTTGGTGCCAAGCTAAGTTTATATTGCGGCAGTGCCACTGACGATGACAAAGTCTCCTCCTGGAAGTGGGGGAGAACTCTCTGTCCTTTCCCATATAAAAGTAGGATGTCCTGAGCTTTGGCTGTGCAGTGCTGACAGTGGTTACATTTGGCCTCAGCCTTGAGATGGGGATCCTGAGGCCTGACTCAGAACGCTACATTCTCTAATGCTGTGCCCGTGGCACACTCGCAGAACTGTGTGGTTACAGTATAGCGTGCGCTGTGACTTTGGGCAATTGGCAGGCTACAACGTGATTCTCTTGAGTCCGGTTTTGTAATGTTAAACCTGCTCAAAGAAGTTGGACCCATGGCCCTCGGGTGAAATGTTGGTGTTTTGCAGCAAAGTGTTGAAGTGAACGCGAGGTGAGCCTGGTGCCTTTTCAAAGGGGATATCAGCTCCCCGTAGCCCTGGCCTTGTCCCGCTCCTCTTGCCACAGCTTGTGTCTCCCAGTCTATTCTGGCCTTTTCCCTGAAATCTCACTATGCTTTGTTTCATTTGCTACGTTGCTGTACCCCATCTCTAAGTGTTCCTTCTGAGTTTGAGTTTTGAAGGAAGTCATGGTGGAGAGGAGGAAGAAGGAAGTGTCAAATGTAGTCTTTCTGTATAATTGACATTACGAACTTGGCCATAAGGAGGGTTGACTTGAACATATGTCTGGTGGTTTACATAGTGTAGCTCCATATGGCAATCTGTGTCCTTCTGCCACTCAGGCGAGGGTGAAATCTACAGATATGTCTGTTACTGTTATTACTTTCAGTTTTCCAGAATTAGATATTCAACGTCTCATCTCAGAGGATGATAACTGACATGAAGTGCAACGTGATTGTGGTGCATTCATAAAAATATTCGGGTACTTTGATCACAAATAATCAAATCCAAAACACAAATGAATCAACCATGCAAACCTAAAATAGAACGTCACGCTTCAAGCACCGCGGACCTTTACTGCCCCTGTTTGAACTCTGTGGGGGGGAGCTCCAGGGTGCGAGAGCCCCTTTTCTCCCTGCTGCCAGTGTACAGTGTGAAACCCTCTGAATACAGTAGGTTGTTGTTCACACTCTGGGAAAGCACAGCGTTTACGGCCTCGTCGCCTAAGGCCAAAACACTGTTGCGCAACAGGCCGCGATTGCAACTCATCACCCTGGAATGGCTGCGGTGGTTTCACTCCCGTCCTGTTTTAACCGCCAAAACGGCATGGCCGCGACGTCGGCCAGCAGGGCGTGACTCACGGTTCTCTGTCAGAGTAATCCTCCACCACTCGTCAGGTGTTGGTTTGCTGCTGCTGTGTTCTATCTTTAGGATTTAGCCATTAGCAATTACCTTTGAGTGGCCCGTTGAGGCAGTCCTGATCCTGCTGGTGTTTTGGCCGGTCCGTTCCTTCTTTTAAGTAATAATTGATGATCGCCCCCCTATTGGCTATTGGATAGAATCAGGCTCAGAAGGTAATCAGACCTGTTGGACCTAGCGGTCAGTTGGTGGACTATCCCCTGCTGTGGAGGGTGTCTGCCAGTTCGTTGTGCTCCAGCCCGTGGCTCGCTCCTCTGACAGCTGGGCCAGCTCAGCGGGCAATAAGAGTGGAATGTGACAGCGAAGCCCAGCCTGAAGCCTCGCTCTTCCTGCTGGCTCATTGTGTGGCTCATCTACACACACACACACACACACACACACACACACACACACACGACAACCGAGCAAGGGCCCTGTCCTGGGGTCTGGTAACCACCACATATGTTGTGACCATGCCAGCTTGGTTAATCGCAGGTCTAGTCCGGATGTGCAGGATTCCCTTTTTGTTTCTCATTCCCTTTACTTTTTCTTACTTCTTCCCCCATCTCTCATTCCCTCATCCTTGTCTGTCTCCCTAGAAGATGAGGTGGACCTGCAGCGCAGCTCCACAGGGAGCGTGTCAGGGAACTCTGAGGACGGCACGCCTGCGGCCAAGTCCAAGGGCAAGTTCTCCACCCTGGGCAAGATCTTCAAGCCCTGGAAATGGAGGAAGAAGAAGCCCAGCGACAAGTTTGCTGAAACGTCTATAAGTATGCCTGACTCTGTGATACACCCTGAGATTCAGCACGCATGGTAGACTACTGATTGGGGGGTTAAATGGTATGGAGAATTTAGATAGTGTTTTTATTTTGCAGCCTTGGAGAGAAAGATTTCCGTGCGGAGATCTCGTCAGGAGCTGATCGACAGAGGGGTTCTCAAAGAAATCCCTGAGAACGGTGAGTAAGGCAGACTTCTGGGTTTCATTCCGTTGGCAAGGACAATAAGATGTTCCCTGTCGAGTCTCTAATAACCCTACTCCTCTCTCTGCCAAACAGAGAGCAATGAGGTGAACCACTCCAAAGGCGGCACGCTGAAGAACGGCCACCCATTGCCCATGGACGTGGAGCGGCTGTCCGAGGCCGGCATGCGGCTGTCCCGTGGCGAGTCTGACCTCAAGGGCAACCCCACCTGGCTGCCTCAGGGCGAGGAGCGCCGGGGCAGGGTGGCGTCGGACGCCTCCCGCAGTAACCGGGCCCCCCTGGATGTGGACTCCCACGCCCGGCTGGCCCCTGAGGGGGACCGGCGGAGCCGCATGCCCTCCGACACAGACAGGAAAGTAGGGTCACTCCCCCGGGGGCCCATCTCGGAAGAAGGGAGGTATCGGAGAGACGAGCGGAGAGACCCGCGTGACGAGCGGGAGGAGCGGAGCGGGAAGAGGGAGGAGCGAGAGGAGCGCGAGCGCAGGGAGCGGCGGGATGACAGGGACAGGGAAGGAGGGGAACGCGGTGAGGAGAAAGACATCCGGGACAGGAGAGAGAGGAGAGACGAACGCAAAAACGACCGGACAGAGAGGGAGGACCGAGAGAGGAGAGACCGAGAGGACAGGGACAAAAGAGATCGAGAGGACAGGGACAAAAGAGACCGGGAGGACCGAGAGAAAAGAGACAGAGAGGAGAGAGAGAGGAGAGAGCGAGATGACAGGGAGAGGAGAGACCGTGAGGACAGAGAAAGGAGAGAGCGAGAGGACAGGGAGAGGGAAAGGAGACGAGAGGGGGAGAGTGAGAAGCGAGACGGGAGAGGGGAGCGCGACGACCGGCGGGAAGAGAGGGAGAAGAGGGACGAGCGGAAGGAGGAACGAGAGCGCCGTGAGGAGAGCCAGCAGGGCAAGAGGAGCGACCGGGAGAGGCGGGACGGACGGCCAGAGCCCCAGCGCTCGGTGGAGGACTGCCGGCCCATCCCGTTCTCTCGGCCCGTCTCCGAGCTGGACCTCAGGACCAGCCTGCCCAGGCTCCCGGCCGACGAGGGCAAGAAGGCGCGGCCCGCTTCCGAGGTCCCCCTGCGGAGCACCCTGCCCAGGTACACCCCGCCGGAGGACGTCCGCGGGCGCACAGGTAAGACCAGCCCACCGGCACGCCATTCCGCTCTCTAAACCCCCAATAAGTGTTCCTACATAAGCTCTCAGAAAGCGGATTACTTTACATGGTGTTGAGAAACCGCTCGCTAAGCTTGGCTCTGTGCATTGTTGTTTTTATGTTTTTATGTCATGCGTTTTTGTTGTCTTTTAACTGTTTGTTAGACTGCTCTGTGTTCTGGGTGGGGAAGTGACCAGGACTTTTGCGTGTCTTGACCTCTTGTCTCTGTGTGTGCCTGCTCCAGAATCCCTGGGTGTCCGCTTCGCCCCCGCCCCAGACCCCGACACTGGCAGAGCCCCCCCTGTTAAGCAGGCCATGCTGCCCCCCAAGCGCCAGCCAGCTCCTCCCCTGGAGGCCACCAGGAATCCTACCCCTCCCCCTCCTCCTCCTCCCTCTTCCTCCTCCTCTTCTTCCTCCTCCTCCTCCTCTTCCTCCTGCTCCTCCCCTGCCGTTGCGGTAGCCAAGCCCCCGCGGACGGTGTCCCTCGTCAGCGACGACCTACCGCCAGCCAGCTGCTTGCCAGACGCCTCCGCGGCCCCGCCCCCGGTCCCGCCCCACGCCAAGCAGCCGCCCGTCCCCCCGCCTAAGCCCGCCAACCGCAACAGCAACCCCAATCTGCTAGGTGAGTTCCCTGTGCCCGCGCCCTGTCTCTCGCCGTGTCCTGCCGGGCTCTTAACCACACATTGCAATGTATTTGACTACTGTTGGACCGTCCGGTTACCTGGAGGTGAGTGATTCCCCTTGGAACATTTCCAGGTTTTTCTTTCATTTTAATGAAATTGCTTGTGACCAAGTTTCCATGGAACTAGGCGTAATGGCGAGGGTTTGGAATGGAGTGTCCTCAGTACAGCCTGTCCTCCCTTTTCCGCTGATCCTCCTGTACGCTGTGTCTCTTTCGGTTTCTCTCGCCGTGTCACAGTATGTGCAGCCCTGGTTATCCATAAGGGACGCAGTCTGCCATAGCACGCCCACAGCAGGCGCTCCCTGGAAGGCAGGCAAGCTGGGGCTCGTCTGTGTCTGGTCGGTGCCGGCGGTGTTCCACACCGGGCACGGCGCCACGCCACACAGCGGCCTGTTGAGAAGTCCTCTGCAGCGCTCAGCGTCCCGTGCCCCAGCACGCCCTGGTTTTTCAGCCTCTCAAACCTTCTCACACTCACACACACTGAACACATGGCGTTGCCGTTACAGAACGACACATTCCTAGATTGCCGGGCGGAGTCTCCGTACAGACAGAGACGGGATTCCAATCAGCACCTGGCCCCGCAGCAGCTGCAGCAGCAGCAGCAGTAGTGATAATAATAAATATTAATACATTTAATTTATTGGGGTGGGTGTGGCAGTGACCACCCTGACTGATTGGCTGTCCCTCTCTGGATTCTCCCTGTGAAGTATACAGGGCGACAGGGGTTTGTGCCGAGACTTGTTGAGATGTTCCACCATGCCTTTCTCTCTCACTGAAGGCTGCTGAAATGCACACACACAGCCAGGAGTGCTTGTGCAAGCTCAGCAGCAAGTCCTGAAGCCTGCAGCTGCTGCTGTTTCACTTTGTACCGGCTCATCACAGCCAGGCTGTTCAGCCTGTCATTTATTGACTGAGTGATTTCAGTCTGTTTGCCTGTTTTGGACCTTGGCTGTCCTGAATACAATGTTGCGTAGTTAAAAAAAAATAATAAAAACTCCAGTCCCTGACCCTCTCCTCCTGCTCCTCCTCCTCCTTCAATGCAGCCTCCTCCTCCTTCACGACAGCCTCCTCATTGCAGCCGCCTGGCTACTGGACCAGCTGGAGGCGGCAGGGTGAGCTGGGCCTCTACCTCTCCCTGCCCGTCTACCTGAGCCACCGTGCCGGCCCACCCTGCTCAGGTACCCAGGGACTGACCGCGCCCCTCTCCCGCCCCTCCCCAGCCTAACTGCTCCCCCCGCTCTCCTCCGAGGAAGCACGTGCTATTCCCCGAGCATCACGTCCCTCACCACTGAAAAGCACGCCATCTGATTCTCTGTGATGCAACTGAAACAACTAACTGCTCGCCTCCAAGCCCCTGATAAACACTGCATGGATATTAACATCCAGCTGTGCCAGAGAGTGTGTCTGTGTGTCTGTGTGTCTGTGTGTGTGCGTGTGTGCGTGTGTGCGTGTGCGCGTGTTTGTGGTCTCGGCGGAATATTGAGAGAGTTTAGTGGCAGAGCGGCTCGTGATGTGCTTCAGTGATGGTGGATTATCTGGGCTCTGTCACACGAGCAGCGACAGGGACCGGTCACGCTGCCGCCGCCGCCGTGAGAAGCTCCGGCCGACACGCCGTCTGTCCCCCCTCCACCGCCTCAGCAAGGACACACACAGGGAGGCCCATTATGCGCTCCCTCTCTCCAGCTGTTAGGACCTTTTCAGGCTTTTTGTTTGAGTGTTTCAGGCGCCGCGTGTGCAGCTCATCTCCATTTCTTCCTGTGTTCCTTCATCATAAATTCATCATACATTCATTGAATATTCCGTTTCCAAAGGAAGGAACTTTTGTTTTGGCATACATTTTCTAACTTGCACTTAACCTATGCTAATGTATGTAAATATTTTTTCTTTTGTTGTGTTCAG
Source organism: Galaxias olidus (assembly GCA_026901105.3). NCBI lineage: Eukaryota > Metazoa > Chordata > Actinopteri > Galaxiiformes > Galaxiidae > Galaxias > Galaxias olidus. Next base: position 27,355 of record JAPMUY010009596.1, read on the forward strand.
GCTTGATTTAAGAAAGCTGTTCCCTAGATCCTGTCTTTCTTTGTAGTTTAGGTATGCTTGTTTTTCTCAATTCTAATATGGTTTTTATGATGGTTTCCAGCGGAGCTGATGCAGCCTGCCAGTGGAGTCCCTGTGCTGCCTGTACCAGAGAAACGAACTCCACCCACCCCACCCAAGAGGATGACCCCCGTCTCCAAGCCAGCTCCACCCAGCCAGGCCCCAGAGCCCACCAACCCAGCTCCGGCCCCAGCCCCGGCCACCGTTCCCTCAGGGACTCACCCAGAGGACGTTAGAGCTCCCTCGGCCCAGCTGCCTTCCATTGAGCCCCCGGCCCCGACCCCTCCACCCCACTTCCCTCAGACGCCGCCCAAGGTTCAGCCCCAGCCGGCCCCCGGCCCTGCGGCCCCGCCGGTGGTCAAGACCAGCCCCCCCAGCCCCACCACGGAGCCGCCCAGCTACCCGCCCGCCGTCCCCCTGCACATCCTCATCCAGCGGGCCCTCCACAGCCCCAGCCCGGCGCAGGCCCAGGGGAACCCCGGCAGCTCCCAGAGGGCCCACTCTATGCTCTTTGAGTCGCAGTCGCCCGAGTTCAACCCCGACACCAACCGCTACTCCCTCCCCATCACCATCGAGCCCCTCCGCCTGTGAGTGCAGTCCAACGCTGTTCATGTGGAGATGATTCAGTGCAACTTCTTTTTTTCTTCAATTCACTTCCACTAATCATTGGTGACTAATGAGACGAGGGCACTTATCCACCAGCATCAAGCCGTAAATGAGATGATAAAACCGTAGCCCAGTGCATGTACAAATGTTACACTATAAAGAAAATGGAAACCCGTAACAGCCAGCGGTCTTTTCCTGAACGGTATTGTCTGGAGTTTCTAACGGCTCCCCTCTTTTCGTTGCAGGCCGGAGGACGACGACTTTGACATGGAGGAAGAGCTCCAGAAGCTGAAGCCCCCGCCCCCGCCCCGCGTCACCCTGCAGCCCGAGCTGGAGCCCCGCAGCCGCCGGGGCCTCATCGTGGACCCCCGCGTAAGCGTCATCCCAGAGGGCCGCGGCCCCGGCCACGACAGCGAGGAGGATGAGGAGACGGACTCGGATGGCCCCGTGCTGTACCGGGACGACGACGAAGAGGAGGAGGAGGATGACGAGGGGCCACCAAGTGAGTGAACACCGCCCCCCACACACACACAAATAGCAGCACTTGGAATTCCCTCGGCAAAGAGAAATCCTATGTCATCTGTCTCATGGTATTAATAAGCTTGCATGTTACAGGACCCTGCAGCAGTCGGGATGTGTTTGACAAGCTGACACGTACGGCCACTGGGTGACAAGGAGGATCTTAACCGTGTGTGTGTGTGTTTGACCGACCCAGGTGGCCTAGCCAGTCGTGTGAAGCGGAAAGACACGCTGGCCCTGAGGCTGGACCGACAGGAGCGTGAGGAGCGCGAGGAGCGCGAGGACAGGGAGAACAACGACGGCCTGAGCTGGCAGAGCAGGGAGCAGTGGGAGTCCGTGAGGAACAAGATCGGCACGGCGCTCACACGGTAAACAACATCTGGAGCCCCCCTTCCCTCCCTCCTGTCTCCAGGGGCTGTGTGTGTTCTTGTCTATGTCTGTCAGGCTGTGTGTGTGTGTGTTCATGTCTGTCTGTCAGGCTGTGTGTGTGTGTGTGTGTGTGTGTTTGCCTTCAACATATTGAACTGTAAAAACGCCTTCCACATACAGTGTCTGTGCCCATGTTCAGTCTGTGTTGTTCTTGTGTTAACAGGCGCCTGAGTCAGAGACCCAGTGCAGATGAGTTGGCGCAGAGAAACATCCTTCAAGGTAACACTTCTTTTTTTTTTTAATTATCACATCCGCTTGTCCTTCTCGGTTTATTTTTCAAGGTGCTTTTTTCTTCATGTTTGTCCTGACCTTTCAGACACACAGTGTTCACACCACAAAACTACTCAACAGTCTCTAAAATGTTGCATTTAGCTCAGTAGGGAAGTTCAATATTGGGTTTATTGTTGTTTATTGTAAAAGAAAAAGGCAGTTCCTGTTACCGCAGCAGTACAACAAAAAAGGATTTTATATATATACAGTTAGGCCCAAAAATATTTGGACAGTGACACAATCTTCATGATTTGGGCTCTGCATGCCACCACATTGGATTTGAAATGAAACAACTACAACGGAATTGAAGTGCAGACTTTAAGGTTTAATTCAAGGGGTTGAACAAAAATATATGATTAAACATGTAGGAATTGTAGCTATTTTTATACAAACGCTCCTCATTTCAGGGGCTCAAAAGTAATTGGACAAATAAACATAACCCCAAGTAAAATGTTACTTTTCAATATTTTGTTGAGAATCCTTTGCAGGCAATGACTGCCTGAAGTCTGGAATCCATGGACATCACCAAACGCTGGGTTTCCTCCTTTGTGATGCTTTGCCAGGCCTTTACTGCAGCGGTCTTCAGTTGTTGCTTGTTTGTGGGTCTTTCTGCCTTAAGTTTTGTCTTGAGCAAGTGAAATGCATGCTCGATTGGGTTGAGATCTGGTGATTGACTCGGCCATTGCAGAATATTCCACTTCTTTGCTTTAAAAAACTCCTGGGTTGCTTTTGCAGTATGTTTTGGGTCATTGTCCATCTGTACTGTGAAGCGCCGTCCAATCAACTTTGCTGCATTTGGCTGAATCTGAGCAGAAAGTATATCCCTATACACTTCAGAATTCATCCGGCTGCTTCTGTCTTTTGTCACATCATCAATAAACACAAGTGACCCAGTGCCATTGGAAGCCATGCATGCCCATGCCATCACACTGCCTCCACCATGTTTTACAGAAGATGTGGTGTGCTTTGGATCATGAGCTGTTCCAATTCTCCTCCAAACTTTCTTCTTCCCATCATTCTGGTACAGGTTGATCTTAGTCTCATCTGTCCAAAGAATGCTGTTCCAGAACTGGGTTGGCTTCTTCAGGTGTTTTTGGCAAAGTCAATTCTGGCCTTTCTATTTTTGAGGCTGATTAATGGTTTGCACCTTGTGGTGAATCCTTTGTATTTACTCTCATGAAGTCTTCTCTTTATGGTAGACTTAGATACTGATACACCTACCTCCTGGAGAGTGTTCTTCACTTGAGTGGATGTTGTGAAGGGGTTTTTCTTCACCATGGAAAGGATTCTGCGATCATCCACCACTGTTGTCTTCCGTGGACGTCCAGGCCTTTTTGAGTTCCCAAGCTCACCAGTGCACTCTTTTTTTTATCAGAATGTACCAAACTGTTGATTTGGCCACTCCTAACATTTCTGCTATCTCTCTGATGGATTTCTTCTTTTTTTTCAGCCTCAGGATGGTCTGTTTCACCTCCATTGAGAGCTCCTTTGACCGCATGTTGTGTGTTCACAGCAACAGCTTCCAAATGCAAACGCCACACCTGGAATCAACTACAGACCTTTTAACTGCTTAATTGATGACAGGTTAATGAGGGAAGAGCCCATGCAGCGTTGTTATTTTTTTTTGCAGCCTTCTGAGTCAATTGTCCAATTACTTTTGGTCCCTTGAAAAAGAGGCGGCTACGTATTAAAGAGCTGTAATTCCTAAACCCTTGCTCCAATTTGGATGTGAATACTCTCAAATTACAGCTGAGAGTGCACTTTAAGCCCATATTGATTATATAATTGTATCCTGAATATGTTTTCGTAAACAGCTCAAATAACAAAACTTGTGTCACTGTCCAAATAGTTTTGGCCCTAACTGTATATACACACATCTTGCTTTTGTTTGTCTAAAATAAAGTGTGCGCCTCCAAAGCGTTAGGTAGACACAATTAAGTGTGGAGAAGATTGAAACAGCCAAGTGCACGCACAATTGTTTTATATTGTTTTTTTATCGACGATAAACAACGTGACCAAACAGCCCCTTTTAATGTTGTTTTCTGTTGTGGCTTATATTCCCCTGGTCAGAACAGCGTGTTATCATATCCAGACGATCCCCTCAAATGTCAATGCCCCCTTGTGGTCTGTTGGAGAACTCAAGTGTAAATTGGTATAAATTACTGAGATGAGAGTAGTTTTTTCAAGGCGTGTCATTATTTACACTAGACATAGAGCATCCATGAAGGCATCCAGACCTTTTTATTCAGAAACGATGCATTCAGACTTGCATGTGCATAAAGTTGTGCTCAAGAAACTCTTGCCAGGGGCAATGCCAGGGGCCTCTTAAGACAATGCAGGGCCTTGTGCGGAGGAAGGAGGTGATTAAAACGACTCTCGTTACCTCGGCATGCCAGCCAAAGCTTAAGACGACCTGACTAGCTGCAGTGTTTTCGCCCTCGTTCATGGAATGTCTTTTCCTCTCTCCAGCCAAGAACGAAGCGGATCGACGAGCAGAAAGGAGCGAGATCAAACGCAGACTCACCAGGAAGGTCAGTCTGGGAGGCACGAACACAACACACACACACACACACACACACACACAAACATACATACACTCTTTTAAGAATGATAATTACATTTGCTGAAACATTAATAATGCATCCATAGCCAATCTTTGTCACTGGGTTCCATCATATGTGCTGGTCCTCTGGCACCCGGGCCACACACAGCCCGTCTCTGATCCCCTCTCCTCCTCCCTCCAGCTGTCCCAGAGGCCCACGGTAGCCGAGCTTCAGGCCAGGAAGATCCTGCGCTTCCACGAATACGTGGAGAGCACGCACGCCCACGACTACGACCGCCGCGCCGACAAGCCCTGGACCAAGCTGACGCCCGCGGACAAGGTGAGACCCCAACCCGTCCACCTCATCTTGGCTGGCACTGCTTTTGACTTTAGGACAGAGATACGCTGTCTGAAAAAAATGCAGGGAATGCTGTCTGCATTAGTCATGTTGAGTTTTGCCCATTCCTTGGTCCAATGAAGCTTGGAAAACATGTCGAAATGGAAAATTGGAAAGCGCTGTATGCATGCGGAATTCATCAGTGTTCATCTATGTAGCAGAACAAAGTAATTCTGTGAGATTCAAGCTGAGGTCTGGCCTGAAGCTTAGGACACTTTCACAAAGTCTTGGGAAAAGTCGTTTCCCATGCGAAAATGTTTGTACTGCGGAATTTGATCCAGTGGGTTCTTGGAAGGCCATTTGGGAAAAAAAACGTGTTATCTAGATTATTAGAGTTGCTGACGAGTGCAGTCCCTTTGTCTGATGTGCGTGCAGGTGCAGTGCAGTATGTAACAACTTGTTTCCCCTACACATCCAGGCTGCTATCCGCAAGGAGCTCAATGAGTTCAAGAGCTCCGAGATGGAGGTTCACGAGGAGAGCCGGATCTACACCAGGTTGGTATCACACGGCACGCAACAAGGGACCATGGATAATTCATGGCTGGCTGTGGGTGCCTGGGGCCTTTAATTGGCCCGCAGCAAATCCCGGTTTCTTTTTGTGATCAATATTTGATTGGGAGGTGTGCAGTGGAATCCAGGGCTGTGGTTGTCTAAATAAAAGAGCTCCCCGAGGAGAGATGCTGTTTGTTTCCATCTTCAACCCCCTCCGTCTCTCTGTGATGTTCAGGTTCCACCGGCCGTAGCTGTCCCAGGACGCGGGAGCCGCAGCACTTGCACACAGGGGGTGCTGAACCCCCCTTCAAGGGCATCCATCGCACTACAGAACTTCAGGCATGACCCCCTCTGGGTCCAACCACTCTGCCCCCGATCTTACTCGGCCCAAGGGGCTTCCACGCCACCGAAGGGCGGCCTGTCCTTACGCAGCGGGCCGGGGCTGTTTCAGCCCTCCAGGGTTTGTGATCCCAACTACAAGGGGGAGCAAGTTGCTGAACTTGGGCCGTGGCGGGGGGCCCCACTGTGCCAACACTGTGAGAAGGCTCTGCAACGCTCCGCTGGGGCTGGCCTGTGACACACAGATCCCCCCCCCCCCCCCCCCCCCCCCCTCCCTCCGGCTGAGAGGGAGATGGAGAGGGAGCGCGCGACACGTCCCATCGTGTGTCTACTGTCCTCCACTGCCTCCTGTTCAAAAGCCTTCATCCCAAATTGTGGACTTCGAACTTTTATATATTTTTCCTTTCCCAAACATGTACAGAGATGAATCATGGGCATATTGCGTATTATGTTAGCCCTGGCGTTTTGCATAACTGTTGCCAGTGGTAATGGGCAGGCTGAACCCAAGTTCCAGTAGATTCGGTTGTGTATGGTACTGCACATTTACTTCTGTCCCAGGGTTGCCCTCTGGTCGCAGCCTTATTTTTGATGTGTTCATAAATGCTGATGTATAATAATGCATAATATTGTTTTCCTATGTTGTACAGTTGTGACCTCCGTTGCAAAAGTGGTACGGTCAAAATGTGAACTGTGTTTAAACTTGTTTGAACCACATGGTACACTGGGATGTAGCGTCACTGAATCGCCTGGCCAGCCCTCTATGCTTCTCCTGATCACTACCATTTACCCAACATGTGCATTTTTTTTTTTTTTTTACTGTACTTTGATTATTTAATGGTTTGGTTGCTGCACATAATTAATTAATCAATAACGATGCACCTTATGGTAAATGGGAAATTAAAAAAACTGAGAAAGTGTGATGTGACTTTATAACACGAACTGATGTATCTCTGCAGCTCCTCTGCGATGGGTGGTGTTGAGTGATACGGCAGGAAAATGCACACTTTATATATATATATTTTTTTTTTACTTAAAAATATGTTTTATGGTACTTCGGTCATGCAGGCCAGAAAACTGACGTCCATTGTATAAGTGAGTCCTTCAGTTTTGATTGACTTTGAATTGTATTGGTCTTCCTAATGTTGGTCTTCCTAATGTTGTCTACAAAATAAAACGTTAAACTGTAATTCAAGTATTACACAATGCTATTTTTAAGCAATACAACTCAATAATTGGTACTGTCTAAATGAATAATTAAACTGGTGTATATTTTTTATATATAGATAAATATATGTAAGGAGATCTTTACCGCTGACTGGTATTTTACTGTACAAATGGATAACTCGCTCAAATTAAATTAACTTTTGATCATCTGCAAGTTGTTATTTGCTAAACATGACTCTTAGTAAATAGACCATGTCAATCTATTGCAGCAGACACTACACAGATCCTTATTCTTGTGCTCCTTTCTAGACTCAACATTTTTTCCTAAATTATCTTTGCCTGAAAGTAGGTCTACTTAGATAGAAAGCCACAGCTTATTTTTGACTGATTTAGTTCATTTGCTGTGTAAAATAACTGTCCAGATGAGGGCAGTATTATGCCCACCAATTGAGTGTGTTGTTTGAGACGGCGATTGCCTTGACAAAATGTAGAACTTCACACTTCATAAATGTTCATGAGAAGTGCTGTGCCGTCCTCTGGCAGACTAACTGGTTGCATCAGAACAGTGTGAGAAGAAGCAATTGGTCCAAAGCCCCAAGTTAAATATGAACTGTTGTCCTTCTGCCTTTGAAATGATAATTAGCTGGACACATAATGTCCTGTCAGTATGAAACTGAGGTTTCTATTCTAAACAAGCCTGTTCTACGGGTGCCAGGTCGCCAGTGCAAAAGACCACTCGTGCTCTGTTGGACTTACCTGGTTAAGTAACGGTTAAAAAAAAAAGCCATTTGTTAACTACAACGTAGAGTTATTGTAGGAGCTAGCCTGGTGAATTTATATTGAGAGAATATTGTATGCATTGGATTTGTTGGTCTGTTTCAGATCCCATATCCTAAATCTGTAATTTCACAAATGTATTGGTACTGCTGACAAAGCACCTAATGAAGACATTGCTGCCTCAAAGCATCCTAGCCCAGAGGAACCAAAGGTTATTTAATGACTATAAGGGAGAGATTTATCAGGATGCAGTGGGACATCCATGAATCAGCAGTCGAGGACTCTCAAGCAAAGCCTCCCATCGGGGTAAGAGCTGTGGGACCGGGTCACTGACGCGAGACTGCAATTACATTTTGGTAGGCTAACTAGGTACTTTTTTCTCTCCCTAGTTCTGGCATTGCTGTCTAATGGTAATTGCTGCTCTCGTTCTGGGGCATCTGAGTGCTGCTCAAGAGAGTGGATCTTGTCCGAGGAGAGATGGAGGTGGCCATGGAGAGATGGCCTTGCTAGAGGGTGACAAACAACAACTAAACATGAAAAAAATAAGAAAGGCGGTCTGTGCCACAGGCTATATGTGCTGCATGGAAGCTCGATTTCAAAAGAGTCGTCTGGTGAATTTTAAAGCTGATGGCTCACAGCCAGTACTCCAGCCTCACCTGCTCTCATGAGAATGTATACTATAAGGATTGTGTTAGTTAAAAAACATTGAGATTTCCCTCATGTATTGCATAGATTTACTGGCTGGCCATAACATTTTTAAACCTGTGAAGAAATTAAATATGAGAAGTAATGGTTAGGAGAAGGAAAATATTCACTTATTTATCCATAAGCTTTGAACATTTGTATATTAGAAAACATGTCAACTTCAATTACATAAAATAGTCTGATTGTGATCTGTTTCAAAATGGTATACTGTGTTTTTGAAGTGCCTCTAGTTTGCTATTGTTGACGGGCTGTGATTGTAGGAACTCTGGGGACTCTTTTGTGAAAGGCCACGCTTTGCTTCAGCAAGTGTCATCTTAACTTCAATGCAATTAGCAGAATTCTGCTGCTTGCTAAGACTAATTAGCAAAGCTATGTCAGTTTAGTTTCTTATCCACAAGGACTTCCATTTAAATTTAATATGCAAAAATATAAAATAAAATAAAAACACAAAGGGACAAATACATCTGTTGAAGTCTGTCATTTACTGTTATTGTTTTAGAGTTGGGAGCTGGGATTTTTATTTGATAAAGCTTTTTGATAACTCCCAGACTTTACTGCTGAACTTTTTCATAACCATTGATACAACTACAGAGATTGGTAAATGACAAAATGCATGCTCAACTATTTTCCTTTTTAGCTAGCAGTAACAATATTTATATAGTAATATATTGATCTCATTTTCCATTACTTTTTTCCTCTAAAAGGAGTCAAAAGATCCTTTCAAACTTCTTCCAGCAATTGTTGCCAAATATGCGGTATGTTGAACATTATTTGTGTAATTCACTGAAAAACGTTGGGATTGTGCTTTTTGTAATGTCTTTTTAGCACTATTTAGTCCCCAGTTGAGAATGGAAACAGAAATGCTTTATGTTCAACTGTGGCAATTCATTTTAGAGCACTCAAGCAGCGAGAGAAAGAAGCTTGCCGATTTTCCAATTAACTATTCGTAAATTGACTCAGAAAAGAAAATGTCCATGCCTTCTCAAACAGTGATTAATTTAATTTTGCTAGATTTTTACCCACCATCTACAAAAAAAAACACAACTGTTAAAAAATATGTGTATAATCTGTTGGTTTATCTGTCCATTATTTCATTATCTCTGTTTTGCTGTAGTGTACTGGTGTCTACAGGAGTCATCTGGTTTGTTGTTGCAGGGCATTACGGACATTGTGAAAGGGTAAGAGAAAACAGGCCAAGGGAAACACACTCGATCCTGAGTGATAAGATTACTCTGGGCTTTGAACCACTCTGAGACCATGGCAAACAGAGCTGGTGTGCCAATTCTCCCCGTGTCCTTTAGCACAGCACAGTTTGCACTGATTCAGTTTCTGAAGCTCTACCATCTTTGCCCTCAAGTTTAACCCATTACTAAGAGATTGGAAAGTAGTTTAGGAACCTAACAACATAAGAGACAAAGAATAGATAGAAAAGTCAGTGTGTTAGCTATTTTGGCCAAACTCGAGAACAAAGAAGTTGAAGGGCGTAAAATTATTGATTCCTGTGTGTCTGATGGGTTGGTCGATGGAGCACAGAGAGAGGAAAGTAGGCTGTTTTGAAGAAGTCTAACATCTCTGCAAGACCTCCAACAGCAGGGAGTGGAGTCAGCTATGGGTAAGTCTGAGCACACTCTAGGCGGTTGTTTGGTGCTCCTTTTTGTCCCCTGGCAGCGGAGAAAATGGGCCAAGCTGTGCCACCGGGACCAGGAATCAATGCATGCCCTGCACGACACTTTAACTGTCACAAAAGCTGTCCGGAGTTGACAACTCCTCCCCAATCTGCCAGCTTGATGTTTTCATAATTGGCTCCATATCAGTATGCCAGACAGGAGCCGTTGTTAGAAATAAACAGCCAAGCCAGAGATATGGCTTGGTACAGCTAAACAAAATAGTAACTGTTTCCAAGGACCACATTACTATTTCTGTATTACCCAAAGCCAAAGCAATGCACGGCAGTTGCATATTGTCAATACTGTTGGTCCTTGATTAAATGTTGCTGCAGTTCGATATTGCTGAGGATGTATTATTCACCCTAGCTCAATGGTGACAAATCTATAGGACAGGGAGCCAGCAAGCCGCTGGGGTGGTCACTTTGACATTTGAATCCCATAACAGCTCCATTTGTGGCTCTGAAGGTATTGCACAATACTTAAACAGAAACCCTGTCTCTTTATCAAAGAAACAGCAGTCCATTAGGCCATGGTACACACAATATATATTTGAAATTATGCTTGAATGTAAGTACACAGTGGAAGGGAGTAATACCAAGTCCAAGTATGTACTTTTGCAAGACGGGCACCACTGAAAATGCTCTTTTATGTGTTTTCCAAGGATGCAGAATAATCTAGCATGTTTTGTAAACTCACATCTAGAAGAACTGCAGAGGAGAAAAACAGGCCACAACATTTGCTCTCTCCTTAACCTACAGATTGAGTGTTTGTGTTCCGAGTGTGCTGTGCTTTTAATTACATGACATATACACACACACACACACTGTAAACAGTAGTGAAAATGAGTTCCGAAGCTCCTTTGATGGGGTCCTTTAACTCTTCTCTTTCTTCCAAAGGGCAAGAGGGATGGAATACGCATCCCAGCCATTTCGATGCTAATTTGATATTGACATACGAAGAGCTTTCACTTCAGTTTGTGTGCTCTGAAGTTCAATGGCACCAAAAGAGACCTACGTTGGGAGCATGTGTCATGGTTGTTAACAGCGCTGACATAAACATGTATAATTGGAGGCGTTCTTATTTATAAGGCCGGGAATCAAACCATGTTGATTATAAACCGTCAAGTGGCAGACAATTTGCTTTCTGCTAACGCTGTGGCTGTATCTAACCATCAAAGTAGCACAACGGCTCGAAACCTGGTGGTTGCCTTTGTACACACAGACATTTGTGTTTTTGATGTTAGTGTCAATTGATCTTGATATATATTTTTTATATATATATATATATATATATATACTGTATATGTGTCACACAAGTTTTGTCCAGAATAGCTAAACTGGCAACGTCTATGTTTTAACCAGCAGGCGTGTTGATCTTGGTATTATGTTCTACGTCATAATGTAACCCATGGCTATTGGTTCAAGCTTTCCTAATGAGAATCCTTGTCCTTACTGGAGTTTAGAAACCGGATTGGGGACGTCGCTGCCATTCCCTATTACCATGCATCTCATGCTTGCCTAGTAGCTCATTATGTAACCAGGAGCAAGACACCTTGTAATTAGTGAGTGCAATCTGTTGATAATCAAGGTATCCATGGCTTAGCCTGGGATCGTTAGGTTGTAAACTGAAATCTGTCTTTGTAGCGCACTTGCCATCTAGATCTCTGGAATCTACAGTATTTTGATTTCCATGACCATTCAAAATGCCCCAGTGGTTACAAAACTAAAGAGCTTTGCTGCATTTAATTTGTGTCTGTACGTCAGTGTGATCACACACATTAAACAAAGATGTTTAAAAATATGATGTGCCATTTTGTTTGAGGGTGAATTTAAACAGGGAGTTTAAAGGTGCACCTCTGAAATTGGCACAATTATCTGTCTGGGTGAGCCAATTCCATTGCATTATCTGTGTATAGAATAGTGTATAAGTATATTCAGCAGCATATATACCCATATATATATATATATATATATATATATATAGTAAATTATATTGAATAAAACATAAATATATATAAGTAAATTAATATACCATTAATTTATAAAAATGAATTAAGCCTATATATCCTAAATATATGTTTGTTGTATTTAATTCAACTCAAATACATGTTTCTTATGCATTTGTTTGGTTGGCAAATAAATCCTAAACAATTCAAAGCACACCAAATTTGAGAAATACTTCTCTGGCTTCTTAAAAATTGAAAAATCGAAATGAATTCCTGGCTCTGAGGTTCAGAATGGCCTCTCAAAAAAGTAAACAAAAGTAACTGCCAAACCAACAGCTCGCTTCACTCAGCGTAGACTAGCTGTTTTATTTTCCCAGTTTGCCATCTTGACCTGTTTGGACAGCTATTTGAAGAGAGACACGCAAGGGGGAAGAGCACAACCAGGGACTGCAATAACACAAACTGACCTTCATCATTGGCAGGGGGATCAAAATGGCACACACAAAACAGCAAGGAGTGAGACGTGTCATAGCACAAGCTGTTCTTCATTGCTGTTGCAATGGCTCACATACGTATGAATAAACACACTGACAATGATAACAAAGGCACAACTCAACACAAGGTGGAAACACTGTTTGTGGGATACAACGGAGTCAATAGCACATGGAAGATAGCAGATGATGAAAGAGAATACTCAATTTTAATATGAAAAAAATAAAACCAAACGTTTATTCATCAATTAGTTTTTCTTAGTACTAACAATTGCTTCCCTATCTCCCTTTACCAAGCAGCTGAAGGTGTTAATCATGAACATAGGTGAAGCAAATGGTGCTCCATGTGTGTCTCCTCAATCCTTCTACCTCCTTGATCCTACTCAATTTGTAATATGAGAGTTGAGTATATGTTGACATGCTGACAAACGTGTGAGCACACTCACATTTAGGCTCCTCTGTTGAGCCTTGAGATGACAGGTAGACGCCCCACGGCTGGGGAGCCGAGTCTACTGAGCTCAGCGGAATTGTCTTTCCTGTTACCTGGTCACAAGGGTGAAAACAAAACATAACAGAATGTAAATGTGGCAAGTAGCTAGGTGTTACGCTGCTGTGTTGCCGACAGCTGTCAACAAATCAAAGATGGTGTATGACGTTGTGCCAAAAAGCCTCCCTGCTGAGTTTGCCTCGCATGGCTGCACAGAGATAAAGTCCTGTCCAGGGGCGTACAGATATTGAGTATTTGTTTTGTGTCAGCAAGAGAACGTGGACTATTGTAGGGATTTTCTCTTTAGCAGCACTGCAATGTGTGTTTCCAAATAATCCAATGGTTGATTGAGCAGTGGTTGTATTTGCGGTATTGTCAGACAGTACTTCCCCCTCTTGGGCAGCTGCAGCAGTTTAAGCAGCAAGCTGACTAATGTAATACTGATGTGGCTTTGGTGCACATTAGCGGCAAACTGTTCAAAACTACAGCCAAGGTCAAGAAAAGCAGTCACTGTGATGCTGTTCAAGTTATTGCTTTCTCCTTCAAGGTAAGGATTCAGATGGTGACCAAGATGCAGGCAGGCTGGTTTGGAAAAGGTAGACAGCAACTCAGTGTCCCCCCCCCCTCTCTCTCTCCTCAGTGCCTCAGTCCCACCCTCCACCCCAAATCACCACTGGCAGACACACAAGAGCCACTAAATACCAGCCCCATGCTGTGAGCGCCTGATAAGGCAGGCTTGCTCGTGGAATCCGGCCCGTTCAGGCATCTGTCAATGTCAAATCATGCCATCATCATGTACGCAGGCTAATCCATCATCTCCCTTTGATTTCCAATACCCGAGCAGACTCCACTCTCTGCTGATCTCCAAACCCCCAATCCTTTCGGCTGGCAAAGTGCTGGAGCGACTTCTCCTAAAAAATGTATCAAGTATTCAGCAGGCCTGCTAAAAGTTCCTGCTGTATTCAGATAAATTTGCCTTTGATTATTTGTCACCATGGAAACAATCTATGGATAATCAAGCCTAGTTAAACAAATCATAAAAAAACGTCCTCCATGTAAAACATGTCTTTCGATGGTTACGGATCAAAGCCTGTTTTACTTCCCTCAGCTTGATCCAATGGGAACAGAACGTCTGTACTTCTCGATCGGAGACCAAAATAGTTACCTTGAGAGACTGAAGAGATAGCTCAAGTGGGGCCACCTTAGGATGCAGATGCAGCAGGAGTCCGAGCCTGAACTCATACGTAGGGGCCACGATAACCTTGGGCTTGACAGGGGGATATGGTGATGACTAATGGAGCATGCTGTTTCTCACAACAAACAATGTGATGGGAGCAGCAACAGCACAAGGTGGTGTGGCAGCTTAACAGTCCAGCACGGTTGATAAATGTTCACGCTGCCTCATACAGCATAAGTAATTGAAAGCCATTTCGACACTCATTTATAAGAATAAAACAGGAAATGCAGTGGGTATTTTTCCAAGTCCAAGAGAACTGAATTAATCATTGAATGTGGACAGACACTGCTCTCTGTAGTCCCTGTGTCCATCATGCAGGACAGGCTGAGAAAGCAAATGCCAGGGCTGATTTGTTTCATAATTGCTTTCCTTGAGCTGACAAGAGGCTGAAATTTACAAAGCTAATGAAATATACCTTCCCTGCCATTCACTCAAACTTTGACCAGATATCAGAGTGGCAGCAGGCCCAGTACTTGGTATGCCACTGGACATGTTCCAATTCCAGAATCTAAAGGAAATAATTGTTGTTTTGATGTATTTTTCTTCCAACATATTAAGCTTTGGTTGTTGCGAAAACCAACTATTCACACGTGTAATGGCATCGAACTAGCTTTAAAGGCAAATCACATTAGATGTCATGCTCATACAACTAGTATTATTATTTCAGCATACATGTGTGGTATAATAAAACCTTTTTGGTTCACCAACTTTTTAAAGTATATAATTCTTTGGCCGAAATAGTTCAAGATTCTTTGTGGTCATAATGGGTGTTGGGTGTTGCTTGCAGAAATGAATTGGGTGATATACACATGCTTTTTTAGTACGTTATTCGCATTTGTTTGTAAACCTTTTCGCATGCAGGTCAACATAGGAGACGACAAAATAAGGAAATAACACAAAGAAAACAGATGTAGTGCAGGTAATGACTCCCTTTCATCCTCACTTACAAACACCTCACTCGCACCTCGACGCCCACTCACACTGACCGTCACTTCCTGTTGTACTCACCACTCTGCAGGGTCATTAGAGCCAGGCCTATTCATCTCCTTTTGCAATCACTTTACCCCCACTGTTCTCCTTCATCCCCATTGGTAAAAAAAAATGTCTCCTTTTTTTTTTCTTGATGGGATTTCACAATAGCCTGCTAGTTATCCATTTTTCAGTGTGTGATCCCTTGTATTAAAGTGTCCTGCTCTTCGGAACATCAAACAACCAGCAGGATTTACACATGCATAATGATTCTCCATAAGTGGAGCTTTTCCACGTTCTCCTCTTAATCAGTCAGTTACTCCTTAACGCAGCCACTAAAGCTTTACAAAAAAATTACCTACTTTGATAGGAAAAGAAAAACACTCCCTTTGCTATCTTTGCTGATCCTCTCAGCATTTCGTGGCAACCATTCAGTGGATTGTCGGGATTATGATGACCTAAATCTAAACCCTGAGCATTTCAGGGGGGTTCTCAAAGTGGCTTGCTCTATTAAGAAATATAATTTCAGTTGGGCTTATTGATAAGTGGTTGCTGTGGAAGCAAACTTCCATAATTAAAAAGAAACACTTGAGCTCATTCACTGGAGTACTCGATGGTCACGGATTGGGTCTCCATGGTGACAGTGTTTGATGGCCCTATGAATTTGCCCAGAAGTAGTTAGAGGATTAATTTTCTGATAGCGCCCAATAGCACACAGGAAATTAGGGAAGCCCTTCGCTATCAGTGACTTCATGTTGGGAATGCACTTTAGAAATTCAAATGTAATCATAACAGACTTTAGAAATGTACTCTAGATTTTGCAGACATTGTAACATTGTATGGATAATTACAATTCGAGGCCAATGATTCTTCTATTAATTTGTCAGGCGGACTATCTTTATTTTATTATACTTATTTCAATAGTATGTTCTTGCTGAAAATAATCATTTGAGTTGGGTTTCAAACATAACATGTTGCAGTTTGGTCTACAAATTTACAATTTACTGTATGCACAGGTATAAGCTAGGAATCTAAGTAATATTGACACTCTGCAAAACCACCATTATGGCTCCAAGTATTAACATCAAGAATGCTTTATGGTCAGCGGCAATACAACAAAGTATCATCTTAAGCAAATATACAAGTATTAAAGCTTACAAAGAATCTCATATTCAACTATATATGTATTAATCAATAATCAGCAAGTTAAGCACCTACATTAAAATGACAAAAAGCTTTAATCTCAATATCAAAGCGTGGCAAATCACATATACAAAAAGAGCACAAAACATATTTTGTACTGAACAAATGTTTAGCAACCCCAAATTTTAAGAATAAGTTGTATCTTACTTATGACATGTTGCAGTACCTCAGTTAAATAAAAAAGTTGGTATGGTATGTATTTACATGGTAGTAAAAAAAGATAACATTTTTAAATGCTGCATTGTAGAATGCTTGCTCATCTCTAATATGCAAACAGATTGAATGAATGTGTGAGTTTGTGCATAAGATTAATAGTTCACATTTTATTGTTTGTGTTTTAAGCCCTGGATTGTATACTCAGGGACAAAACAATTAATAATTGTATAACTGCCTTGGGAATAATAACATTTAATTAAAATGAATAACCCTATACTGAAAACATTTTTGAATAGAAAATTAAATAAAGGAACACAGTTTGTTGCTGAGTATTTCCTCATCTAAATGTTCAGCCCTGAAGTGAAGTCTTTGAATGGCAGTGGAAATATACAAATAATAATACATGAACAATCGCCCTTTATAGGGTTAGACTGGCATTCTTAGTGAAACTACACAGCAGTAAAATGCAAAATAGTATGAAGAAATATGGAATGAGAAATTATCAGAACAGAAACAGACATAAGGAATAAGGAAAGGTTATCAGAAAATGTGAAAACGCAAAAGAAAAGCTCAAGACTAAAACATACTGTACTAAGTCACACCATACAAAGTTTGTTTAGCACTTGGTTTCTCGTAATTTTGATCTTGAGTTCTATTGGTCTATGCCTCTGGCAATAATAACAATAAAAACTTTAAATGATATGTGCCTTTCAAGTAACCAAAGGACACTTTACAAATAAAGGGTAGCATTTTAGTTAAAACGATGAATATGAAGTGATAAATATATAATCAAATAAAAAATACTTAAAATTAGTTCAATCAGTACAGTCAAAGGCTTGTCAAAACAGGCATGTTTTTAGGCGCCTTTTAAAAGTTTCTAGGTACTCGGCACAAAAGGACCACATTCATTAGTGGTGGGGGTTTTGTTTCTGTCTTTGTTTATCTGTCTCATTATTCACGATTGATGTGCCCAGTGGTTGGTTTGTTGGTCACACATCGGAATTGATCTTTCCGTTAGCAGGACAATGATTTCCAATAAAACCAGAATCACTTCCCATATCGTAATTGACAGTTTTGTCTAAGATATAATGGATAATTATCACCATATTAGCATTCATTGATTTGTACCTCCTCTTTTGAGGGCATTATTGAGTGTTGTCAAGACCTGTCAGAACCAATACGTTCAGGTCTCACCACACCTTGATCAAAAAGTTCAAATATTTTGACTATCTAGAGCGTTTTTGTTTACTACAAGTTCAATTTATTACCTCTCCCTTTGGAAGAGGCAGGTCGTTAGGCATACTTTTAATTTATGTTATTTACTGTGATACGGTTTAGATGTCTGCTGTCCACAGAGTGTTTGTTTGGTTTTACATTCGACAGTCAGCAATATGCTCATATACAGTGCGGTGAGTTTTGGATCCGCTGTCCATCCACTGTCCTAGGTTTATGGTTCCGCTAATTTACACAAGGTTTTCACCCTAAGCTATGAAAGTCACCCGTGAAAGTGAATTAGGTTCTCAAAAAGGCAAGCTTCACTGGTTCCCTCCCCTCCCTTGGGGATTCATTGAAACCCAGGCACATAGCTCTCTGCCAAAATGTAATTGTCATCTCCTTAATACCACAAATGATATGCACTTTGGAGGAACTGTATCTCACTTAAAACAATTTTGACTTTGTCTCGTTTTGTGAAACAGAGAAGCATTTTTAACGCTGAAAGGCATTTTGTTTCTTTTTGACAATAAACTGAATTGGCAATTTATCAAACATTATTCCCATATTCAACGATTTTCTGTAGTTCTTTATGTGCAGGAAATTGTTTTTGTAATGTATTGTACAACTGTTTTCTTAATGTAATGTACAGCTGAGAGTAGGGATCTTTTGTCTTCATGCTTGGTAAGGTAGTGCTTAAAATTAATTTGTTTTCTATCTGAAGTTGGTTTCCCCTTAAGATGTCTTCAACCTCTTCTAACAGGTTAGTTGATCAGCATATCGCTCTTGTTCGTAGTATTTTAACAGTCCACATGTGAACCAAGTAGACAGCCGAGTTTTCAACAAGAAGCTTCCAGAAAGTAGGAGAGATGTTATCAACAATGATAAAATTACACGTTTGTCCTTTGAATTATTTTCCCTTAAAAATTGTTTACAGAAGCAAACAAATACCATGGTCATTGAAAATTTATTCCGGCTGGCAGAAAGTAGATCCTTCTTTATTCAGACTATTTTAAAATGGATGACACAAGCTTTGATCCACAAGTCAGCAACCAACATTGCCCTGCTTTTTCTAAATCTCCTCCTCATGTACTTTACATCTCACTCCCTGAACAATGACGTGTGTGTCGTTACCCTTTCATCACTTCACCAGGGAATGTCCATGGCTACGTTCAAATTCTTTTTTTTTCTCTTAGAAAGGTTCCTAACTGAATGAAATGACCCGGAAGTATCTAAGTGGCAGCCATGACAAGTGATCTCTAAGAATTCTCTAAGTGCTAAGGAAAGGAGAAGGATATTCAAGGAAAGATGCTTCAATGCTTCCTAACTTGTGTACTTTAACATAGGATACACTGGACCATCCTTTACGAAAGGAAAGAAGAAAATGCCGACCCACAATTCCTTGTGTCAGCAGCATTTAAAGCGATATACCATTTAGCCATTCACAAAACGATAGACATGACCGACAAGGGATGCAGATCACATAGCCTAGTTGTTTATGAAGCATTTTCCATTTCATGATGAATATGAGTTGACGAAGGGATGAGGACGTGAGCAACCATTCTCAGTGAGACATCCATTTCATTTCACTTTTGTGACAAGTAGCCTATATTACTTTTTTTATTTAAATTCCAACCTTGCTATTGAAGTAATATTTTTCTCCGGCTTGCCCACATTTATGAAACAACACGGTAACAATACACGGGACGAAGTATCTAAGATGCGCTTTTTGTAGGCTAGTTCATCTTTGGGACATTGTAGTTTCTCCACGAACGACCAACAACAACCACTGTCGCATGATTACGTAGCCTAGTGTAGGTGCAGTCGGATTCCTTAACAAACACGATTGTCTTTTCATAAGTCCTGATGAATTCTCCTTCATATCTTTCCTTAACCTCATGACGTTTTCCCTCGGGGTTAAGGAAAAGTACATACTGAAAGTCAATAGGACGTACTTTATTAAACTTTTTGTATCCAACCCATGTTTGATTCTTCTTTTTCATGCTGCCGTTCACCCTGTTCCTGTCACCAAATACTCCTAACTCCATGGGGTTGTCTTCTCATTAGAGGAAATCAGTCCTGAATAGAGAAAATCTATTTGATATTCAGCAATTTTTTTTACTTTGCTCAATTAGAAAAAGGTCATATCTCAGGAAAATTATGTATATCTTCTTTTCGAGCTATGTCACTGAATGCTCATAATACCACATGTGTTGGATAGTCAGCTCGCGGTCTCTGAATCCTTCCTTGCTTTGAGTATACCTCATTCGGCTGGGCCTTGTTAAAACTCAGTGGTGGAGATCTGGGTGACTTCTGACTGCAATTCTTGCTGGATCCTCCTGGAGCGCGAGCTGCGGGGGATCCGGTCCATGCCTAGTCATACTGGCTTCTTTCCCACGTCCGAGGGGGCGCAGACGGAGACGGGCTCCCGCGTGGTGTTGCGAACCCTGGACATGCTGTGCTGGTCCCCGGCGGTCCGGCAGGGCATGCAGAAATCCCTGAAGCAGCGCTTGAAGTTCTCATCCAGGAAGGCGTAGAGGACTGGGTTGAGGCTGCTGTTGGTGTAGCCCAGGGCAATGCACAGGTGCCAGCTGGGAATCACAAAGGGGTTCCGGATGTCGATCTTCACTAGGGTCTTGACGATAATGAAGATGTGGATGGGGGTCCAGCAGACGATGAAGGCAGCCACCACCACCAGGACCATGCGGGTAATGCGGCGCATGTTGCGGTCCTTCTCCTTGGAACCAGAGAGCAGGCGCACGCTCCGCAGGCGCAGGATCATCAGGCCGTAGCAGATGGTAATGACCAGGACAGGCACCACAAAGGCGATGATGAACACACAGATCTTAGTGACGGTGTCCCAGTACCAGTGCGGGTCTGGGAACTTCAGCATGCACAGGATTTTACCTGGAGAGACAGGGTTGGCTACAATAAAAAACGTCACCAACTGGGGGAGGATGGGATGAAGGGAGAAGCGGTAACATGGTGATACAGCTCCATTACAGGGATATAACATAAATTGTAATGTGTATAATTTACCTTTTCAGAAATCTCTCTTGCTTTGGTCTCAAATAATTACTGAACAAGCCTATCAAATGAACCATGATAATAGAAAAAAAACATGTGTTTCTCAAGCTGTTGCCTAACATAATTCCTTGAAAGCCTCATTAATAAAATGTAAACAACATTGCCTCACCAGCGTCATTCACCCGGGTCACTGCTATGACCATTATAGGCACTCCAATGGCGGAGGACAGCACCCAGATCAGCACATTGATCATTTTCGCCTTGGCTGGCGTCCGGAAGCCCAGGGCACGCACCGGGTGGCACACAGCGATGTAGCGGTCCACACTCATCATGGTCAGGGTGAAGATGCTGGTGAACATGTTGTAGTAGTCGATGGCGATCACCACTTTGCACATGATCTCGCCAAAGGGCCACGTGTTCATCAGGTACTTGGCACTCTGGAAGGGCAGCGTGCTTGTGGCCAAAGCATCGGCTAGAGCCAGGTTGAAGATGTAGATGTTGGTGGCCGTCTTCATCTTGGTGTATCTAGTCAGGGTTTAAATGTGCAGTATGTAAGTCTAGAGAACCGGGCAAAAGAATGTCAATTACAAAAACCCATAAAGCAAAACCTCACGAGTCTCTCTCCCCCCTATCCGTCTTCTCTGCCCCTCCCTTCAAATAGTGTTTACACATGCCTGCGTGCTAAGACACGCTCGTTAGCTAAGTAACGCTAGGTCACAATGCCCCGACACAGCCATGCTTTGAGTGTGCACACTGTGATTGACAGGCAGATAGCCATGCCTCCTTGCAACAACTATCCTGATTGATTAGGGTTTGCCGTTCATCTTCTCTCAGAGCATTTGATTTATTGAAATCTGCCAGGTGGTAGGTAATAAACGTAAAAATAATCTACCTACATTTCAAATCAAATTTAAGTATTTGTATAGCACATTTCATACACATATGCAATTCAACGTGCTTTACACAAGGCAAGCAGAGACATGCAAGGAAGAAATAAATAAAAACTATTGTAATAAGATAAAATAAAATGTTTGCTAAATAATTCAACCAAATGCAATTGAACGTACACGTTTTTAATCTCAGATCTTCTTGAAGTTGGTTCCAACTATGTTTCATAGTAGCTAAACGCTGCTTAATTCTTTTTTGTTTTAACTCTGTGAGCTGTTATAAGACCTACATACTGAACCTTTAAGGGTTTTAGGGTTTTGACTAGCGTCCCTATAAAAGTAGTGTGCAGTACAGTACAGTACAGTGTATATGACTACAGTAAAATGATGTAAGGAAAAAGAAAAATGAAGTCATTTCCACATACTCGATGTTTGTGGATGCACAATTTATGAGGCTGATCTTTCAGTCTGAGACCTTTTTCAATTGAATTTGCATCAACGCTAATGAGAACTTTGTTGTGTACTGTGTATGTCACGGTTATGTGTGGATTTGACAGCTGCAACGTTGCGGTTGGATGTATGCGTATGTACTACATGAGGCACTAATTATCTTTTTGCAGTAGGCCTATGTTTTGAACATAAATATAGAACAACACAACACGATTCTAATTATCTCAAGATTTTTGTGTATTTCTTTTTCAACAAGAGGTTAGGAATAATTTATAGCACTGCCTTGATAGGATTAGATTAAGTATCTGTATTTACAAGCCAATTACCAGAAAGAATCTTGCCTACATTAACATTGGTGTGATAAATCACTGAGTTTTTGTCTTTGGCGTTGTTACTGAAAGATTATTTTGTAGGGTATTGGGAATGGCTTCTCAAATTGAACGGGTTATTTGCAAACACTTTTGAAGTTAATAATGCTCCACTGTGTAAATGTTTCATTATAATCCCTGCTCTGCTGATCATGGCAAAACACTTGGTTGGGGTCTTTGATCAGATCAGTCTTTGTCCACTCTTTACTCTCGCCCTAAGATAACGCTATTTTCCAACACACACAAACTCCCTATGGAAATGTATTCTCTTGCAAATTATGTTATAGCTGTGATGTTCACAATTGATAATTCATTAGCTACTTAGACATGTGCAATAAAATCAGCCAGTAAAAATTGCATTAATGCTGGCTGCCCAGCCAGATGTTTGCATAGTTGACCACTAACCGTACAGTAGTGTACCATCTGGTCATCAGATATTTCTATGCATATCAACCATGACCACAATCTGCTGGTTGAGCAATTTTGGGAACAATTCATAATGCATTCCCTACTGTGACATGGGCTATAACCAATCCCAGGCCTTATCATTGGCTCTGATTAAGTCTGATTGGCTCCTTGACCAAAAAATGCCTCTCAAAAGTTTCAGTTTCAAATAGTTCCAATCTTTTGTTCTTTTTTTCTCTCCAGGAGAACAGAATGCCACTTCCGTTTTTGCATGAAATCCTTACCAAGATGTGAGATCACTCATGAATATGATTTGCAAGAGATCAGAGACTGTCTTATCCAATGGAGGCAATCAAAATGTCGGACCGAGATTCTAATCTTGAGTCTTTCATTTGGAAACCGGAACACATGGCTTGGTCTGATCTGCAATGGCTCGATCATTCACTAAAATCCCTCTATATGCACTCTGAAAGGCAGGCAGCCATATTGATTCCATCTACTCAATCGTTCCTATCTTTTCAAAGTTCTGTCATTGTACTGTGGCAGGGGGACTCCTCTGTCCGTAATGGAACTGACTTCACTTTTTTACCATTGAATGGAATGAATCGATTAGCATGGAATTATGGGACTATTTAGAAATCTCTTGGCGATTCTTATCTTTCTTTCACCGTTATATTGCTGTCCTTCAGTGTCTGTGAGCCCATTGATTTTCAATGGCCCTGAACTACCAGTGGCTGGCCCTTCATCTCGAGTGCAGCTTGGGATTAGTGATGGCAGAGATCCTCTGGCTGGTGCAACACATACAATAAATAAGCCCTCAAGTTCCTGTGTTCACTAACATTCGAATCCGTCTATAAACCTTTTTCGTCTTGAGGTAAAAACGTATAGGCCACCACAATACAAGTGTTATGTTTTAAGCCAGCAGAGACAAGATCGACTATAAACATTGTTTTCTCTTTTTCTCTCGAAAGTATCTCTCTGAGAGACTGAAACCCTCTTATCTAATTCAAGCAGATTGACTTGGGTGAGGTTGTACCTTCTCCATCTGTTAGGAGCCTTTGATTTACCACAAACAACCACACCCAATGTCAGTAAGGGAGGATTCTAATTCATATCCATTCCCTGAGTCATTTTCATAATTCAGCTGTGATCATATTATACCGTTGCCGCTTTCCACTGGCTTCCTACTCTCCGGATCTGTGCCGTCACGGTGGCCTGCCCTCGATGCCCCTCTTAAGCCCCAGTTCTGCCGGGTCCTCAATGTCCACAGTTTACAACCTACTCACCTATGACCCTTAGGCGGTAGAGGACCTGGGGGCCGGTGGGTGTGAAGCTGTTTTTGGTCTGACCAGTTATGCGGAGTGGATGGCAAAAGAGTGGGCCACTGTGCTCAGCGTGTGGTCAGCGATGTGTTGGAGGGTATACATGGGGAGAACGTTTAGCCCTGGAGCCCTCTGCACAGCAGAGGGCTCAGTAGAAACTGCCAGCGGGACATTGGGTATTCACAACCGCCATCGTACACTCGGTAGCGGGGGTGGAAGGAGAAGGGGTTCGGCCAGCAGCCACTGCATCAGGCACTCCACAGGTCGAACACAGCATTCTACCGGCTTCAAGACGCAGTGTTTTCATTCCCGCTGAGGGCGACTGCTGTGCATGCATGAATTGCTGAAGCGGGGGCAAAATTCCTAGACTTTATACAGGCCCTCAGTTTAGCCATCCCACTTAATTGGTCACTCCTGAAGATGGCGTGTAATGAATCGCTTCCAGCGTGTGTGGTATTTCCTAGGCTTCTGGTTAGAAGCTGGTGAATGCCAGTGTTTTCCTTTCAGGGGTTAATTGAATGAATTAATTCAGGGAGACGGTTTACTCCTTCTGAGGTACAGCAGCTCTAATCTTCGGCTGTCACAATTTCCCTCTCTCACTCCTCCATCTGACGCCCTATCCCCAGGGGCCGCTGCATCAAGGAGGGGCCATTAGTCTGCCTGCGGCAGGGGTTTCCTTCCTTGTCCTTCGTTTGCAACAGTGCCCCATCGGGATCTGGTTTCACTGTTTGTTATATTGACCTTTGCCCACAGCTCAGGCCAAAATAAATGATTGGTCTTGGGACACGTGTAGCGATTGTTATTGATTATGATCATCAACCAGGTCAGCCAGGACGGGGAATAAATCAGTCCCTTAAATACATCAGTAGTGGCTGGTGCACACCACAGCCAATGACATTGTATCTCGGTGATGCTGAGCCAGACCCTCTGCTGAAACTCGGCTAGCAATAAGCATACGGTGGAATAGCCACACAAAAGGCTGTCAAGAGTGTTGTTTCAACAGCCACTGATTGTGCACCATCGCCTGAGGTAATCACCCAGGTCCTTCTGATGCCAGATTAGTCGACAAGGCTCTATTAAACACAGCAACCAGTTAGAAAATGAAAGACACAAAAGAAAAAATAAGTGAAAGGAATGCCTCCCAAACGGTGAGATGGCCAAAAAGCAATCCATACGAGCATCAAAATGGAAGGTCACACGGTGATTTAGAGGCATTAGCATTTAGACTACACTTTGATGCTTTATCATGTCTCTCTTATTGGTGCCCCCTGTAGTCCATGGCCACTCACTTACCTTACTGACCCTCGGAGCAAATACACACAACAAGCTAGGCCTGGCAGCTGTTTCACTCAAAGCTTCAAGGCCAAAAGATAAACACGCACATACCCACACATACTCACATACACATGGTCTGTCACTGTACTACATTTGGAGAGAACTGCTGCACAAGCAGCAAAAGCCTCCCAAAAGTTTGATCTGTTGACCACCTCTCAGGCACCCACTGAGGGGGACCGCCTCCGCTAACTCAAAACGACCCAGAGCCTGGTGTGTCCCCAGGGGGCTGATTCCTCCTGCCACTACCCCAGCACTGCTCTCTGTGCCGGGGCCAGGGTGAAGAAGATTGCCATGCTAAGTGGGGCAAAGTGCTGCTGACCTGTGCACAGCGGCACAGTGGATTATCACCCAAGGGGGGATATCAGCCTCCTCTCAGCAAGAACACTGAGGGAGAGGGCCCTTCAGTTACCTAGCAGAAGGCCACCTGTCATAACAAATGGGCACTTATGGGTGCGAGCGCCTGTGAGTTCTCAACAACAAGTGTATGTGCGTGTGTATGTGCGGGTGTGTTTATGAGTGTGTGTTTCTATCTCTCCAAAAACCCTTCTCTCCAACTGATTGCAGCAGTAGAGCTAATGAATCCTGACAGTTTTGTTTAATGGGACGCTCGCTTCTTTGCCTCCCACTCTGCGGAGTGTTGCATTTGGTTCACAGAGCCTCCCACTGTCAGAGACATGTCCCATCTGAGGGTGGCATTCTTCTTCTTCATCCGTCTTCTCAGTACTCCATTCAGCTCTCCTAGTGTAAGGTTTCTGGTTTTCTCTTTGTTTCTCCTCCCGGCTTTCTTGCCGTTGTTACCGTTTTATTTCTCTCCAGCTCTTGTCCCTAAACATTTTGCAACTTGTTTTGGTATCGCATTGCTTTCAGCAGGTCCTCGGATGGTAAACCACTTGCAGTGAGCGGTTTGCTTGTATTTCCATGCATGTCGAGCAGAGCCTCACTCTTCAACCTGCTGAGGAGGCTTATTTTGTTTCAGCTGCTCTCTACATGATGACACATCATTGACAGATATTATGGGCTGTCGGTTTTGTTATAGTGTCCAGGTTAATCTATACAAAGGTAGAATAATAGCACAATTTATAATTCCACTAGTCCCACATAGATTTGTAGAGTTTACATTCATTGAACAAACACATGCAGATGTATAGCATTCGATTTTTTGTTTGTCAACTCATTCCTCGTCACTGTGTGAGTGCAGGTGTGATGTTAGCGGGTCGTTAGTTAGTGTTTGAGAAAGAGAGAATATTGCCACAGAGGAAGCTCCTCCACAGGGGGATGGCTGCACACTTCCATTGTCATGACAACCCAGTTCTGCAACTGGAAAAAAAACATTCTTATTCTTGGCAAGCAGTACAAAAATTGATGGTAGTGTCTTCTTAATGAACTTAAACTTAATGTGAGACTTTTACCAAAAGAGTAGCTAGGTTTTACATTGTTAATAGGCATTCTGGGAAGTAACACTTGTGAATATGCTGTTGGATGCATGGAGTTATCTAATTTAATCCTTGAGTAAAGGTGGTTTATGTCGTTGTTGTACTTGCAGTCGAATACTATGCTATGAGGCTTCCCTGTATAATCTATGAAGTCATGTATATTGGTTTGGATAGTGACGGTCAGCTGATGAAAACAACCTAGTTAGCAGGACCAACCGACATGATGTGGGCCCCTATATTGTGCAATCTACGCACAAAATAATGTATCAACTAAAATGTACTATTTGCAAGCATTTTGAAGATGTCCAATTAAGGGACTACTCTATTCGAGGGCCCCATTAGTTCCAAAGCACCTCAATATACCCCATAGATCACAAGAGACATAAAGACCCCCCCCCCCCCCACACACACACACACAACATACACACCACCCCATGACTATCTCCTCCGCCCCAGGCTAAGTTGAGTCAGACTGAATTGAGGTCTGCATGCTGAATGAAAGAGAACCCTGCTTGGTCTGACGTTGTCTTACGTAAAATTCTAGCTTGTTGTTCTCAATATGATGAGATGATGAAAGGAAATGTTGGATCTTCATGGTTTATTTATGGCGCTTGGGTAACTTATTGCTTTTTCAAAGCTTATAAAGAAGTGGGCACAGATGCATCCACAGACAAACACACGCCCTTCCATAAATGGTTAAGTATGCTGTGTCTCACACACAAATACACACCCTTTGAAACTGTAAATAGGTAAGCACTCTCTCCACCGTACACACATGCACGCACACACACACACACACAGAGAGAGAGAGAGAGAGAGAGAGAGAGAGAGAGAGAGAGAGAGAGAGAGAGAGAGAGAGAGAGAGAGAGAGAGAGAGAGAGAGAGAATGGGAGACTTTAATAGTGGGCGCTCAGTTTCTACATTAATACATACATTGGACTGGTCAGCCTAAATCTTACATTGTTGCACGTTTTTTCTGAATATTACATAAAATGTCTATGTTATGATACAAAGAATATTAGACATGCAACTGGTGACAAAAGCAAGGAAAGCTTACCTAACAACTCCGTACATCACGAGAAGGTTTCCAAGAAGTCCCACAACACAGATAACGGAGTAGAGCGCAGTGATTGATATGGCTATAACAATATCCCCGGTACTTTTAACCGGACTCGGTCCCGTCTGGTTGTTGTCGTTGGCCACAAGACCCATGTTTTCGTCAGGAAAAGTAACGTTGAAAGGAATGACCGAATAAAGGTCGGCGAGATCAGCACCGGGCGCAGGGGACGGTTCCATGGTGCGTGGCTGTGTAGCTGTCCTCTTGGCTGTGGTGCTGAGAACTTCACCCAACAAGATTAAACAGAGAGGGGAGGCACTGTTCGTCTGTTGAGGCTACTCTGCTTAATTGGCTGAAGGTCCAATCTTCCGTCTGCAATTAATGAGCTGTAGAGCTACGAATCGAAAAACTTTCCTAAAGAATCAGAAACAAAAAGCTCTTGTAAGATAAAATAAAGTGGGAACCATACGCGCAAACCTGATCTGTTATCTAGTTGAACAAGTGACTCAGAGCTAGAAGGCTACAGCGCGTATGTACATTCTTGGCGCAAGGATATCTCCATTGGGTCGTGGCTCTCCAAACGTCAGTTTGTTCTCGTCGCTCCCTGGCCTGTTTTTAACTGCGACGTCAAAACATGGAACGCGATTAGCTGAACGAATAATCCACTAAACATAGTAATATGAGTTAAAAAAATTTTTACTTAAACATTATATTGAGATCACTGGTTGACATTAACATACTGCAGGCAAAGATTAAATTCTAATTTATAATTCTGTACAAGCGTTATGACGCCTGTTTTATGTAGGCGTAAAGTAGCCTAGGTGCATGTGGTTTTCTGCTCCGTATAATCTCGATTATAGAAATAAATACTTAATTTAAAATAATACACTTCTGTTTAGCTAAATCTCAAATCGCCAAGAGTAAAAAAGCAAGCTTGTTTTCAGAGATTTATTTCACAGGCTGAATTTAAATGTAGAAAAGCTGCTAAATGTTTTAAGATTTATAAATTATATCTGAAACTACAAATTTAAATATTTACAAAAATATTTTTCAGACACTTATAATTCTGAGAGAAAAACGAGATTGAAATTGAATCTGGAAAAATATGACTAGATTTAAGTTAAAATCTGGGGAAAGATTATCTGGGAAAAGTAAAACGCTTTTTCAAGCACCTGGCGCAGTATAGTGTCCAAAATGATACCGATGAGTAGCTTGACCTGGAGTACGAGTGTTGGCCGTGTACGTTTTCCTCATATTGTAGCCTAAATGGACAACATTCTTTGTAACTTTTAAGTGGTCTGTCTTCAGGTCTGTCTTTCAAAAATTCTCGTTTAATTAAATGTAATTTAGGAGTCTCTAAAATGTCTGACAACCTGAAAGTCCACATAAAACACGTGACTAAAAGTCCAAAACAGAACTTGTAAAATTTGAAAAACGTAATTGCTTTTTGGAAATATAGGCCTATTCAACGATGAATAAATACTAAATGTCAGTTTTCTGTCAAATTTGGTATTGTAGTCAGATCTCATATCTTTGGCTGCTATCACTTACTGTGGCTTAAAGCTCATACCTTAGTATGATATCCTTAAGGAGATTGATCAGGGAAAGACAAAACTCTAGAAAAATAGCAATTACAGTAGGTGTTATGGGCAACATCTCATCAATCTTGGCAATGTTCCCCGTGCTCATCATTACACTCTGATCTCTCTCCCCGGAAATGAAATGTTTAGCAGACATTCTGCCTTTGTTTGGACACTAACAATTAACTTTATGCATGCTCTCTTTTCCTATTTATCCTGCTGCTTCCCTCTTCCCCTTTCTATCTCTCTCGCTCTCTATATAATGTATACACATACTGTATATGTACATGTACATATACATGTATCTTTCTGCATCCATCTTCCTTCTCTTTCACAGACACTCATACACTCGATTGGTCCCTTATTCTGTGGATCCAAGTATTAATTTCCCTGACCTATATGTCTACTTTTAAAGACCCAATAATAGCTACTCATGCTCTATAAAATAGACTTTCAATATAAAATGAAAGCACTCTTGGGAGAATGAATTTGTAGTTGGTCTGACTATACCTAAGACTTAAACAAGCAGTGTGGTCCTCGGGATCCCATTGAAACCCCTGTAAATCTTTACTAATTGCATGGGATCAATACTATCCCATCCATTGATCTGTGGGAGAGACAAGCTCCTATCCTCCAGCTTTTTCATCAGTCCAGGCGTTGTCTGTCTCCTCGCTACGTCGACCGCCCTCCTCCTGACTTCGAATGATCACATCATTAATGAGAGTAACTTGTTCCTAGGGATTTCCCCTCACCTTTGGAAGGAGTCAGAGTGTGGTTAAAAGATGTGCGTCTCATTAGAAGCCCATATCGGAGACCCTCCAGATGAACCCTCCCTTTGGTCCTGGCGGGTGGAGATGAGGAGAGTCTCTCCCCTGATGGAGCAGCAACCACGCAGGCCGGCAGGCAGGCAGGCAGTTAAGGCAGTTAAGGCAGCCACCGTCTGAGAGGCTTCATGCTCTGCCCCAGTACACCGTGACAGCCCAGATGCCTTGGGGCACCGGCATCTCGTTTTTCCCCCTCCTCCCTATGGATCTTCAGGTTCCCCCTTTGGGTCCAGTTTGAAATGAGGACAGGAGGAGTGCAGCGGCAGGAGGCTGATCTCAGGCCTTAGTTGCACTGTTCAGGCACAAGCCCCAAAGCTTCCCATCATCAGCTCTTGTGCAATAGGCTGTGTTCAAATATGTGAGACAGAACATATGCTCAGACGCAGGCGAAGGGAAAATGTGAAGAGGCAGAGGTACTAAATGGGACACATTCTAAAGATGTGTTTTTGCAACAGTGTGTACGTGTGCTTTAAAATATGATTGATGCAAAAAGATTTAAAGTGAAAGAGGGTCTATCTATTTCCATCTTTGCCCCAGACAGTAAGAGGTTTTGTAAACGCCTCTCACAGTCAGACAAAAGATATAAAACACAATTTCAAAATCACAACCCTGGTAATCTTCACCTAGGATGTGCCAGAAAAAAAGAATATCCAGACTCTCATGAATTGTCGCTGACAGCCAGAGACAAAGGAATTGATCACTGCCTTCCTTGCTGTCTTGCTGAGACCTGATGCTGGTGTTTTGTGTTCCTATCAGGGGATATTTGCAGAGGCCACCTTCATCAATTCAAATGATACCATAGAAGGCACACTTTACTATTGACTACAAGGAACCTTAATGAGAATGTCATATGATCCAGTACGACAAAAAGAAGGCTCTTTTGTAAATAGACATGCCCTTTCTACTTGTCCCGTTTCTATGCTTGGCTCTCCATACTGTAGGCCCCTGCTGTCCATGGGCTCAATGTGTCCCCAGTGGCTGGTGGCAACAGGTGACGGGTGAGGGTCTCATGTGAAGTGCGCTGCGGCTTGCTCCCCAATAGTGCGTTTTCCATGCCCTCCTCGTCACGTACCAAGCAGATGGGAGTCAGACACTGGAGATGTCCGGATGCATTATTTCCATTCCACTCACTGCTGGCTACAGTTGAGACACTGAAGGAGCCCAGGAAGGCTGACACGGGGGCAGGCTCCTCCTCGCGCCATATGGCTTCCGCTGATTTTCTTCCAAAAAATAAAGGCAATATATTTTTATTTGAATCTCACATCTGTTAACAGGAAGGCGAAATGTTGTGAATGTTATTTACACTATGTACTTCATTACAGTACTTCAATGTTATATACGTATATACAGATCATTATTCTTATCATTAATGAGATTAAAACAAAACTCTCAACATTCAAATGTTTTCTAGACTATTTGTTACGTTAGGAGAGCTGTGGAATCACAAAGTTGATGAGCCCAGTGATTTCCTGCATTGACACAGAGCCTCTACCTCACTTTCTGCCACGGCCTCATCGATGATCTGCCTCATGAGCCATAAATGAATCTGACATGCCTTTTTTTTCTCCGGCCTTGAATAAATCTTTAGATAACTTGTATTGCATGTCTAGCACCTCCGCTCTTGGCTTGCTGATGTGGAGGTCATCCTTCCATGCACGGCATTTAGACACAAGAGTGTTCAAGTCGGTGTCAAACTTGACATTTTACTTGCCAGAATCAGATCGGTAATTACTGACCATTAGAGTTATACCAGCCATGGCATGAGCAGCAGTTAGAAGCGTAACAATTGCTTGGCAAGCTCATTAGTAAACATCTATTACAGGGTCTTGGCTGTGTTAATGGTCAGTCTCCATCCCGTGGAGGGAAATGATAGGCTGCGATGTTTTCGCTCTGTGGCAGACGGCAGTATGTGTCGACGGACGTGTGCCTGCTAGTGCTCAAATAACCATTCAGTTTTATGTGTGGA
The DNA here is from genome assembly GCA_026901105.3 of Galaxias olidus. Taxonomy (NCBI): domain Eukaryota; kingdom Metazoa; phylum Chordata; class Actinopteri; order Galaxiiformes; family Galaxiidae; genus Galaxias; species Galaxias olidus. The sequence continues at coordinate 59,673 of JAPMUY010009596.1, forward strand.
AATGTGTGTTGTGAGGCGAACCAACGTTTTTGCAAAGATTTTATATTCTTGCAGAGGACAGTGGAGCGATATCACCTTCAGTCGCCCAAACATAGAAAAAGTCGGTCTGTAAAAATTGTACCTTTCACAGAAACTGGGTTTAAGGGTTTGGAAAGAGTTATAGACTCTTCCAGCCGGATACAACAGCTGTGAAGTGAGTTGCAGAGAAGTATCAGCCTGTTTGTGTGTCCGTGTCTCTGAGTGTGTGTGCGAACCACAACTGTGAATTTATTTTTGCTTGTGTAATTCTCAACTTTAAGAGTTGACAGGTGGAGAACAGAAGGGAGGCAGTTGGGAGGAAAACAACCAAATTTCCCCTTATCTTGATACCATCTTTCAGTTGGGTCTCCCTCCTCTAGATGCCTTTGTAAGGTGCAAAATATGAATGAGTTCACCCACCGTAGAAGCAAATAAACTAAACAGGCTTAAAAAGCAGCTGACTTATCACACGCTGTGGTAGATGATGCTGCACGTGTAACCGAGCAGAACATCAGTAGTAGATGTTGTGGCCAAATTTGGACATCCTAGCTGATGTTCCGGCCTGGGATGTGGTTCAGGGGTGAGGGGACGGTTGGAGCGAAGGCCAGGTCACCAAAGAGACAGTATGTGCCTTTTGGAGACACTGAAGGCTAGAAGTTTGGGTTTTAAGTCATAACATTAAGTCATGTCCTAATTTCCTGTATACATGTCTTTAGATATGATGATTATGAACATGTGATCCATCTTGTCCAATGGAATGATTATTTATCTTATAGACCTATATACTTGTTAGAACCTTGTCAACTAATCAGAACTTGCGGTCGTCAGACTGATCTGACTGTAGTATTTTCTCTGTGTACAGACTCTGACTCAGACTCTGTAGTCATCAATAAAATTGTACTTGATCATTGCATGGTTTCTCCCTCTCATTAATTGGTTATTTTCTGTCATAGATTGAAATTATCCATTACATAGACTAACCTCTTTGTGAATGGTTTCCATTTCTGGTTGATATTTTAGCTCAGTGACAATGGTTATGAGCTTGTTGTGATGAAGTGATTGCAGATATACATTCTGAGGTAGGCTAACAGTGGTCTGTTAGTGTTCCATAGCATTAGTCCCTGAACCAGTAATGTGTCCTTTAGTGTCTTTTGGTGCTAGGAAGGGAACACGCTGCAACTTTGATCTCCCAGGTGAATGATCTTCATCTGGCTTTTGAAACAACTTTCTTTCCCAACGGTTTGACGTTGAAGAGCTTTCTCTCATTTTCCTTGGAAAGTGGATTGTTCTTTGAAATGGGAATTACAGTTAGGAATGTACGTCACATCGAGAGAATGAGGAAATACAGTAAATGGCAAAACATCTGTTTTGAGTTTAAGTGTCAAAAAGGGAAATTAGCTGAACAGTCAACAGATGTCATTTTAACATTTTAAATGCTTTTACCCTGTGTGTTTACTCTATGAAGTGCCTGAGTATTTAGAAAAGTGCTGTTCAAGTTGAATGCATTTGTATATTATTATTATGAGATAAAAAGTTTAGATAAAAAATTTGCTATAAAGTGCTTTTTGGGGGTCCTTTGTGCAGTGACTATCAGCAAATCCGCCTTTATTACAATGTACCAGCTTGCTTAGAAAAGCAATTTGTTGACAACAACACTGAAATGTCTGTGTGGCTGTAAGTGATGTAATTGCAGCTCATAACAATGCCCTTCAGTAAAGACATATTGTGCCACCAAAGAGCTGTGCACCTCAAGGCAAGCGAGCTTCATTTGAGGCTGGCTTGTTTTTTGGGGGAGAGTTCTACAAAAAAACATGTTTTTTCAATATCACCGGTTACATGGTATTGATGTTGGAGAGAGAATAAAAAAATGAATACTGTCTAGCTTCGGGATTTAGCATTCATTTGGACAAACAAGCATCAAGCTCTTGTCATTTTGAGTGTTCTATTATCAGTAATGGTTGCAATTTTGAAATCGCTATGGGGAGATATGAAACAGTGATCACTAATAGCCTGCTAGGGGAGGCACCTTCTAAGTTGCAATTATTGTTTAAGTGCAATTATGTTTATGAGCTGTTAGTTGTTCACATTATTTTGTTTTCCAGAGAATTGTTTAAATTGCAGACATACATAAACATTAATGCATACGGCCAGGGTATTGATTTATACGCAGAGTGAGACTATGAATAATGTGATCTGTACATAAATCGGAAGTACATATTACTGAGCTGCAACTGGTACCACAATTGCTATCAAAGTTACACTATATCCTTCTCCTCTAGTTCTTATTATTTAACGGACATCACAGAAGGCCGTCTCTGTGTATCTTACACAGGGCAAAGACCCCCCCCCCCCGCCAAACTGTGGTCAGCGAGAGAGGGACCCGCTCACTTTGCCAACTATCAGAAACCTGCTTCTGGGCCTCAGGAGACCATGTGCTACTTTATTATTTCATGAATAGATCTCTTTGTTTATGGAGAGGGAGGATGGGTCACTTTTCTTTGCCGAGCCACCAAAGTCCAGTCCCAAGCCCAGCAGTGGCTTGGCAGCTCCGCCAGCAGTCTGTCTATCCCGCACCGAGGAGACAAGGGCAACCAACAAAGTTCTGCAGGTGGCAGGGACAACCATGGAAAATCCATTTATCCCATCGCCATCTGGGAAGGGTTGGGCCACAGACAGCAGGTCTCAGAACTAGACCCATCTAGGGCTAACAAGGCGACTGTTACCAAAGGTGGGCTCATCGAAAAACTCTTCTACGGTAATTTACAAATCCACCAGGTACCCTGTAAAAGTACTCAATCCATTGCAACAGAAAAAAACTTAGGGTGAAAGATAGTTGGCAAATCTCCCCAAAATGAATTCAATAGTAAAGTTACTGTGATTATGAAGATTATAACTAAGCTCATGATCCAGTCCCTCGAAAATGGTTGAAAGAGCATCTGTCTACTAAATCTCCTGTCACAGCTGCTAAGTGACTCCCAGTTGACTTGTACAAAGGGACTATCACTTTCTTAATTACCACAACCATCTCAAAAGCAGCGATTACAGAAACGGTGCTAAAGGTTTCTTAGTCTGCAAGTAAAAGCACTACATCATTCAGTTGCTTATTTAATTGGATCTTTTGAAGCCATAAACATCTCTCAATTGGCATTTTCCTTGAACACAGCTCTTGCATGATAAGGCTGAGACTTTGCAACATAGTGGTTCCTTATGTGAGAACGTTTCACTTTTCTAAAGACCGAAGATGCGTGGATTTGAAAGGTTGCTATAGACGAAAGAACCAACACTGTCTTTTGCCATATGTTTCTCTTCCGTCTGCAATTCGGAACTCTGACTTAATTAAAATGTTTAAATTCCGCCTCAAAACCCACTCGTTTTCCTTAGCTTACTCCTAGTTTGTTCTCTTTGACCTTTTTATATTTTTGATGATCCCTGCCTCAATTCCCTTGTGTCTGTCTTATGTTTATTGCATTTCAAATGTTATATTGTACTATTTTTGTATAAATGTGTATATATTGTTTCTATATTCTATGCCTACGGTGACCTTGGGTGTCTAGAAAGGCGGCTATAAATTAATGTATTATTATTATGTATAAATGTGATATCATATAAGGCTGACATTGGGTCGAGTTCCTCGGCAAACTATCACTTTGGATTCCTCCAGAAATCAAAAACACACATGATTACTGAGGATGAACTTCAGCCAAGAGGCCAGATTAGCAATGGACAAAGTGTTGCCTCCACAAGAATATCCATCCAGAACTGTTCTACCTGGACTTGACCATGGTTTACTGTTGTGGAGCAGCAGAAACCATACAGCAGAACCATTACTTTTCCTCATTTACTAATTGAAGTCATTAGTGTACTTGCATAAGAAATGTACCGATGTGAAAAGTCTCATTTTATCACGCGCAGCTCTGCTCGTGGCAAAGTGCAGGACCCTGTGCCCGGGGGAGCGCAATTACCCGCCTGCTTTTCCTGTTGATGTGCTGGGTGGACTTCATGCTCTCTGCCTTTAAGCAGCGAGAATTCATCCACCAGCTTAATTGGATTGACCTTGATGCTTCTATCAAAAATAAAGGCTTATTTGTTTGACCCCATTGAGCTTTAATGACTTTAAAATGGTGGCGGTCATTTAATGTGTTTATTAATCCGGAGGCTCCAGAAGGAAACATTGGGACAGCTGACATGTTCCTCTTGTCATTTAGCAAATAATATCAGTCAATCATAACCGAAGTGACCTGTCAAGTTTAGCACTAATCCTCACTCAGGTGCTGCTTGTCATATTCTGGGTGACAACTATGCTCTTTTTAATATACACAGGATAGGATGTTATAATATCCATTATGCCATACTCCAAGACGAGCACTTAAAAAGCCAATATTTTAGAATGGACTTGGGTTGAGAGCAGATATGTCATTGGGGTTTTCAAGTGGGCACCCTCCATCCCAGATGTTTCATTAATTTGAGCCCACGACACCTCCAGAAGGCTTAACGGTGAGCAATGACATCTGAGCCACACCCCTCTATATCCGCTCTCGGCAGATATAAAAAAAGTTGTTTATTAAGCTGAGAGATTTCCCTATACCTATCCCTATTACCTTATTCCTGCAGGCGCTTTCTGCCAACTCTGCAGGGATACCACCTGAAAAGAAGATAATCTTTCCCTACTGTGTTCCTGCAGGCTTGATGTATGACGCTCTGCAAATATCCCTATACATATATATATTCCCTATTCCTGCAAGCACTTCCTGATCTAATTATGTGTTGAAGAGTGACTCTCCACCACTTAAGAGATTTGGCACGTCAGGGTACTTAAATGTTTTACCAGTTGAAAATATGAATGCGAGGTTGTGACTGCACTTTATTTGCATATAGTGTGTGTATGTGTGTAACCAAGGGCTAATCTTAAAGCATAAGGAAGGAACAACCGACTATGCCACTCCCTTTGTTGGTATTAGCTGGAGACACCTATTTTTAAAAGCTGCAGGTTACCACAGTAAGGTGAAGGAGTATGTTGCCAAACATCTGACCCCAAACAGTAAATGAAATGCAAGAAGATTTACAACACTAAAAGATAATCATAAACGTAAAAGACAGCCAACATAATCAATATAAGATAGCTGGATAAAAAGTTACAAGGACAAACTTGACTTATCACAGTCTAGGTTTAACGGAGATGCATACCAAATTGACAGCGAGGCAATAGCTTGAGACAGCACAGGTCTGGTGGGCAACTACTTTCAAAGTGTTTTAGTAGGCTATAAAAATCACAACTCAAGTCGTACGCGTTACCGTGACGAATGTATCAATAAAAAGTGCTTACCACTTAACCAACCGAACTGTAAAATTAAAACACGAGCTGCAATTAAATGTCATAAAAGCATTTAAGATCCAGTAAAACCACCTTCTCCCGTGCTGAGCCAAATCCCAACTGCCCCCTTTTCCAACTTGCCACACAAGGTTATATGGGCTAAAAACAGTGCACCTGCAACAGATAATCTAATTAAAAACAAGACACATTCACAATCAGCCAATTATCACCTAATCAAAACCTCACTCAAAGTAAAACCAAACACATGCAAATCAAAGAAAACACAACTAAAACATGCATATTTCAAATAAAAACATGGCTGAGATGTTAAAAGGACTTTCAAAACTGTGACGCATCTTGTGGCTGTTACATGTGTATACACTCTCTCTGTGCATATAGATAGAGGTCAGGGCTCCAGACTAACATTTTACACTGGTGGCAGTGCTGCTGTCAGGTAGGCCAATTTTAGGGTAGGAAAGATCCTATTTGCTTGTGCTAGAGTGGTGTGTTTCTTTTATTCTGTCTGCTTTGGGGTTTGCACATGCTGGTTTTAGTGTGGTTTTTATATTGTGTGCTATTTTAACGTAGTGTGGTTTTTATCTAGACGTGTTAATTTATATAGATGTTCTTAAGCATGCATGTTCCGGGGTACAACACCTGCGAACAATCTAAAATCACCTCACCACATCACGGAGGAAGCCTGGAAAACGACAAAAGGAGCTATTTCAGGAAGGAAAGCGGGGAATCTAAGAAAAAAAGGAAAACGGTCAATGGAAATATCGTGCCAGAGACGAATGTGAACGCTGTCCACCGAGACCAGACCTGCCCAAGGAAGGGGTGACAAAGCACCTTAATCTACTTTCCAAAGGGCCGTAAAAACATATGCGGTATCTGCGCAATGCTACCCTGTTTATCCTGTTTTTATTAGTAACGCACGTTTGTTTGTGTTCCCTACTCCCACGCGGACGGGCCACGGAGAATTGGACATTGGTGGAGAGGACTACCGACGCTCCTTGGACAGTCTCCTGACGGCGTTACTTCGCCGGATTACCCTCGGAAGACGAGACGCCGAGAGCCAACCTCATACAACGGTGGGGTGATCATCGCCGAATAAGGAGACCACAACGGACACGAGCGATTTTAGATCCTAAGGACTGCCTAGAAGTGTATTTAGAATCCTTTTAATCCCTTTTAGGACTCCCGTTGTTTGCGGAGTTTTAGTAGTTTTACAGGGCGCTCTTTGTTTTTAGTTAGAATTGTACTGGTTTTAATAGTAATTAATTTAGGCCATTATATTAAACATTTTTAATTCTACTTGCCGTGCCGTGTCTGTCCGCTGTGTTGCCGTGGGGTCATTTTATATAATGGACCAACAGAGGGTCCTGACAGAAGTGGCAGTAGCTCAAAAACTGGTGGCAATGATCTTTAAGGCATTTCATATGAAAGCAACATTGGTAATATTGGTGCTTCGGTATACTATACTGAATAAAAGAGAGAAATGCTGCCAGTAGGTAGTTCAAACGAGGATAATAAAACAATCACCCAACTGTTTGACTAAAATATAACTTTAGGATTTCTATAATTTTAATAATTAAAATTATTATTATTTAACAAAACGACATTCAAGTGGCAGCACTGCCACTAATAGTTTTCTTTAGTGTCAGTGGACACATTTTTGGTGGTATTTACCACCAAATTGGTAACAGTCTGGAGCCTTGGGAGATAACAAACTACTATCTATTGTGAAGAAACTAGTAACAGCAACAGTGGAAATGCCACAGATAAATCAGCAGTATCATAAAGCAAGCACTAAGTTTCCCATAACCTTTCTAGTCAATGTATGCGACATGCTTGAAAAAAGGCGCTTGGAGGCAGCGGTGCCATCACCAGTGTAAAAGTAGTATTGCCAAACTTTCTCGCCAATCACCTGGATATGGTGTATGCATTAGATAAAGAACTCATAAAGCTACCTATTTTGTACTGTGCTGTTATTGTATGTTTAAATGTGAAACATTTCTGAATAACTAACAATGTATGAATGTAATTATGAATAAGATCACTGGGTGGTGGCCAAGAAGCATGAACTGCCATTAAGACAATTATAATATCTATCTGTATACATCATGAACTAAGTCTCATCAACAGCTGACAGCTACAGTCATGTACTTGTCTGAACACATACAAACTCCATGTCTGTACAAATGTATTCATTACAATGTTGAAATTCATCAACATGCATGTAACATAGGCCATAGCCAGGATTTTGGAAATGCTGAGGTCATGAGTCCTTGTTTGAGAATTTCATTAAGACTATAGTATAAATCTATGCATTTTAATGCACTTGAGTAACACAAATCACTAAGGAAATCATGTCAGACTTTGTCAGTGCCGACACATTAATTCTACAAGTCTAATTATTGTTTAAGACAAGATAAGTCACAAATATGGCCAATATTGAAATTACTCTTCCGTTCAGTTTCTCATTGCATTGAAATCCCTTTCACCGTTTAACAAATTGAGCAGAGTATCTTTCAGGTTTGGCTATCTTTCAGGGCTGGCCTGACAAGTGTTCAAAAACTCCATACTCTAGTTTAGTCTCTTCCTTAACTAGATCATTTCCCCCTTTATCTTGCTATCTTCTCTAGTCTCTCTCTTGGAAGAACCTGCTCTCTCGCTCTCCTCTCTTCTTTTTTCACTCTGCACCTGCTGCCATTCTCATCTCTATTTCCTTCCGTCTCTCCTGCAGAATTTTTTTGAATAAAAAAAAAACTTTTCAGTTACACATATGGAGATTGTAAAAGTTAGAACCGAGTCATCATCAACATCGGACACAATAGCAGCATTTTGATTCATTAATAAATAGCATGATTGATGTTTTATGGAAAACTGGTGTTTCCAATAGTTTATCCACCCTGTATAGGCTCATCAAATCAAATCCTAAATTTACATACGAATGCATTCATTATTATATTTGAGCAAGAATAATATATTTTAATGAGTATATATATTAACACACAGGTACTGCCAAAGAAGAAACAGTGTTACAAATAAGCTACCTTCTCTTTCTCTCTATTCATCATCTCACTCGCCTTCTCATTCACTTTTTTTTTGTCTTATGTCTTGCAACCGCTATCCCAGTGAAGAAAGTAAACACTAGTGTTAGCTAGCTTACTCTAACTTAAAGTTTCTCTCGCCAAAATGTAACCTAACTTCAGAGTAATATTTAGCCCACTTCCCGACAAGCTAGTCTCACAAGCACGATACCAATGGATTTCTCTGGTTGTGCAGTTTCATATGATGCCAAAAAACAGTATCGAGTTTAAATGAGCCCGCCAGAGCTCGCGTGTAAGAGCGCAAGTTGCATTGGGAGAAAAAAAAAAATGGGCCTATTGAAAAAACATCGCGGACATGACCTAACACACATATATATATATATATATATATATATAGAATAATATATATATATTATATATGTTTTTATAATGGGCTTCCTGAACTTAAATTGCATACAATGGTAGCTACGGCGCAACATAATCTGTTATTGCTTTTTATACTGTGAAATCATTTAATTACGATATTAATATAACATTTAATAAACTGCAAAAAATGGCTTACAATTAGATGGACGCGATTGTTCACGAGTATATGTCCCTATTAGGCTACATACAATTGGTTTACATGGATCTTATAATGTGCTTCTTCCAACACTATTTAAAGAACTACCCCCAACTTGTGCGTCACTCCTGAAAAGGACGGACCGCGGTCACGGAAAATTTGTGAAGTCAAGACCTACGTGTGTCCTTGCCTCATTCAGATGTTTATCGAGAATAATTTCAAAACAAACATACAATTTAAATACATTTCTTTCAGTATCTTTCCTTAATCCATACTGGAAGAAATGTTTTATTCAATTTGTATGTTTGTATTACATAGGTACAGTATCTAGATTATTCAACAACCTGGCTTTAGCTTTAATGTAGGCCTATTACTGTAATGTTTCCTAAGCAACATCTTATGAAATACATTGTAAAAATAGCACTGTAAATTTTAAGTTTTTTTTTGTATCTTCAACAACCTGGCCTTTAATCCTGTAATGTTTCTAAGCAACATCAGAAGTTTTTTTGCAGTGTACAAAAAACAGCATGTGAAGTCTAGCTAGCGCATCGGTTACAACCGTCACGTCTCATTATCTCACTAGAGCTGTTTCCCGCTGTCTCTGGTCGTATAGCGGCCTGGCTGGAGACTAATGGAACGATGCAACGCGGTATCGTGTCCATTGTTAAAGTTTGAATGTGTTCATATATCGCAGCAGATGCAATCGGATTTTTCACTACATAAAATCAGGATTTTATTACAGGTTGCTGAGGTCTTCTACATGAAATAAACGCTATATGGTCTGCGAAAAAGTAGTATTGCCAGGCAATACTTGTTTGAGAAGTAGTATTGCCACGGCAATACTGCCAATACTGACGGCGGCGGCCATGCTTGGAGGAGCTTGTCTTCTGCAGTATTCATCGTGTTAAAATTGAAAGCATTCATTTGCTGTAAACTGAGAATTCAGAGAACACTTCAAAGGAGATCATCAAATATTTAGCCCTTGTCCCTGAGGCCATTACTTCCATCGCCAACATGACACACGTTCCTCGTCCCACTCTGGTGCCTCTCCTCCTGGCTTTGCTGACTGTCATCTAACACTCAGGCTTGATGGGATGCCGCCTGTCCTCCAACACACTCTCCCTATTTCTCAGTTTTCCTTCTTCGGCTGCCACTAAGCTGCCACGTCTCTTTATAGTTTCAGGGTGCCCCACAATATCAGAGGTACCCTGCTGGTGTGAAGTTCTTCCTGTAATGAGTACGAACTGCTAGCTCTAATCCAGCCTCTTACCTGGTCGCCGCCGCCACCACACCAGTTTAGGTATGACAGCGTCTCATACGCAGTAATGAGACTGTCTGAGTGTCAATCAGGAAATCTCTACCGACACACAAGCACCCACTCACCCGCCACCATTTGGCTGGATATATTTACAGTCCTCATTCTGCCCTTGTATTGCTGGGATTTGCTTGAAGACACCTCCCCAGCAGGAGATTGGCTCGTTGTTGGGTTTTTCAGTCTTTTTTCTTTTACACCTTACCGATGAGGTGATTTAAAGTAGGTACCGCCTTTTTTACCTACAGTAAATTCACACGAACACACGGTTTGTTCATAAGCCTTTAATTCGTTGTTCAAGAAAGGGATCTTTATTATTTATTTCACTGAATGTAATGCTGGCTGTTCAGTTAGCATGCAGGCTTGAATTGTTGAGTAACCCACACTGGTTTAATATATTTTACAACAGGAGACAGGAAACAGGAAACAGGAGTCCTCCCGTTGAGTTGAGGCTGAGGGTCTACCAGGCCAATTATAAAACAGTCACAGTCATTTCCAAGCCAGGGTCCCGCCTGTGGAGACGGATTCCTACATGTCAACTCAGATGAGCATGATGACCATTCAAAATGGCTGACTGCGTCCAGAGTGAAACCCCATGACATTCAATGACTCAGTGTTTGTGCGTGCGTGTGTGTGTGTGTGTGTGTGTGTGTGTGTGTGTGTGTGTGTGTGTGTGTGTGTGTCTGTATGTGATATATCTGGACCTGACTCGTTTGGAACAAAACAGATGTCAACACAACAAATTTCCATGTAGTGTAACCTCTGGAGGCATCACTTCTGGTTGAACGGTTGCAGTTTAACAAAGCCTTTTGTTGGACTCGATGCTCTGGCTGATGACAGACAGTGCATTAATATCACAACATTTACTTTTACACCATACACAAGTGTTTTGCTTTAGCAACTAAGTGCTTCGTTCATGATTGATTTTCAGTTAGATAACTGTTTTCTGCTTGGACAGCTGTGAAAGTGATTGATGACTGCTGGGGAAATCCCTTGTTGTGGTCGAGGTAGAGGGGAAGGTCAATCATGGAAAAAAACACTGGACGCTTCGCCATCAATACCCTGCTGATGTGTCATGGCACCCATTTCAATGGCAGCGGTATGTGGAACAAACAAACAGGAATTTTTGCCGGTCTCTCCTTTTTCTGGACAGCTTTATCTTTTACTCTACTGCTTTTAGCATTAGATAATGCTAGCTTAACACTGATGGATAGCATACAATTTCAAAACATCCAATCATACCACCTCATCATTTGATATCAGTCTAGAATTTCTGAAATGGGGTTCATAAATAAAAGTGAAATTATAAAACATTTTCCTATATAAGGTGTTTGGAAAACAAATGGATGACTCTCCTATAAGGCTCCACAAAAGGGACATCGTTATGCCTGGGTGTCTGGGGCTATAGTCCCGGATCTTTTTTTTACTTTTATTTTGTACAAAAATAAGAAAAATAGAACATAAAAAAATTGCCTAATGATTTTGTTGATCAAAAACGCAAGTACGTTATGGGTCCTGTGTATAATTCAAGGGCCAAATAAACCTCACATTACTTGGCACACGGGCATTTTGTTTGAGCACAAGAAAGAATGAAAGAAAGAAAGAAAGAAAGAAAGACTTTTGAAATATTTTTTGTGTATATAAAAAGGGGGATATCTTGGTGATTTCTTGCCTTAAAGGGCCCCTAATGTAAGATTTGGACTATTTCTTTGTCTAGCATTGTTGTATCACTTATAGGGATTGTACCAGCAACATGAAAAAGTAAAATCTGTGCCTTGTGCATTTTCTCTATTTTACCTCTGACGTCTACCCATCAACCCTATTTTACAAGCTGTTCTGAATTTCACTGATTTGTGACTAGAAAATCCATGTCAATCTAATTGGCCAATCACGGACTCAGCTACTCCGGCCACAGCCATGACAACAGTGGAATGTTGCTATCCCTAGCCAATAACATAACTCAGCAATTGAATGGTGCAGTATGTGTTGAATTTCTATCAACAAATAAAAAAAAATCTGTTTTTTTAACGTTTATTACATACCTCCTGGAGGATATCATTAAACCAAATGCTCAGAGAGAAGGTGCGCTGTATATGAGCGCCCTGGGCCCTGTATTCAGCTTTTAAAAAATCTAGGGACGCCCGCCTATCCCCAACCAATCAGGAGAGTTTTTGCAAGGAGTAAGGCCTATCTGCTTGACAATCACCTTGCGTGCACACTCCTAGATAAAATCCCTGCTTACAGCGTCACCCTCCAAACAAGCTTGTTAATACAATTCGCGTCGCAGACAAAGTAGCAGCGGTGTGAACTATTACTTGCAAGGCGGCTGAAGTCGTTGCATGTCGTCGCAAAAGACTTGGCTTGTCAAATTGCCAAGTGCAGTTTTAGAACGTTAGGAGGTATCGCGCCAGATTTATGTCAAAAATGCATTATTCGTATGCATGCATATGTTGGATATACTCGGCAACATAGTAGCTATGGTGCAAATTGCAGCTAAATAAAAACGATTGTCATGCACTAGCTCATACTAATAGGGGAATCAAATTATGAAATTGTTTTTGTTAACGTTAGCTTACAGTATGTCGTTACTATGGAAAGGTCATTTGTGTCTGTGCTCGTTGCTTTGGTGTGAACCACAGTTTTAGAACGTTTACGGTTAGACGTTTGGGATTCTTTTGTTTCCAAAAATATGCACAACATACACATGATTCATGAAACATTGCCTTGCTCAGGGTCAAGAATATAAATCAGAGCGCCCACGGGCATGTGTGGGATTGGCCATTGAGGGATAGGTGGGACCAAAGACTCAGGAGGTTGGCCTTTTTGAGTGTTGTGATTCAAATTATTGCTATTCCCCCCCCCCAATTCTCTAGAACTACATACTGCACCTTTAAGGAGCAATGAGTGTAAACTGGCGTTCACCCCTGAAAACAGCATGTGAGTTGGAAGGGAAGAAAGAGGCACCTTAGAATGATAATTAAAAAATATAGCATAATTTTTTTTTCTGTTCAAATACTTTTTAATGTGCTTCATAAACACCAAGGAAGCACACAAACATGTATGATTGTCTACATTATGGGGCCTTTAAAATTGGTAAATGAGGCCATAAGACAATATGTTTGAAAGCCATCATAAATCTGTTTTAACTACCAACATGATCTCTTTGTTTTCTGTTTCATAGCAGTAATTATGAAACTTGTTAAGTTGTTCAAAAAGGTTAATTCAATTTTCACATGAAGTCACTTTGGCTACATTTTTCAAGCTTCAAATCTTTGAACTTAACATCTGGGCTAATCAAATAGGCTACCTTTAAGTGAATGGTGAACCCCAAATAATAGGCTACTTTGGACTTTGGTTCTATCCACATACTGTCAACCTTAAACCTCGAAAATCGGGAGGTCTAAACAAAACTTTCTAAACAATAGCGGGGGTCTGGCGGTCCTCTTATACACAAGATAGTATTGATAAGAGAATTGTGGCAATGAGAAATGGGAGGGTTGGCAAGTATGGCCACAACAGCACAGCAGTGACTGACTGATGATTGCACGTGCCGCGAATCCTTGTAAATGCTTGGAGTGGCGAGACAGGGCAGAAGGAGAAGTAGTTTCTATGATACACACTACTTCAACATAATTTTTTCCACTTTAGCGTCAATCTAAAAGAAATATGATTATAAAAAATGACTGGTTAAAGCATGGCCGCCGCCGTCAGTATTGCCAGTATTGCCATGGCAATACTTCTCAAACAAGTATTGCCTGGCAATACTACTTTTTCGCAGACCATATAGCGTTTATTTCACGTAGAAGACCTCAGCAACCTTAAACAAAAATAAAATTTTATCTAATGAATAATCTGATTGCATCTGCTGCGATATATAAACACATTCAAACTTTATCAGTGGACACGATGCGGCTGTGGTGCGCGTGCACTTTGTTTTAATAGTTGCATTCTTCCTCTAGTCTCCAGCCAGGCAGCTACTACCAGAGACAGCGGGAAACAGCTCGAGACGTGACGGTCGTGACCGATGCTCAAGCGAGACATGTTATTATTCTACACTGACTGTAAAACAAATCTTTACATTTACAGTGAATTTTTTTACAGTGTATTTTATAAGAGGTTGCTTAGGAAACATAACAGTAGGCCTAATTGTCAATAATGTAGAGCCGTGACACCGAGGTCATGTCCTCGATATTTTTTCAAGTAGTTTTTTTTCTTTTCTCCCCATACAATTTGCGCTGTTACACGCGAGCTCTGGCGGGCTCATTTAAGCTAGCGCGACTATACTATTGTCATCACATGAAACTACACAACCAGAGGAATACATTGGTATCAGGCTTGTTAGACTAGCTTGTCGGCAAGCTGGCTAAATATTGTTCTGAAGTTAGGTTGCATTTTGGCGTGAGAAAATGTAAGTTGGAAGGCTAACTCAGTAAGCTAGCCAATACCAGTGTTTACTTTCTTCACTGGGATAGCGGTTGCAAGACAGGAGACAAAAAGAGAAGGAGAAGGCGAGTGAGAGGATGAATAGAGACAGAGCAGGTATTTGTGACAGTTTCCTCTTTGGCAGTACCTGCTCTTTAAAATATATTATAACTCTTGCTCAAATATAATAATAAATGCATTTCAAATGTAGGCCTATGTAAATTTAGGATTTGCTGCCTAAACAGGGTGAATAAACTATTGGAAACACCAGTTTTCCATAAACATTAATCATGCTATTTATTAATGAATGAAAATGCTGCTATTGTGTCCGATGTTGATGATGACACGTTTCTAAATTATACAATCTCCATATATGTAACTGAAAAGGTTTTATTTAAAATGTAAAATGTATAAAGAAGAGAGGAGAGTGAGAGAGCAGGTTCTTCTAAGAAGAGAGAGACAAGAGAAGATGGCAAGAGAAAGGGAAAACAAATAATCTAGTGAAGGAATAGACTATAGTAATGAGTAGCCCTGTAAGGCCAGCCCTGAAAGATAGCCAAACTTTAAAGATACTCTGGGTGAAAGGGATTTCAATGCAATGAGAAACTGAACAGAAGAGTAATTTCAATATTGGCCATATTTGTGACTTATCTTGTGTTAAATGAAAATTAGACTAGTAGAATAAATGTGACTGACAAAGTCTGACATGATTTCCTTAGTGATGTGTTACTGAAATGCATTCAAATGCATAGATTTATACTATAGTTTTACTGAAATTTTCGAACAAGGACTCATGACCAGATGACCTCAGTATTTTCAAAATCCTGGCTATGGCCTTGAACATGCATATTGATGAATTTCAACATTGTTGTCACGATGGTAGGTATAAGGTGAGAGACCCACATGCAGTCGCCGGAGGCACAAAAGGAATGGAGTCGTAATCCAAAAGAAGGTAATGTATATTTAATCGGTGAACACAAAACAATGACCGCACAAAGACAACCCCAATAACTACGACATATATACAAGCGAACCACTAATAGTAACAGCCCCAATAAACCCACAGGTGTGATGCATAACCCACAATAAGGAACCTGTGTGTTTAGTGTGCTGCCTGGTGCGGGGCTGTTCCAGGACGTCACAATTGTAATTAATACATTTGTACATAAATGGAGTTTGTACGTGTTTAGACAAGTACATGACTGTAGCTGTCAGCTGTTGAGTCTTAATTCATGATGTATACAGATAGATATTATAATTGTCTTAAAGGTGCAGTATGTAGTTCTAGAGAATTGGGGAAAAAATGGCAAGAATTTGAATCACAACACTCAAAAAGGCCAACCTCCTGAGTCTTTGGTCCCTCCTATCCCTCTCAATGGCCCACCCCACACATGCCTGTGCGCTCTGACTTGACTTCATGAGCCTGAGCAAGGCAGTGTTTCATGAATCATATTTTTGGTTCTTACCAACAACGCATAAAGCGATGTCTGATTCCGGACACAAATTACCGTTTCCATAGTAACGACATACAGTTGGCTAACGTTAACAAAAACTATTTCATAATTTGATTCCCCGATTAGTTTGAGCTAGTGCATGACAATCGTTTTTATTTGGCTGCGATTGGCACCATAGCTACTATACGTTGCTGAGTATATCCAATATGCATGTAAACAAATAATGCATTTTTGACATAAGTCTGGCGCGATACTTCCTAACGTTCTAAAACTGCACTTGGCGATTTGACAAGCCAAGTCTTTTGCGACGACATGCAACGACTTCAGCCGCCTTGCAACTACAGAAATAGTTCACATCGCTGCTACTTTTGTCTGCGATGCGAATTGTAACAACAAGCTTGTTTGGAGGGTGACGCTGTAAGCAGGAATTTTACCTAGGAGTGAGCACGCGAGCTGTTTGCACGCGAGCTGATTGACAGGCAGGTAGCCCCTACTCCTTGCAAAAACTCTCCTGATTGGTTGGGGATAGGCGGGCGTCCCTAGATTTTTTAAAAGCTGAATACAGGTCCTAGGGTGCTCATATATAGCGCACCTTCTCTCTGAGCATTTGGTTTAATGATATCCTCCAGGAGGTATGTAATAAACGTAAAAAAACTAAAAATGTAATCTATTGCTAGAAATTCAAACTTACATACTGCACCTTTAATGGGGGTTCATGCTTCTTGGCCACCGCCCAGTGATATTATTCATAATTACATTAATTCATTGTTAGTTATTCACAAATGTTTCACATTTAAACATACAATAACAGCACTGTACAAAATAGGTAGCTTTATGAGTTCTTTATCTAACGCATACACCATATTATGGTGATTGGCGAGAAAGTTAGGCAATACTACTTTTACACTGGTGATAGCACCTCTGGGTTAAAGTAAACACCCCAGATAACACACATACGTCGGGCCGACGTTGGCCTTAAAACATCGGCATTGCGTCGAGTTCTATCTCCGGGGTCTGCTACAACTGAAAGTGTGCGTCGTCCGAAGCTTAGCCAGCCATGGGATTACGTCACTCAATGCAGAAGCAAGCACGAGCCAGCTCACCTGTTTCAAATTAGAATTTTGAACAGTTTTCGAATTGTTGACAGTTTCTTCTTTCACTTCAGAAGAGAAAAAGGTAATTCATGTTGCTGTAACAAATGGCAGTAAAAACGTACAGGACAAGGTCAATATGGTTAACGCTAGTTATTCCTAACCATGCTTGCCCAAGCATCTTTTGTATATGTGAGCGTTAATGCTATATTTTGTATATGAACCGAGTGCTTGGCTTACTAGCTGGCTAACGTTAGCTAACGGTAACTACTACATAGAAAAAAACGTTAGATAAGTTTACAATGCATGCCCAGTCATTTTTGATTTTCCAACTAACGTTAACTAGATTCAGTTTTGGTTTACCTAACGTTAGTGGACGTGCACATGTGTGTAGAGTTGATTCAAGGCTATTTGAATCCCTCACGTTAATAACTAATGTTTGTGTTTATTGCTTTCTAATATAGTTGTTTTTTTGTTTTCAAATCTGGTGACAATTCGTGTACAAAGGTCTGATTTATATAAATTATTGCTAATATCGTAGGAAAAAGGGGACAGGTTTGACTGATTAATAGTGTATAAAACATTTGTTTTCACATGCTTTCATCCTTACTTTGACCAATTCAGGAAGAGTTGGACAGCCAATTAACCAATTACATCCTAAATGTTGATCAAGGCAGAGCATAGTCAAAGAAGTACTCTTGTTCAATAAGGTGAGTAGAATAAATATATTTTCTTTTAGCAAAACAGACCCTAATGAATTACTATTGTTATCACTAGTATCTTCTGAAACTTCCCTTTCTGTTGTTGAATCTCTTGACAGGCTTAATACTATTTGATTGCATGGATAAGTGGCTTTTTGATCCTTTTCCACGGACCCCAAGCAAAATGGGCAGGACCAGTGGTGGAGGCCCATAATAATGCATGTCATCTCACAAAAGTCTACAAGTAAGGTTCTTCAGGGGGCCTAGAATTGGTGTTGATTATTTCGATTCTCAAAAATAAACTTCAAGATTGATAGGATCGATATCGGAATATATTCAGAATCGATCCGCCCATCCCTAGTGGTAGCTAGCAAATTAATTCAGAAAGACAACAATCTACACAATGAATATAATAATTATTAAAAGAAAACAGACATTCAAGGCAACCAGGTGAAAGCAAGGCTAAAGGAGGTGGAGGAGTCAGGATGTGAGAGTGCCACTGCCTCATCCAAGCTGAGATTGGTGAAGAAGTGGGCTCGTTATCTAGCCAGCTAGCGCCAGCACAGTGGTTCCCAAAAGCTTTTGTCACAAGGCAGTGAGGCACACCAGCGGATGTCCCTGAATGCATATGAAACGTATGCATCTCTGCAACTGATTTGGTGATTAAACATGTATTCCCATCAGATGGGCAGCTAGCTATGTAGCTAGTTGCTACCACAATACCATAGTTCACTTTCAACAGCGAGCATAAATGTCAAGCTAGCAACAGCTCATGCTTCCATTGCCAGCATTATATAGTGGGCTGCTTAATATAGCCTATTAATATAATCACTCATTTGTTTCTAATAATACATGGGATATATAAGCGCCCCTCTAGTAACTCAAGGACACTGTACAATACGGGAACAAATTGGGGTAGCCAAAGGTAATGATAAAACTTTTTTTTGAGAATAGTATTGCTATTGTTATTATATTTTGAATATTATTTACAAAGTAAATTACTGAATTAACCTAAAGGAAAACATTTGCCCACTCAGTGAGTCCCAGTCATGTAAAATTACACACACACAAAAAATTGTCAGTACTGGTAATACTACTCAGCACTGGTTTTTAAATCCCAGGTCTTCCCCTGTCCTTCTTGTCGTGTTACACTTATTCAAGTATTGTAATTTGACACTGGATGACTTCCTGTTTTGCTTATGAAAACAACAAAAGCCGACCCAATTACGCGAGTGTTAATAGTGAGTGGAGTGGATATTGTAGGTTGTATATCCTTTAACATATCAAATGTAATAAGAACTTATCGTAAAATGTTTTAGAGTGCTGTGCAGCAGGTAGTATTGTTTGTAGCTTACATGGTTACGTTTGTGAAGTTGAAGGCTGTTGTTTCATGTATCGTTTTATTAGTTAAATTGTTTTGGTGTATGCCTTGAGATTGGGCCTCATTCACGAACAGTTCTTAAGAATGTTACAAAGATTCCGACATTAACCAGTGATTTTACAAAGCATTATGGTCTTTTGAAATAGACACTACACAAACACTTAATTTCACACACAGGGTCCTGGTCTTTGTCCAAATGCTTAGCTGATGGCACACCCGAGGGTCATGTCTTTCCAATAATGGCCCCAATGTGCTGGTCCAGCTCAGACAACTCTTGGCAAGCCTTTCCCCACTCCTGGTCAGCGTCTCCCTTCTGTGTTTGACAATATATTTTTTAGCTAGCTTGCTGTTCACTTCCTGCAAGCCCCCCTGTAAACCCCAAAGTCAATGCCAGCCTATTTTCACTTTTTACATTTTCTTATCTCAATATTTGATAGTATATTAATGTTATTTCAATGAATTAGGTTAAATAATATTGTGTTTTGTATTAGTTGCATAGAAAAATGGGTGTAAGCATCTTATATGCTTATTTCATAATTTCAGTATACAATTGTATATTTTTACATATACACTTTTTGAATTATTATTACTATAGCTGCCTTTGAAGTTCTAATCGGCTGTGTTTGTTTGTCTAAGCTATTTCATTTAATTGAATGATTCTCTTTTACAGGCACATGAAGTCACTTTGGGTACAGTCACACCGCCGGCCTTAATGCTCAGTTCGGATTTATGCTCAGATCAGATTTTTTTTGTTTGGCTGTTCACATTATTCGTTTTAAATGTGGCCAATATCAGATTCCAGTGTGAACTGGTCACGGTCCTGAACTGACCAGCATGTGCAAAAGAACAATAACAAAGACGCCACACGCAGAACGTTAGCTCTAGAGACAGAGAAGTAAAAGTAGCATGGGTTCCGAATTGACTGTTTAGACTGAGGTCGCATTGCGAAAAATCAGACCTGTGTCCGATTTAGTACCACATATTAAAGAGGCCGGATTTAGGCCACTTTTACATGCGGTGTGACCGCAAGTCTTAGGGTGTATTGATGTATTCCTCTTTGTCTTCAGCTAACTTCTTACTTGCTTCAAAGGCTTTTGTGATTTCAACCGATGAAAAACACAATTTGCTGGTGAAATCATTTTGTGGGATGCTCTGTTGAGACTGAGTATAAAATGTAAAACTTATAGCTTACTCCCTTTTATTTGTACTTTTGATCATGTGCTACTCATGCCAAAAGGGTCAATAAACTGTCAGCTGGGCTTTAAATTAAACATAAATCAATTACATTACAAATATAAATATTGTACAGTAATGCTACATGCACAGTTGTATGATGGTTACAGTAAATGAGGCCTATTTGAGGTGGGATCACTTTTTTTTTTGTCTCAAATGGTTGCTGTGCCCAACCTAGTGTTGCAGACTCCATACGTCGCCAAACAGATCTCACGATGGATGCCTGTGACGGTACAGCTCACAGAGGCCTCTGCTCTCCACCCTTCCTCCCACACCTCAGCCTCTCAGGCAGTGCAGTCTAATGGTGTCACAGACGAGGCTTGCATACTGGGATCCATCCAGCAGGGCACGTCAGAGAGTTTCACCCAGCGATCCTAATCAGTTTTCTTGTTTGCACCTGTGTTTGGTTTTGTGTATTTATGCCCCAGCCTTTGTTGACGCTGTGTTCTGTCGTTGTCCATACTTACCTGTGTCAGTATGTGGTGTAATATTATCTTTAGTAAACCGGTGATAATTATATTAATTTACCTGGAAGTCTGTCTTTTAAGTTCATGTTTATGTATTGTTACTCACCTTGAATGTCAGTCAAAATCATCTCTGCACTTGTGTCCATATCCACACATACAACCCTGACAAATGGAAGTAAAATGGCTGTGCACTTT
This sequence comes from Galaxias olidus, assembly GCA_026901105.3. Lineage (NCBI taxonomy): Eukaryota > Metazoa > Chordata > Actinopteri > Galaxiiformes > Galaxiidae > Galaxias > Galaxias olidus. Next base: position 80,873 of record JAPMUY010009596.1, read on the forward strand.
CCTTTCATCAGACATGTTTAGATGTTGCAGCCCCTCCTCTCTTTCACAGCTCATTCAGCCCTTCTGTGATCTACTTGTTCCTCCCTACTGTATGTTTATGATGTATACAGTATACACTGCCTCCAAAGTAAAATCAAACAGCTCCGGAAGAGTGGCCCTCTCCTTCAATTCACTGCAACATTCTGCTGACGCATACGGCCCATAACGACTGGCTTTTGCTGGCATCCCAATTAGAACCCATCGACTGGAGAAGCCCGGCTAATCCTGGGCCTTTGATAGTGGCACGGCAAGCCGTGTTGAATCAAAGCCCAGTCGGGTGAGGACGGGAGCTGTGGCTTAGGTGTTGTTCTTGCCACGGTACGTGTTATTGATTGTCAGAATCCGAGTCGATCCAAGGTGGTCAGTCATGCTGGCAGCCAGCCGAGGCATGGGTGGTGATGCATCCTTTGGATGAATCATGTTTTTTTGTGGTACCCCAGTTGCCTCCATTTGCACGCATGCCTTTGACCAGCCACAGAAACATACATAGTCCATTCCCACATAGCCAACCCTCCTCTGTCATTTTCCCTACCATGTCTTTTTATGTCACTTCCATCACTGCCGTCATGTGTTTCTGGGTAGAACAGGCTGCAGTGTCCGGCTGACACACCATGTTCCTTACGCGGGAGAGACTTGATGAAATATCCTACTGTGAAGCAGAAGTCTCTTTGGGTTTATTAGTCAAGATTGAAGGTGACACACTATAATAGAGTATCAATTCAGGGTAATGTGTGTCTGTCTCAGGGCCTGAGTGAGTTAGGTATGCCTGTGAACGCTGGGTCTTTGAGAGCTGTGAGTACCCTGAAACACAGCAAATTGAAAAGGGAATTCATGGCAGCCAATCTACAGGGCTCACACTCATGAAATTGAAGGGAAGCATCCTTCAGTAATTGGTTCTTGTCATCTCCATTTTCACACTAGACGATATATTTTCTCTTCCGCTCACTCCTACTCGTCTGGCACCTGATAGGAAGCAGCTGAAGCGAATGCCCAGAGTGTGATGTACTACCTGAAAATGCATCTAAAAAACCCCAATGTTCGATTGCAGCCATCTTAGCTGGAGCACTAACCATGAGCTCATGGAAAAATACTGATGGAAAACTGCATACATTTTTTTATACATTCTCACTTTAAAAAAAAAAACTTTCCTGGCCGAGTTGTTCAAGGCAGACGTTGATTGGAGTGCAAAAAAAAACTGAAGTTAAAAACTACCAAGGCAAATTATTCTTTATGTTGGTGCACAGAGCTCAGGTGGGATATCCTTATGATGTCTCATTCTCTCCATAAAGTTATTTTCTCTTCGGTTCATAAAATACCTTTTTCGTTCATCTCTTTAAGTATCATCATAAACCAATAAACCAAGCCATTATGGTAGTGGAAATTCTCAATTAGCATAAAAGATGCTGGATTTGGTTGGATCCAATATGTAATTTATAGCTGATTTTCATATATATATATATATATATATATAATCAAGATTTATTAAAATTTTTTCATTGCAGTCAACGCAGAAACGAGATGACCTCGAACAGCTGGCCACCTGACAGACAGCATGTTTGCGTGTACGAGGAGCTAGGTCAAGGGTGATTGACATTCCAAGCCTGAACTGAGTTGGCACAATGAAGCACGGCTGTCACTTAAGGCTTCCTGTCCACCCACTCCCCACCCAAAGCCGTGAATAGAGTAGAAGGGTACCATGCCCCCTGGGACTGTGAGGAAAACCACTCATCGAAAACTATTGAGACAGGCAACGTCAGGGACCCCCAGAGTCAGCGATCCTTCGAGTCATCATGATAGGTGAGACGAGACCAGTGTTCCTCTTTACGCTTCTACTGCCTGTGTGTGGGAGCTGTTTATTACTGCTACTAATGTAAGAAGTGACCTGACGGGGACCTCCGTGTCAGTGTAATGGTGTCCGTGTGGAAAGCTATAGCGCAGCCTGTACTGTTGCTGCTGCCGCCTCTGCCACTCTCACAGACTCCGGCATGGTCGTGCACGCACAGTCTGCAGGGTCTAACTACCGTGCAGGTCGACGGCCGCTGCCGCTACTGCTTTCCCAGCTGCTCTGTGATTATGTAGGTGTCGATATCACACCCAAATTGTTTGATGTTTACACACTCCCTAGTTTGGTGGACGGCCCTGAAAAAAGGCGAGCTTGGAGGACTGTTTGATCCAGTCAGCAGGGATAACTGATAATCTGCTCAGCTTTAGCCAGCAGGGCTGTTCACACATTATTGACTGCGCTAATACCACCTCATCAATATGGTAGACGGGGACCAGAGATTACAGAGAACGAAAGACAGAGACAGCTCGTGATGTGTAAATATACTATCATGGAAATGTGTGTGGGCAAACCCACTGACAACAATGTAGCACTCTCTGCTTGGTTGAAGGCTTCTTAGGATTCATTCTGAGTTGACTCAGGGGATTTACTCATTTGGGAAAGTCTGGTTACCTACACATGGAAAAGATCCCCCTCATTCTAGAATGTATAGTTCTATGGCGCTGCAAAAGGCTAGAGCTCAAACACTGGCAGTGACATATAAAATACAGAGCTTGTCAGTTGGACAGCCACGCTTGGACCACATCTAAATGTCCCCTATGATATCTATTTGGTCAGACGGGCAGGTGCTCATGGCACGACGTTGCTGATCAGGTAGCTCAGGCCCTGACAGCGCATCACGTCAAAGAGCATCAACGTCACGGCTGTACATCATAGCTGCCTGGCTCAGCATCCAGGGCCGGGGGAATGATGTGGGCACAGTTAAACCTCGACGGCTGGTACGCTCGGGCTGAGTAGAACGGGATCCCACCGGACATTGTCGGCGTTACACTATTGGCAGACAAGCGCGTCCCAAACGCATCCCAACGTGACATGATGGTGTCCAAACGTTAACACTATGCCCTGTGTGTGACTATGCAACTTATTTTTAAAGAGGTATGATGTGCAATAAACTAAAATGCCTAAAGTCCTAAGGCAAGTTAAGTTCACCCCGGTCCCGCCTGACCCTGCAGTACAAGTTAACCCTAGCGTGTCACCAAAGGAATGGGGCTCTGTGTAAGCTGTCAAGTGTGATTTGCGTGGCCCTCGGCTATGGGTCAGTGAAAGGTCAGCGATGGTTTTCTAACACAGTTTGGTGTCATCGTTTCCCTCTAAGGCCCCTCTTCAGGCTCCCCAGCCCCGTTGACTTTCAAGAACACATTTACCCTTTATGCAGATAGACACTTCACATCAGTAGCAACAGCTCCATTGTAAAATGGCGCTGGTGAATTGCAAGAGTTGTGTCACAGTTACAATAGCTTCATTTCACATTAGTTTACGACAAAACAAAATCCTACCACTTTGGAAATACTGCATCTGAAATGCTATTGATTGCGAGGGTGGAGTATGATTGATTCAGGATATGGAGCTTATACAAAAAAAAAAGTAATAAAATTATTATTATTATTATTATTATTATTATTATATGCAGTGTCCATTTTAGGACAGTCTCAGTTGTACTTGGTATAAAGCTCATCAAGGCTTCTGGTCATTGTCGCGAAAACTTGCTTGCAAAGTCAGTTTAACGTAAAGTTGTTTTCATTTCTGAGAACGACACCAAATTCTGCCGAGATTGAAAACTACTTTTGGTTAGAATGCCTTTGAAAACAAGTTGCGATGAGATAGACGCCATGTTTTGACAAGAACGAAAACAACTTTTTGTCAAACTGACTTTAAATCAAAAACCAAAAATCTGTTTCCCCTTTGTGAAGATGGTAAAAAAAAGTCAATTCAGACGGTGGAATTACTTTCTAATTATCTAAGTGAAGTTCAGATCTTGATAGTGGAGTCCGTGAGAGAATCACACACCATCCCTTACTTTGGGGGAAGGACCTTCATTAATCTAGCCTTTAGCTAACTGAGAAGGCTAAGTCTACTTTTAAGAGAGACAGATCCCACTACTGCTATTGATCCAGGGAGGATGGAGAAGCACTGCATGCTTTGTCTTTGTGCTGTTTCCGGCTGGACACCCACAAAGAATGGTAGCCAGACCTTGGACCGGAATAATCGTTGATAATCATTCATACCACCTTCCTTCCATCTTTAAATTATACCCTCTTGCATCTCCTTACTTGCTATTATCCGTGGTGTTTATCCACTACCAAGCTACTCAAACTAATGTTCTTGTATAATTCCATGGCCCTCTACTTCATTCCTAGGTTGAACACTTCAGTTTGGAGGATTGCGGCTCAAATCACACTTCATCCAATCAATGAGAGGAGGCTGGCGCAGAGGAAATAAGCCACTGTGCCCAAGGGACCAACAGATGTTGATTAACCTATTGACAGTTGGTCCAGGAAATGCCAGCTCACAGAACATGAAAAGGTGTGAAAAGAATCATGAGATATATTTCCTTGTGACCCACTACCTGTTTTGCAGTCATTTTCATCCTATAACCTTCCTTCTTATTTCAGTCATGTGGAGTGCTTACCTTTTTTACAGGTACCTTAAAGAAATTCAGTATGTCTGTTTGTATGTGTACTCATGTTCCTCAGTGCCTCAAAAGCAAACTGTTTCTATAATTTCACCGTATTGATAGCTCTGTATCAATTTCCCCGGGCATGTCTCCTAATGATATTTCCTCCAATGTCCTCCATTATTGTGCATGTTCTTCAATTATTCATGTTTGTGTTTTGTCTGTATTTGCCTTTGCCTCGAGGCAGTCAACCACTTGCAAAAGGGAGCTACATGTGTTGAAATTCGCAGCGATTGACCCAATATTCTGTTTAATAGAAGCAGCACGTGTAATTTGCCATGCATGTTGATCCATGATAAGAATCCACAATCCACAGCTCACTCTGTCCCTTAGCTACGCCATGTCACATCTTTTAGCCACATTGATTAGTCCCCACTCCCATACTATTACAGTATTTGTCCCTATTTAACCTTCATTATGCCGAAGAAAACATAGTATAATAAACAGGATATATGTTGTGGTTTTCTCATATCATAGCTGCTACATACAGTATACTGGCCTTCATAACATCCCACACAGATACAGTATGAAGAATCTCTATTAAAGCACATTCCAGGAACAAAATACATTACTGGGCTAGCCTGCAGGCAAAAAAAGGAAGTTGTCCGACAGTTCTGTTGATTTCAGCTGAATGTATGTGTGGCATGAGGCCAATCAGGGCAACTGGAAGACATTGGCAGTCCCATATAGTTATTATGATATAATGATGTTCTCTACAGAGGAGTGTACATTCAAAGACTGAGGGTAGATACTGAGACCCAAACAGAACACCCATAGACCTCAGTATTGAGCATGCATTTTTGGTTATTGTTGTCATCATCATTATTGTTTTCTAGATTTCAGACATGAATCTTGTAAATAATGCAAAAATATTTTCATTATGGAACTGCTAGAGGTTTATCTGTCTTTTCAAAGGAGCAATGCTTCGGAGAACTTCGACTCAACATTAGTTGTGACCAAATGCCTGACAAGCCCTACCCTACTGGAAAATATCTGCAAAAATCATACAGGATACATATATTCTATATACAAAACATATACAATTAATATATGGTATAAAACTAGCATATACAATTCTTACTAGAATTCAGTAGTTCTTAAACATATAAGGCGCTCCATATAAAAATATTACATTGAGATCTAAATGATGTATCTGTGTGGCACTAAATCAACATACAGAATTCAAACACTTTTGAAAGTTGATTTATACTTCGTGTGTTCATTCACACAGTTTAGTCACAGTAGCCAATTCTACAATGGCTACAATGCTTTAAAAAACTACTGAATTCTAGTAAAAATTGTATGTCAGTACTATACATTTTATTGTAATGCCTATGTATATTTTATGATTTCTGTAATTTCCCTCCCGGGGGATCAATAAATTATCTCAACAGACCTTTTGCATATAGAAAGACCTTAATCACCCATATTACAAAAGACTTCAATGTCATCATCATCATCATCATCATCGTCATCCGCTTTGTCCGGGGTCGGGTCGCGGAGGTAGCAGTTCAAGCAGGGCATCCCAAACTTCCCTTTCCCGGGCCACATTAACCAGCTCTGACTGGGGGATTCCAAGGCGTTCCCAGGCCAGTGTGGAGATATAATCCCTCCACCTGGTCCTAGGTCTGCCCGCGGCCTCCGCCCAGCTGGACGTGCCTGGAACACCTCCCTAGGGAGGCGGCCAGGTGGCATCCTTACTAGATGCCCGAACCACCTCAACTGGCTCCTTTCTACGCAAAGAAGCAGCGGCTCTACTCCGAGTCCCTCACGAATGGCTGAACTTCTCACCCTATCCCTAAGGGAGATGCCAGCCACCCTCCGGAGGAAACTCATTTCCGCCGCTTGTATCCGCGATCTCGTTCTTTCGGTCATGACCCACCCTTCATGACCATAGGTGAGAGTAGGAACGAAGATAGACCGGTAGATTGAGAGCTTTGCCTTCTGGCTCAGCTCTCTTCGTCACAACGGTGCGATAGAGCGACTGCAACACCGCACCCGCTGCTCCAATTCTCCGGCCCATCTCTCATTCCATTTTACCCTCACTCGAGAACAAGACCCCAAGATACTTGAACTCCTTCACTTGGGGTAAAGACTCATTCCCTACCTGGAGTAGACAATCCATCGGTTTCCTGCTGAGAACCATGGCCTCAGATTTGGAGGTGCTGATCCTCATCCCAGCCGCTTCACACTCGGCTGCGAACCGATCCAATGAGTGCTGCAGGTCGCAGACTGATGATGCCATCAGGACAACATCATCTGCAAAAAGCAGTGATGCAATCCTCTGCCCACCAACCCGCAGCCCCCCTCCCCCGCGGCTACGCCGTGAGATCCTGTCCATGAATACCACAAACAGGATAGGTGACAAAGCGCAGCCTTGGAGGAGGCCAACCCTCACCGGAAACGAGTCCGACTTACTGCCGAAGACCCGGACACAGCTCTCGCTTTGGGAGTACAGAGATTGGATGGCCCTGAGTAGAGACCCCCTCACCCCATACTCTCGCAGCACCTCCCACAGTATCTCCCGGGAACCCGATCATACGCCTTCTCCAAATCCACAAAACACGTGTAGACCGGATTGGCATACTCCCAGGCCCCCTCAAAGATCCTCGTGAGGGTAAAAGCTGGTCCGTTGTTCCACGACCAGGCCGGAAACCGCATTGTTCCTCCTCAATCCGAGGTTCGACTATCGGTCGAACCCTCCTTTCCAGCACCCTGGAGTATACTTTCCCGGGGAGGCTGAGTAATGTGATGCCTCTGTAGTTGGCACACACTCTCCGGTCCCCCTTTTTGAACAGGGGAACCACCACCCCGGTCTGCCACTCCTTAGGTACTGTCCCCGACTTCCACGCAATGTTGATAAGACGTGTCATCCATGACAGTCCCTCAACACCCGGAGCCTTCAGCATTTCTGGGCGGATCTCATCAACCCCTGGGGCTTTGCCACTGTGGAGTTGTTTGACTACCTCAGTGACCTCCGCCAGGGAGATTGATGCTGATCCCCCATCATCCTCCAGCCCTGTCTCTACTATGTAGGGTGGTTTTGTCGGGTTCAGGAGTTCCTCAAAGTGCTCCTTCCACCTCCCAATCACCTTGTCAGTTGAGGTCAACAACGTCCCATCCTTACTGTATACAGCTTGAATGGTTCCCTGCTTTCCCCTCCTGAGGTGTCGGATGGTCTTCCAGAACCGCTTTGGCGCCAGCCGAAAGTCCTTCTCCATGGTTTCTCCGAACTCCTCCCACACCCGCTGCTTTGCTTCTGCCACGGCCGAGGCTGCAGTCCTTCGGGCCTGTCGGTACCTTGCAACTGCCTCCGGAGTCGCCCGGGACAGCATGTCGCGGAAGGCCTCCTTCTTCAATCGGACGCTCCCTTGACCACCGGTGTCCACCAGGATGTTCGAGGGTTACCGCCCCTTGAGGCACCTAAGACTTTGAGACCACAACTCTCAGACGCAGCTTTAGCAATGGAGGCTTTGAACATCGCCCACTCCGGTTCAATGCCCCCAGCCTCCACAGGGATGCCAGAGAAGCCCCGCCGGAGGTGTGAGTTGAAGGCCTCCCGGACCGGGGACTCCTCCAGACGTTCCCAGTTCACCCGCACTACACGCTTGGGCTTACCAGGTCTGTCCAGAGGCTTCCCCCGCCACCTGACCCAACTCACCACCAGATGGTGATCAGTTGACAGCTCTGACCCCCTCTTCACCCGAGTGTCCAAAACATATGGCCTCAGGTCCGATGATACGATAACAAAATCGATCATCGACCTTCTGCCTAGGGTGCTCTGGTACCAGGTACACTTATGAGCATCCTTATGTTCGAACATGGTGTTTGTTATGGCCATTCCATGACTAGCACAGAAGTCCAATAACAAGCCACCACTCGGGTTCAGATCGGGGGAGGCCGTTCCTCCCAATCACCCCTCTCCAGGTGTCTCCATCATTGCCCACATGTGCGTTGAAGTCCCCCAGCAAGACTACAGAGTCCCCCTCAGGAGCCCCATACAAGGCTCCATCCAGGGTCTCCAAAAAGGCCGAATACTCCGAACTGCTGTTCGGTGCATAGGCACAGACAACAGTCAGAGTTTTCCCCCCATGACCCGCAGGCGTAGGGAGGCGACCCTCTCGTCCACTGGGGTAAACTCCAACATAGAGGCACTTAGCCGGGGACTCGTGAGTATCCCCACACCAGCCTTGCGCCTCTCACCCTCTTCTGGATAGGGGTTGGACTCTATTCTTCTCCGGAGCTCCCCAGACTTCAATGTGTGTCATCAATTATGTATGGATTTTATTGTTTGTTACACTTTCCTACACATTGTTGTATCTTACCAGGGCTTACAATATTTATTCATTTTAAAACATTCCAGTACAATCCCAATTTGGGATTCCCTAAGTAAGAAGAACCATCACAAATACAATAATGTGGTTTATGAATTCTGTCATTTTTGAACTACGACTCAATCAGTTTTTTACTGTAACATTTTTAACCTCCCTAGGATGCCCTTTATTTCAATCCCTGTTTACCAGAATTCCTTTTTTGTTGTCCATTTGCAACAATCTATTGACAGTATTTACTTTTAACAACATTCCAACACTAATACATTGTTAAACTGATCTGGATTTCAATGTTGGGTGCTGCAGTATTGTTACAACCCTTACCTTCGCCATTATATTATGATGGGTGTACGACAGCATTGTGACCCAGGGCCTATACTACAAACGTAGGTTAACTACTCCGGTCTAACTCGGGGTTAACAAGGAAGGAAACTCGGAGTTGACAAACTCTTTTTTTATCCAAATGGGTGTTAAACGGTATTACAACGGTAAGATGTGTGTTAAGTTGGTGTTAACTCCATGGAGTTTGTGCGCAGTCACAGATAAAAGGGTTGAGGCTGGCAACATAAGCTTATGTTTTGGCCAGCGATTCACGCTCATTTTTGAACCCCGGAAGACAGCACGTTGATAATGATAAAGAGCTTTTTAGCCTATATATTAACACTTCGACTAGCCTATATGTTGTAAAATGAAGTGTTAATTTTTAATGAACTAAACGACTGCCGAAAAAAAACATTTGTGTCCACTACAGAGGTTTTACAACGCTTTATGCAGCGCAATTGTCCCGGTTACCTGTGTGTGGGAGAAGGAGGTGTAGTAGAAAGAGTCTGTGTGGACGGATCCTGACACAAGACAAACTATCGTGCGTTTGAAAAACATAGCCTATCGAAAACATCTGCTTTTATGGCGCTCAGTAAAACTTTATTTAACGTTAGACATAGGGAGGAAGCCCAAATAAGCATTTACACTTTAGAAACAAGCCCAAAAAACCGCAACCCGGGACTACCAATATTTGTCAGCGACTTTCCAAAAAATCAAGCCCAATGTCGTTTCACAGAAGCGGACTTTGCAACATTGTTTGCAATGCGTTATTTCCTACATAGGTGCGTTACCAAATGGGAAATATAGGGGTGCACGCAGTTCTAGTCAAATATATACCTTATGTTGCTGTTAGAACTAGTTCTGTGTTGGTATACTGTAGCTATGTATATCTTTTTTCTTAGACATAGCTATCATTTAAAAAATGTAACTTGAACGATTTACTGTTTTCCTTTCACAAAGTTGTTTAACCGCGCCCCACCAGACATCAGACTTTTCTCCCAGCATATTTTCGAAATGTGTACACGGAAATCATGTCAAGTGTGATATATTTGGATTAGAAAATAGGCCTTCTCTATTAATCTTGTGTTCACAGATTGAAATATACCCAGGAACACAAGTGCTATGTGTACAAACTGGCTTGGGCTTCATCTTTGAATGCCTGTTCAGTGTCTGTCTTCCCATGGACAATGCTCATGGCTGTTTCCGGTGGATGTTCTCCTGAAAAGCAACTTGAGAGGGCAAATCCGGGAGGGAAGGCAAAGCAGGACTGCTCTGGACCCCAAAAAAGTTGATGCCATTTATAGTAAGATAATGTGTGTTTGTGATGTGTGGGGCTAACATGAATGCAAATGTGAAGGATATGGGGATAAATGTTAAGGAAACGTTAACTCATTTTAGGAAAAAATGTGTCACTGTTATTGACAAATATTAATTAATCATTTATTTATTCATAGGAGCCACACTGAAACAATGGCCCCAGGCTACGCCCTCACAAATAGGAGCAGCGATCAACGCCAAACTTGATGAGCTCCTGAGCAAGACACGGGTTGAGAACAAGAAACATGAAGACAAAGAAACTGAGGGAACCCTGTTGCTTTTGGACAATTAAAACCCAGTTAACTCTCAAAATTGGTCCTCAGAAAGATTTCTTTTTTGTTTTTTGGCAGAAGTTGTGTTGTCCTGAACATAGAATGACGTCTGTCAGTTTATCAGAGCATGTTTTGGTCAGGCGCACTGCACTTTGCGTTTTTGCATTTTCTGGATAAAATATATTATTTTAATATACAAATGTTTGGATTTCTCATTCTTTTCTAATATGTTACTATATAAAAATGGTGTGCTAATTTAATAAACATGTTCCTTACACTTTTCATAGATTGAGGCACATAAAAACCATCTGTTTAAAATGCAGATCATACAGATTTTAATGTCGTTTTCATGTACATTTTGTATATGTTGACATACATAAATGGGGTAAATAATTTGTGAGAACTAATATGTTTTTTTACAGAAATCATGCAGTGGGAATAATAAGAACACATACAAACCATATGTTTATTATGTGAATCATACATATATTAGAATATTTTCATATACATTTTGTACATGTTGACACAAATGGGGTATACAATTTTGTTAGAATTAATGTATGTTTTTTACACAAGTCATGCAGTGGTACCTTTACGAACACATAAGAAACCATATATGTTTATTGCGTGAATTATACATATATTATAATGTTTTCATATACATTTTGTATATGTTGACACATAAATGGGTCAATATCTTGTGAGAAAGATAAGAAGGAAAAATCTCGGGCAGCACGGTGGCTCAGTGGTTAGCACTGTTGCCTCACAGCAAGAAGCGCCTGGGTTCAAACCCCACCTGAGTTTGCATGTTCTCCCTGTGTTTGTGTGGTTTTCCTCTGGGTACTCTGGTTTCCTCCCACCATCAAAAAACATGCCACATCCTCCTACCAGTGCCAATCACTGCCAATCCACCTGGAGTCGGTCTGTGTGTCCTATGTGTGTGAGCAAGACGTAATGTTGGGTGAGCAAGTCTGGCGCAAATTGGCTGCCGTGGTATCACTCAGACTAAGTGTTGTGTTTGATAGCTGTTGGTCCATTCCTTGTTCGTTCTGTGGTATTAATTGGCGACCAAATTGTGTAAAGCGCTTTGAGTATCTAGAAGCGCTTAAAATTAATTATTATTGTTAGATTACACAATTCATTGAGTTGGACATATAAGAACACATAAGAAACCATATATGTATAAAATGCGATTCATACATATATTATGTTGATTTCATATTCATTTTGTATATGTTGACATATATTAATGGGGTCAAAGTTTTGTGAGAACTCTATTTGTTTCTTACACAAATCATGCTGTGGAACATATCATATGAAATTCTTATTGTTTCACTGCATACGAAAAGGGCCATAATCATGCAAGAATTCATATGTTAATTAGTATATGTTTTCAGCACGTTTCATCCATACTAAACTATACAGTCAACATATAGGATTTTTATAGCTTTAATATTATTGATTTTTACAGATCTTTTCCAGTAGGGTATAGCCACAGCTTCACCGCAAATGATTGCCTCTCCAACTGTATGTTAAAAGGAAATATGAAAACTTTCAACTTTGAAATGGAGCTCATTTTCAAGGGGTAGGAATGTTACATAAGATCTGATCATTCGGTCTGCTCTGCCGCACCTCACTGAAGACCCCTCTTTCCCCCCCCTGCATTGTATACATATTTTTCACAGGTAATATATTCTTCCCAATTCTTTGGAAGATTTTCAGCCCCTTGCCGTTTTAATCAGGTCTGCACCTCTAATTCAACACATTAAGAGGTCATTACATGCAGTTTAATCAAGTGTCTACCTCTGATTTAACACATTAAGAGGTCATTACATACAGTTTAATCAAGTTTCTACCTCTGATTTTACACATTAAGGTAAACCTTACAGAGGCTTCTTCATTCTGTCTAGCTGTGAAGTGTTCGGCTGTGTTAGCCTGGTAATAAATTGGGATATTTCAACTCATATCACATTCTTATGGTTCTATCTGTCAAAATCCTGCCACGGTCACTGCAGGCCCCAGCTTCACTGGCTGAAAAAATGAAGAGAAATATAGGACTTGAAAGGTGCTGTGTTGCTCTGTGCTTTCCTCAGAGCTCTGCACCACTTCCAATCTGGTTCAGAGGTCAATGGACAGCTATTCAGTTAAAGACGAGATTTATTCCAGAGTGGTGGATATGTCCTTTTAAGGTCAGATGTTCAAGGTAAGAGGGTGTTTAAAGTTTGACTACTGGATTCCTGTGGTTGAGGCACAAAGAGGCTGGTTGTTTTTGTCAGAAACCACTCCTGGCTGTCTCAGCTGGGTACCAGAGGTAACGAACAACAAACAGCAACGTTGATGCAGAACTTCCTGTTCTGTAATGCTGCTTTTTGAAGACTTTGGTCACGTGCATCCCAATACCCATACTATATAGTAAGCCAGAAAAAGATTTAGTATGTCCCAAATTCATTGTGTGTCAAATGCAGTATGTCAAAAATACCAGGATGTCCGACTGCATCCGGTCGCATCTTGCAATATTCTTACTAGCATAGTTTTCTGGCTATTCTGACCCACAATGCTCCCTGCACAGGAGCACCAACAATTAAAACAGTTGGCTCAAAGGACTGTGACGGATATTATGACTAAGTAGTAAGTCCCAATTGTATGCCTACTTTAGGCAACAAAACTTTGTAATGGCAGATGCAGTACCTACTAAAAGAAAAAAAAGTAGTATTACTTAATTTGAGACACAACGTTGATTTAAATAAGGGACTCCGACCAACATAAAATAAATCGAGTGATCTGCGATTAAACTCATTACTTCTCAGCTGGAGGAAAGCATAACAAGCAAACATTTCTGGTAGGCTGACTGAGGTGTTGTCTTTAGTCCACTGGATATTGCAGGTTGTCTGTAAATAACATATAATTCATGTTTTGACTGGAAACCAATTTTCTACCGGAGCAGAACTGGGACCACAATTTTGTGTCCATGACAACTGATTAATGGGGACATTTTGCCAATGTTATTTTTTATGACAGTTGGAACCACCTTACTGTAGATTGCAGGGCCTTTATGACTGACTGATTATGTTATTAACTGACACAATTTTTTGTATTAAATGAAGTCGCATTCAATGTTGTGCATTGAAGCTAACAGCTCATCTGTTTAGGTGAAGGGCAAAGTCAAATATTTGCTTTATTGATCCCCCATGTTTGTAAAGTGTGTGGGGGGGGGGGGGGGGGGGGGGGGCGACGACTTACATCGTGTGCGTTTAACTTTTTATCAGTAGGCACCATTGATTTTGTGGTAAATTAATACATTTTGTGGATTAAACTGTGGTAAAGGAGGCCTAGACTTTTTCTATTTGATGTCGATACACACGCACACTAAGTCATTAACATATCAAATACATTAATAGTGTCCAGGCAAAGTTGATTTGTCTTCAGTGAGGACGAAAAACAGTAGATTCATTGCCCAAGAAAAAGTGTTTGGAAGGAGAGGGCCATTACTCAACGAATAATGTTGTGAACGCTTTAAAAGGTAAACAATAGAGCACTGCAACAACAAAAAACAGTGCTTAGACTTTTCCCTCAGACACTATTAACAATATTTCTATTAGACTCTAAAAGCATCTTTAATCGAAGAACAGAAAGAGGTACTCTACTGCTTTAAATGCAAGAAGGCACACTATTGATTGCACTCCACCTTAATACTTTAGGAAACTGTCAAACCGTATTCAAAAACTACCACAAACTCGTGGAAAATATACAAGGTGTTTTCGGAAACACATCCGAGATTCCCGAGACTTTTAGCGCCAGTAAAGTAAACCGATTTGAAGTCAAAGCTAATCCTACTCCATTTATGCATGTGTATTTCAGATGGTCTCAAAGGGCAGTGCCAGCACGGCATGAGTTAGAGCCCCGACTCGGGGTGGCACTGTTAATGGGTTCTTACAGTAAAAGGCTGCAAACATATTCCCATCAGTCAGCGCACAAAGCCACCGCACAGTATCCCACTTCTTGTACTACAGTGACCCTGGGTGGGTTCGCCTCTGACAACACATTAGAGGGATTAAGAAACTTGTTTGGCTTCTCCGGCCATGCTGAGGTCAGGTTTTCACTTGCATTGGGTAATTGTTGATCCAATGTGTACTTTGTAAGCCAGCAGGACTTCCTTAAAAGACTCCTTCAAGTGCACAGAAAGAACCTCTATTTTTTTTTTCCTAATGGAAAAGTAGTAGGTCATAGATACCCGGTTTGCGATGTTCCTATCTAGAGCAGAGGGCTGTAGTGTGGTTGAAGTGTGGGTTAGACAAGGATAAGGAGGGATGTGGATTTATGATGGATCCCTGAAAGGAGCCGAATGGGCGAGATGAGAAGACGGGAGATAAAAGGGCTGAAGTAGAGACGGGACAGGGACGGACCACCGTCTGCTGCCTATGTATAGCTTTACCATGAGATAATGACTGAAAGGCCACACACAAAAACAATTGGTAAGTGGATGAGCAGAGCACAAGAGAGGTTAGTGATATAAAAAGGAAGTGTGTGTGTGTGTGTGTTTGTTTGGGGGGGGGGGGGGGGGGCGGGGGGTTCTGAAGACGAGAGTAAGATCCTAGTGAATAGTAGAGAGTGAAGAGGATTGAGACTCCCTTCATCTCCAGACACAAGCTAATCAACATGTTTTCATTATCGGTTAGTACACAGGAGATGAAATGGAGGGGCGATCGGTATGATAGTGACTGTGTCTTGTTGAGAGCACTTGACAGAGGAGAAAAGGTGGTGCCTCCATACAAAGGGAGCCCAATGAACTACTAGACAATAACTCATGGCTGACATGGACATTTGGGCCCATGCACGCCGTCTACACTCACACTGTCTCAGCTATTGAATCATCACCAACTTTAAATATCTGTATTCTAATATATCCTATCTGTTGACACAGACTTTCTGTCTGCATTCAATGTCAAACGAAATGGCCATGTTTTGTAAATCTCAGGCTATTGTGCTTTTAAAATTAAGCAATGTTTGTTAAATTGTAAGACCTAATAACTTCTTTAAAATGTCTCCCTTCTAAGTACTGAATCCAAATCAAACCGTTTCCCCTAAAATTTTATATTTAAGGCTGTTTGTGGATTTTGTTCATGCATTGATGGATAAAACATAGATGTAGCAGGGTTTTTCTCTTAGTGTTGTGAAAATATTTGTGATGCATTGTTTGGAACAGGGGTCCCCACCCTTTTGTGCTCGGCCTGGTTTCAAAATAAGAACATTTGTGCGATGCTCCGGGCTAAAGGGGTTGGGATAGTGGGTCTGTCATGAGTCATCACAGGAACATGGTTCACACAATAATACATACCCTACAAATACGTATACTGTATAGCAAGTTTGAAACATTAGAAAACACATAGCAGCTTGCCTTATCATTTGCCATGACAATTTATGCATTGGGGGATCAAAAAAGAATGGTGTATCAGGGGTGTAGATGATACACATGTAACCACCTCAAAAGTGTCATATTATACACAGTCCCACTAGGCATGCCTTACTTGAACTAATCTTACGTTACAAATTGCTCCGGTTATGCATCCACTTGTGGGCCGTGGGATTTAGACCCCCATGGTTTTGCACATAATTTAAATAACCACACTGAAGTATATGGGTAACGGATTCAATTAATTAACTTGTCTTTACTGCACTGCAATATGCATAGCTATGCAAGAGCAGGTAAGAAGATTCAATTCAATGATAAATATGTAAAATATGTTTTAAAAGGTTGTTTCACAAACAAATCCACTTGTCTACAGTACTTGACCTACAAATTGTACAAATCTACAAACGTATGGCATTTGTCTGTCCGGTAAACGTATGTTCTTTTGCATGACGTTTAATACTATTCTTAGTGAAATTTGAATACCTCGGTTTGAATACGTTCCATGTTATTTCCCCATTGTAATCTAGTGATTCTAAGGCTTGATAACTTTCCTATACTGCATGGTATAGGAGGCTGGTGGAGTGCAAGTGGTGCAGTATTGTGCAGATTACCTTTGTCAGCACAAACTGTTAACACCCCAGAACAGTGGGTAAATCTCTAGTTATTTGCTGATGTACTCACCAAATGAACAGTTCTTGGGACAAAAAACTAATCCTTTAATCGATCCAGATTCGTTTCAAAGCCTTGCAGCTGTTTCTGCTGTTTTGACAGCCTTTAACAACCGATAAAAGTCATATGGCCTCCTATTATTCCTGATTTACAATAAGTGTTTAGGCAGGGCTTGTTAAGCAGCAGCTGGCCGGTTGGCTTGGTTGTTGCCTCCTCTCCCTCGTTGTTGTCTGATTCAGGTTTTGATTAGGAACACATTTGTAATTCCCTCAACCAAATCACTGGGTTAAATTAAACTGTCATGACCAGTTTGTTTAAAAAAAAAAGATTTCCTTCAATGTACAGTGTAGCGAAGGGTAAGTTGCCTCAAAACCTTCACAAACAAGGGCAACGTGGATAGTTAAACTGGCAGCCAACATTATAACATGAAAAGGGAATGTGGGACATTTATGTGTAAATCTAACAGGGTGACAACAGGTTTGTGATTGGGAAGGGCTCTGATAGATGTACACTTACCTGAAAACATACCTAAACCCAAATCATATTAAAAGGCTTTAAAGGTACAATTTCAACAGCATGTAACTGCTTATAATTCGTATAACATGCCACTTACAGCGAGTCTGACTATGTACATCTGTTGACAATATCCGTCTCCGGCGGGGCCTTCTGTGTCACCGATAGTTCCCCTAAACAATCCCTCAAGTATCTGTATTGCACACTCCTGTCCTCTCCAACATGAAGTAGAACCTAATGTTTCTTCTTAGGCACTGACCTTTTCATTGTAAATGAGCAAAGAGGCTTCAGATAGAGGGGGCCGTCAAATTAGGGCCATCTAAAAGTGTCTGCATGCTAGCACCTTTGTGGCACCTTTCAACGGGCTAACGACTTCGGCCTTTACTGGAGCCCTTTTAGCTCTTTCCGCCTTTTCATCCTCTATTCTGTCTGCGCCGGCTCACTTTATGGCTAGTCCTAAAGCATCATACTTAGACACAGTTAGCTCCACTGCTCTCGTGCAGTAGAAAGAGTTGTGAGAAAGCCTGGAGATTCCGATGGCGTTTCTGACGTTCTGGTGGAGAAAGCAGAAGATGGGGTCTTCTTGTGAATTCAATAAAATAAATGTCAGTGCTGTACTTCATATCAACTGCATGCTCTTTGGCTTTATTCCCATTTAGGATGATCAATGAAGTGCTTGCGATTTTTTAAAATGTTTTTGATGCAAAGGGCTGACGTGTCTGCCCTCGCTACTGATGTTTAAAATGGCTTGCCCCCGAGTCAGAGTCCCTGCCTCAGTTGCACTTGGATTCCCAAGGTATCCAGTCAACGAAGATTTATCTACTAACCTGGTACCTCCAATGATGCATTCACCACCAACCCCGGGGTAAGGATCACTAATACAGGTCAACCGCTCATTTTGTTTTGAAAACCATGTGTAATGTGAGCCTCTTCAGCTGGAGCACTGTAGACGACAGAGAAGACTAAGACTGGCCAGGGAGAAACAGTGTTTGTGCAAACTCCAATGACTCCCCATTGTCATGACCTGTGCAACCACAAGTGCCCCGGTCTGAACAGGAAAAGACCTGCTGACCACCCCCCTGGCATCCAATTTAAACCTTTTCAAAATCAGCAAACGTCTAAGAAATTATCAAGGTCTCTTTTCACACATGAACAAGTCATTTAATAGATGGGACTATCCTATTTGAGCTGCACATAATGAATGATAATCCATTATCTAAACACACAGCATCCATAATTCAGCATCTTTAGTTCTGGGACTGAAGAAACATTCTTGTCAAATGAATTTGGTTAGTCAACTCATTATGCATTTTTGTCGCGTCTTGGAGTATTCTTTTTAGCATAAGCCTCTAAGTGCCCTATTAAAAGGTGCATGCAAGGTATTTACTCTTTCTTTCACTACCTTTTAACACCGACATCTCAGCAGACTTATAATGTAATGCTTGAATTCTAGCAGTAATGGGAATTTCAAATAAACTGAGTGACAAAACAGGGAGGTAGGATGCAGTTACTTCGAGAACGATGCTGTGCTTTGAGTAAGGGACATCTCGGATTTCAGTGGCGAAATTCTGATTTATACGCTCCAGCACACACACACAAAATAGTGCATTGTGATTGGCAGGTCTGGCAAATTCTCTAGGGGAGATGAGCGTTTCAAAATAGTGCACTGTAATCCACTCTATCCTCTCTTCCACTGATTTTATTAATCTAACCTTAAAGCCTACTATGGACTTTCAGGAAGGATAGCATTATGGTAGTCTCAACATCCTCGGTTTTACCGGCATAGGAGGAGGATTGGCTCCATCAAAGTAAACGCTATAGACTCTGGGACTAAGAATACGTCACTCTGGTAAAATCCTCTGCACAGTATTTGAAGCCTCACTACTGCATCGGACAGTGTCTAAATGTTTAGCCTTGGTTGCACATTAGTGATAATAGAAGCTAATGGAGGTCAGCTTGAAGTGCGGCTGTTTAAGCACCAGCATGGACTATTAGCTCGGTGGTGATTGTTTATACAATGTCTTCTCCTCAATTAGGTCAAACAAGTGATGAGTTTTCTTCATCATTAAACAGAGCAAAACACGCCATTAAGTTCAAACCAAGACGGTTTGAAGGGACTGTGGCCCCAAGTAGTGCTCTCTGAAAACATCAGCAGAGTCCCAGTGTCATCATCATCTTCATCCGCTTTGTCCGGGGTCGGGTCGCGGACGTAGCAGTTCCAGCAGGGCATCCCAAACTTCCCTTTCCCGGGCCACATTAACCAGCTCTGACTGGGGGATTCCAAGGCGTTCCCAGGCCAGCGTGGAGATATAAACCCTCCACCTGGTCCTAGGTCTGCCCCGCGGCCTCCGCCCAGCTGGACTTGCCTGGAACACCTCCCTAGGGAGGCGCCCAGGTGGCATCCTTACTAGATGCCCCAACCACCTCAACTGGCTCCTTTCTACGCAAAGAAGCAGCGGCTCTACTCCGAGTCCCTCACAAATGGCTGAACTTCTCACCCTATCCCTAAGGGAGATGCCAGCCACCCTCCGGAGGAAACTCATTTCCGCCGCTTGTATCCGCGATCTCGTTCTTTCGGTCATGACCCACCCTTCATGACCATAGGTGAGAGTAGGAACGAAGATAGACCGGTAGATTGAGAACTTTGCCTTCTGGCTCAGCTCTCTCTTCGTCACAACGGTGCGATAAAGCGACTGCAACACCGCACCCGCTGCTCCAATTCTCCGGCCCATCTCTCGTTCCATTTTCCCCTCACTCGAGAACAAGACCCCGAGATACTTGAACTCCTTCACTTGGGGTAAAGACTAAAGTCCCAGTGTTAATTATGTAATGCATCGTCAAATACAGCACATACTGTTACCGGAAAGTCATATTATTATTATTATTATTATTATTAAGCCTATTTTAGCGCGCCTATCTATGCCCGCAGTTTTGACCCAATCGATTTCATTCCAGTGCCCACATGTCTTAGGTATTGCAGTCCGTTGAAATAACATACAGCTAACTGATCGGTTAACGTTTTATATTTTTAATTGGTTTTGGGCCACATTGAAATGAATGGGGAGAGAGTCTTTTTTCGGACTGTGGGAGGAAACCCACGCAAAACGGGGAGAACATGCAAACTCCACACAGAAAGGCCCATGGGCCATGGGGGGATTGAACCCAGGACGTTCTTACAGTTCAACAGTGCTAACCACTGAGCCACCGTGCTGAAAGGCAACTACTACACTGTTAAAAAAAATTGTTAAAAATTAATTAAAACAATTATTTGGCCTTTTAGGGAGTTTAACTTGTTTTAATGAGTTAGTTGTACTAAAATTAAGAAAACATTGAGTCAACTTGTTTTTTCAAGTTGGAACCTGACCAACTGATCAAGTAAAACATTAGTCAATGCAATTTAGACATTCAAGTTTACTCAAGAACAATTGAATTAACATACTGAAGACGTCACCTGACTCTTGACCTCATGAAGTAATAGTCATCGTTACTGCTATCCTGATAGGCCATTGAGGTAATACATTTGCATATATCTCAGCAAGTTATAAGATGTAATATTAATGATAATACAATTCATTTGGATTGTGCTTTACTTTGCTATTAAGTAATCTCAAAGTGATACAATCCCTGTGAAACATACATAGCAAATTATATAAGGCATATGAAAAATATATTTTTTGCAACTCTTACTCTGAATATTGTTATCATTAATGACGACCCCTGGAATGACTACTTTAGAAATTATAAAAACCACGCCTTATGGTTGTGACAGTCTAGCTTTATTAGCGTGGGATGAGCTGAAGAATCTAAAAGCAGCTGCACAGATGTTATATCGGTGCTTATGATAGGCGGGGCTTGTCTGACAAGAAGTGATAACCAGGAACAAAAGTCGAAGTTACCGCGGGAGGCAAGTCAAACGTATGTTCCCCTCCTGTTACCTATTGTGAAAAAAATATGTTTGTTGGGGGTTCCTGACGCGTTTGCGTTAAAGTACTGTATCGAGAAAATGTATTTATTCAACTTACAAATATATGTCACTATCATTAAATAATCAGTTTGCTGTATGTCAATTTCGTCAAATTGCCTTTTCATAGTGAGTTGCATGAACTTCAATTGAAGTACATCAAACTAAAATAACGAAGTTGCCAGAACCTATTCTTTGCTCATCTTACTCAAAATCTTCAGACAGCCAGGTTACTCATAATTATAAGTTGAGCCAACTTTTTTTTTTTTTACAGTGTAGGTGGGCTTCCCTGTAGCACATATCAAATACAACTGAAAATTGAGCCTCCCCTCCAAATGGGCTACCTCAATTGAAAAGTATGAGGGAGCCCATTTTGAGAGGGAGAACTTACTGCTCATGCGCTACCCTGTTCTGAACTAAATGCATACTTTTGGAACACATTAAAGCATTGTCGGTGAAAGCCTGACCTTGTTGAAAATAAAATCAAACGGTAGTACTTCATCGTCATGTGTCCACCATTATATTATGATGAAGAGGCACTTCCAATCTAGCGGCAATAAGCCCCCTTGTCAACAAACAGGGTTTGGACCGCAGTCCGCTTGTGCTGCAGAGGTAGGTTCTGCACGCTAAGGCAGTCAGTCGAATAACTGCGATGCATCACATCGCATTTGCGCAGAGAAATGCATTTCTAGTTTTGTTAAGTATTTGGTGACAACAAAACGACATCACGGGAAAACGGACATAAATATCTCGTTAATACGAAAAAAAAAAAAAAAATGAACGTTTGGCCGCTTAGGGCTTCCGTATTCATGCATCTTTCTCATTTGATGATTATGGCAGTTTATCGATCCACGTTTTTTTCTTTTTATTGCGTTCTCGTGGGCCCGTTAGACGTAATCTTTCAAAGAACGCAAGTTTCCAAGAACGCTTAAAATGCCCGTATGTGTGACCCGCCCACTTAATCAAGGATGCATCAGTTGCTTACTTGCTAGCAAGAAGAAAAGGGTCCAACTGCAGCCCGCACTCACAGGTGGGATGTGACGTCCTTTCTGGATATGACGTATGTCTTTCTTGGCTTCCTTAACATATTGAATAAGCCGGGAAATCAGTTCATATTTAGTCGACCCTATGTTAATGATTCTTATCGCAGCATCAGTGTTCATAGTCTGCCAGTGAGAAATATTAAATAATATCAGTTATTTATTTAAGGGTGTAGGTGTGGCGTTACAGAATAATCAGCGGGGGCAGCAATACGCTATATAGCGTGTAGTCTGCTAGAAATTCAAAAGAAGAAGACTATCAGCGGTGAAGTATGTATCATAAATTGCAATTGTTGAATTTCTAGACTTTATGTTTACGTTGTAGGGTTTCTTGATATCTACAGTTAGTTAATGTTTGCTAGCACGCGTGCGATGATGTTTGTTCTAGCTAGGCTAAAATTTTATTTAATCTTTACATTTTCAGTTGTTCTCCAATCTGATCATTCTAGTGAAAGAGAGGAGTTTGATGAGCAGATTCATGAAAAGATGAAAATGAGGCGGATTCAACATCTCACCCGATGACTTTCCTTTCTTTCATCGTATACCTGAACAAAAGAGCGGGATATGCAGTGTGAAAATAAAACAAATCCTAACATAATCAACCTCTGTCTTGAATTCTAAATACAAAAGATTTGTCAATGTTGTATAGTTTTACACAAGAGATTTGCACAACAAAGTTAGCAAAGGCAAACACTGCTCATACTTTGTTAATCTATTATTCACTTCCTTTCCCACATGAAAAGGAGCCTCTGCTCCATCTGTCCTTGGTGTACCTACATTGTATATTGGTAAAATATAATGCCACTTTGCTCATGGTATTGGTGGTACAGGGTTGATTTCATCCAAACAACACATGAGGGAATTTGCGAGTTCTCCCCGTGTTCGCATGGGTTTCCTCTGGGTACTCCGGTTTCCTCCCACAGTCCAAAATATACAGGTTAATTGGTGACTTTAAATTGCCCCTAGGTGTGAATGAATGTGAGTGTGAGTTGTTGTCTGTCCCTATGTGTCGGCCCTGTGATAGACTGGCGACCCGTCCAGGGTGTACCCCGCCTCTCGCGCCATTTTCCATTATTATTATAAAAAAAACTGTTTCATTTAAATATAATTTTTCTTCGTACTAAAAGCCAAACAATCCTTGTTATATGTAAAATGTATAGGCTAATGACAGCAATTAAAAGGCCGATAACACATGTCAGTTTATTTACTGTTACTTCCTTTATTTACCAG
The DNA here is from genome assembly GCA_026901105.3 of Galaxias olidus. Lineage (NCBI taxonomy): Eukaryota > Metazoa > Chordata > Actinopteri > Galaxiiformes > Galaxiidae > Galaxias > Galaxias olidus. The sequence goes on from JAPMUY010009596.1 coordinate 104,493, forward strand.
ATTGGTCAATTGAGAACCAGTCAGTTCTCGTTTACAATGACGACCTGGCCAAAAGGCTAACACAGGCATACAACAACACATAGAAGGAAAACGCAATAAAAAATGACACTTTAATAAAATATCGCAGGCAAACGCAATAAAAACATGACACATTGTATTACACATTAATTGTATTTATTTGGTAAGCTATTTGCCAATCCATTGCAAGCTAAACTAGTATGCAAATAGGCCTACGCTAGTCTAGGTTTCACCGTGCAACAAGTATGAAAATTACTCGTTTTAATAAATTTTATAAACGTGTAACGAATTGCGCCTACACTCAATAAGTTTCACCGTACAATTACGTCATATCCAGAAAGGAAGTCACATCCCGCCTGTGAGTGCGGGTGGCCTGTGAGTGCAGGTCGTCTGTGAGTGCAGACAGCGGTTGGATACTATAGAGAGCCTAAGTCAGGGCCTTCCGGTTTACCGCCATGGGACCTTATTTCGGAAAAAATATGTATGGAAGTCAACGGCGAAAGGCAACTTAAATTTCGATCTCGAATGAATTGTGCCATGAAGTACACATATGATGTTTGTCAATTTAAAAGATAGTTCTGCACGTCAAGAAAGTCGCAGTTCGTTGTAAAACCTTTAAAGTATAAGACTGTCAAAATGCGTAATTAGAAAGACTACAAACCCAACAGTTGCGTTAGGGCTAACGTTAGCTGGCTGACTTGACTCGTTTTACACTCTCCGAAACCTTGTAGAACAGGTCCCATATGCTAGCTCTTACTCGACCCACTAACTCTCCTTTCGCTTAGCTGCCGCTCTTGTCATGGGGAACTTGTAATGATTTTCACTTCTTTCAATACTTTTCCCCTGGTTCTAGGAGAAAGAGCTCAAATGTGCCAAAGTGACTGGTGACGTAAACTGTGCGAGACGAGAGATGTAGTTTATTGAGAAGGCTAACACAAAACTCAACATTACTTTCAGGTTTTACGACAAACAGCAACTTTCTTGACGTGCAAAACAATAATTTAAATTGACAAACATTGTATGTGTACTTCATGGCACAATTCATTTGAGATCGAAATATAAGTTGCCTCTCGCCGTTGACTTCCATACATATTTTTTCCGACATAAGGTCCCATAGCGGTAAACCGGAAGGGGCTGACTTAGGCTCTCTATTCTGAGCAAAAGCCAGCCCAACAGTGTAATTTGAACAAGCCAACGTAACCTTGTGAGAGCTCCAAATCTAGCTAAAACCCTGTCTGCCAAGGTAACGATAAATATAAATTATTTTATTGATTTGATAACATTAGGAAAACTTAACGTTATGTGTGATAGTGCCTGCTCTTGCTTGGAAAGCAGTGACACTCACCTCAGAGTGGTGCTAAATTCATCATTCAATTTAGCAGATTGCACAAGCTAGTTACTGTTAACATCAGGGTTATGGTTAACATCAGCCACAGCCCTCTTGTGTATAGGGTGTATACGTGTAACCTACTGTTCGAGTGGTTGCATGTGTAGAAGTGTGCATATAAACCAGAAACATTTACGTTAATTCCCCTCTGGAGTCTGGACTAAATCATTGATGAAAACTGACTACCACTGACTAAATCTTGACTAAAACGAAACAAAATGAAATTACGAAAATTTTACTTTAACGCAACTACAATTTTCAGTAAAGACAAACTAAAATGCTTGTCAAAATTAACACTGTGGGACCCATAGACTTCTCGTAATGATCTGCGTTGCAAGGCATCTTCTCAAAATTGTACAGTTGAAGCCCAGTAAAAATGGCTGTGTCATTGTGGGTGAACAGGATTACTCTCACACGGAATCACCAAGGCAGACTGGGAACAGTTGTGCAGTGCTGTGGGCCATTCAGTATCGTCAACATCAACACTTTCGCCGAGCTAATGTATTCAGTATTTCAGACCTCCAATTTCACCCCATTGTGTTGGGCCCATAAGTGATAGTGTTTTTCTGTTTGCCTGAATCCAGAGATAATGCACCATGCCCCGCCTGTTACCTGAACATCTAATAGGGCCTTATTGCACTCATACAGCACTCGTGGCTGAGCAAAATAGTTTGCAAAAAGCTGTGTTTCCAAGGCGGAATCTGGGAATCTGCAAATGAAAGAATTAGAGCTGAAGCACAACATCCCAGAGGAGAGTGAGTCAGGCAGTCAATAAGGTAAGCCAGAATTTAGGTCTGTGTGAGAGGGGAGAGCACACTGCCAGCCATCATATAGCATTCAGCAAGCGAGCACTTGAAACACACATGGTTGCTATGCCTTGTGGTGTTGACGAAATTCAGTGGAGGCTCCTCAGGGGAGGCAGTGTCTCCCCAATTGTTTTATAGAAATTATAAATATGTCATAATAATAATTTTGTTCAGGTCATCTATAATATGTAAAAACAGAATAAAAAAAGTATACAAATAAATTATGAATGTAATTGTGTCAATTGTGTGTTTTATTCGATAAGTGTGCAAAATGTTACAGATATACATATTTTAACATTTTTCAGATGGCCGGAGGCACTGCCACATTTTTTGTCATCAGTTGCATATTTTGATTATTTGCATATTTGGTCGGCCCTGTGATAGACTGGCGACCTGTCCAGGGTGTACCCCGCCTTTCGGCTGGGATAGGCTCCAGTCCCCCGCGACCCTGCAATGGATAAGCGGTATAGCTAATGGATGGATGGATGGATGGATGCATATTTGGTGGAAGGACCTGCAATTGGTCTTCCAGATTACTTACTTAGGGGCTGGTCATGTAGGACTATTTTAACTTTAATTGCATGGCATGGGTTGTGTCAAGAAAGGCATAGCTATGTGTAGAATGCTGCGGTGAATTTGGGAAAGGCTTTATTTTTGTTGGCGGAGATGGTGCTGAGCAAAATGTGGCTGCATTCACGCTGTTTTGCCAGAACAGCCTGTATCATGTATTTATGTGTATTGTACATGATGTGGGTGATGGGATATAGATTGATGCACAAAAGATGTAAACTCAGATGTTCTGTTTAGCGCGTGGAGTCTGTTGTTAAAAGTGTAATTATCAGAAGTCCCTATCCGTGCCTTTAGCTAGCTATGAAATTTAGCAGCCTCATCTGCCTCCCCTATGCACCGACTCATGAGCCGCTACTGACAAAATTGTTTTACTCCGCATGAGAGTAGAGTTCCATCATGCTTTCATACACTGAGATTGATTTATCTGAACCAGTGACAGCAACACAAATCAGACTTGCAGTACAAACCAAAACATCTCAAGATTTTTTAAGGGTATGTAATGCATATGTAATGCTACGGAAGCCCTAAGCTGCCAAACATTCATATACTGTATTTTATTCACTCGGTTTTCCCGTGATAACGAGATAATTTTATTTGTTTTCTCGAGATCTCGGGTTATTTATGTGCGTTTTCCCGTGATAACGAGTTCATTTAATGTTGTTTTCTCGAGATCAAGTTAATTCTGCACGTTTTCCTCTGATAACGTGTTAATAAAACTTTTTTTCTTGATCTCAAATTATTCATGTCATTATCTCAAAATAACAAATTTGTTTTCCCGAGATAACGGGATAACTTTTCTCGAGATCTTGAGATAATGATCCAAATAAAATGAACTGGTTATCTTGAGTTATTTATGCCCGTTTTCTCGTGATAACGAGTAAAATTAATTTGGATTGTTACCTCGAGAAAAATTATCCCGTTATCTTGAGTAAACATGATAATTTGAGACCACGAATTACTTATGTCATTATCTCAAAATAACAAATTTGTTTTCCCAAGATAACGGGATACAGTTACAACAGTACAACAGTAAATTAACTCGTGATAACGGACATTACTAAGTCGAGAAAGATCTAAGATCTCGAGAAAACAAATTAAATGATCTTGTTATCATGGGAAAACAGAGTAAATATAAATATGAATGTACGGCATCTTAGGGCTTCCTATAATGCAAACTGTAAATCTCTGCGTTATAACTGTTGGTTCTACAGCACATTATTCATATTGTCCTTGTTTCATTTCCACTCTCTTCAGGACATGATGCCTTGATTGAACTATAAACCAAAGCGATCCCATTGTTGTACAGAAATCAAGAAATAATTTGTCCGGCATTTTCTCTGGGCCCTTATCAACAAATACAGCTCTTTGACCTTTAATCTTGTTCCGTTGCTTGATACAATTATCAAATTTAATTGTAATACCCTAATCGTAAGAGTGCACCTAAAAACTTGATGATATTGATATTATATTGCTGCCAGCAATATGCAGGTCAGTGTCTCGTTAATATTTCAGTAATGAAATGTGGACTTGATGCCTCATGAGGAAAGTAGGAAATCGGTCCAAGACAGAGATATAGACCCACGTTAAGATCATAAGCCAAAGTTGCCATATGTTTCTTAAAGTTTTGAATTGTGTTGAGCCACAAGACATCTAAGGCATTGAAGGCATCAACATAAGTCTAAAGAAATGAGCTCATTCATATGTATTTCATGGAATGTAAACAATGACGTGTATGTGAGCATGTCAACCTAATTGCTCGGTCCTGTTTGACTAGTCATGTGAGACCGTTATAACGAATGAGACTTGTCTCCACTATGAAATGGTGTCTCTTACATCTATTTCTGACACAGTCCCTGCTGGTGTTGGTGCTTGCTATCACCCCAGGATGCAGTAGAGCACATTTTTGATAGCACATGTCTGGTTCCATCACGGCTCACTTTAGCAGGGCATAGGCCGGCCAAGCAGCCAAGGTGTGGAATGAAAATGTCACAGGATCTCCTCAATGTCTCCGAAACATTAAATTGGACTGTGTCATATTTTACTCCTCATTAGTCGTATGTGTCTGGGTCGATCATGTAATAACGTAGCATCATAGTTTCTGTAAAATAGAGCAGTCAAAGTGAGGGACGTGGATACTAATGTTAACTTAGTATGTTGTAATGTTAGTCTTGGAGCATATACAATTAAGTAATTTAGGCATGAATAGTTCTATATTTATGTAATTCTAGCAAGAGAAGCTTAGTAAGTGAAACATCATTTTAGTGGCTTTTGGCCCTGTAAATTTAATCTTGTTTACAGTGAATTGTGTATAATAAGAACAAACTAATTTACATTTGGAGGCCCCTCCAACAGCAATGGAAGCTAGTATAGTCAACAGGTATATACTGTATGATTGTGCGGATTCTCCGCATTATACCCCAAAAAGGGAGGGTTTTTAAGAGCACTATTTCCGTCCCTTCATCTTACAAAATCTAACGAGCTGCAGATGCAGGAGGATACAGAAGCTGAACCACGTCACGTAAATGCGTGGCAAAGTTCTAGCACTGGACAATGGCTTCAGCTCCTCAAAAGCGGAGACAGTCTGGTTTATTTTTAAGACAGACTGGTTGCGTGTACACATGGGCCCACTCATCGTTTCTCAATGACTCCCAGTTATTGTGTTCTTGTCAGCTGTTAAATGTAACCCAGGCAATATAACACTTTTACTAGATTTTACTGTAACAATGGCCGGGCAATTATCAAGTAGACAGAAGCTGTATTTATAGTTTAGTTGAATTGTTGTGGCTTACTCTAAAAAAAAAAAAAGAGTACTAAAAAGAGGTGCTCGCCAAATGTGGGAAAATGCAATTGTATCCAGAGGTATGGAGAAAACAACCGAATCAAAGATAAATATAAAGTCAAGAGTTTGTGTCTATTGTCAAAATTGACTTGTCTATTGTTACCTTTGCTAAGGTGCCCCTGTGGACTAAATTATGAAACAAATGACTAGGATAATTACGTTGTAAATTATGTTGTTATTGTTAATCATCATGATCATCACTATTCTTACAGCAAATTAAATTGTCTTTATCATGAAACGTAATGAAATGGGACAGGTTTATCAAAGGTATTTGCACTGCAGGGCTATGGGTTAGTCATTTCATGCAAGTTAAACAAGTAATGTTTTGCTAAAAGTGATTACTGGAGCAGTGTATATACATCTCCTACTATGTTAGCTAATTACAATTCTGTCACTCCAGCATTGTGTTACATTATTAGTGGTTCTATTGCCTGTTTTATTAATCCCATATGTGTCATCTAGATATCTTAATAGTCTTAACGAGCGAGCTACAGGTTAGTGTGCGTTTGGTGCAGTGCTGCCTCACATTTCAATGCAAGTGTTATAATATGTAATAAATATATTTAGAAGGCAGCAAATGTATTATAGGGCTTTTGCACATTGCTTACAGTATCTGAATGACCATGAAAATGAAGCAAGCGAGAGAGAGATAGAGAGCTGAAGGAGGCAACGAGAGGAAGTGCCTCATTGTGAAGCTGAATACAAAGTGGCAGCAGGCCAAGGTGAAACGTACAATCCTTTATCAACAACGCATACCGTAACCTTTAACTAGGCTAACTTTGATAACAACTAACTGTTTCTAACAATACTATATTGCATGAAAATTAGTGTGTAATTGGTCCATGCATCCTTCACACACCTATATTACCTACCTTTTGACTCCAAGGGCCATGCACCTGTGGGGCTGATCATCACAGTTTCTTTTCTGGGTGCAGTGTCTTCCATGGTGATTGAGGTTGTGAATCGGGCTCCCGACTGTCTAAATCCCAGTCCCAGCTCTCATCATCACCCGCATGTTGGTCATCATTCTGGTGTCTCAGGGTTATGGGGTTGAAATATCTGTAAGATTCTATTGCACATGTTGTCTCACAAGAGAGAACAGGAAGCACAAAATTGTGTGTGACTAAGGCCGCAAAAGACCCCTGGATTCATAAAGAGTGACCATGTTTAAATTATTTCTGTGTGTGCCTCCCAGTTTATGTAAATATAGCACACTTACTTTATGATAAAAAAAATGCGAAACACATGGGGCAGCGTGTTATTAGTAGGTCTGTGAGCCAGATTTTTATTTCTGTATTTCTATTCACATTCAAAGTGCATTCCATTCCATTGACCAACAGAGAAAAAACAACAACCTTATGACAAGCAATACAATCATGCGTAAACAGCGGCTCCAGCCAAGTTTTAGTTATAAAATAACAGATGTAAAATAGTGTTTTATGAAATTATTACCACTGTGTGAAATAAAAAGATTTCCAAGATGACCTGCAGAAAAACACCACCTGTAATCCAAATGGTCCTGCACAGTTTTTTTACCCGTGCACTAAAGGGGTTATCCAATCCTGTCAGTTCATGTCCACAGTAGGGCTGTCAAATTTGCATTCGATATTCGAATATTCCTCGAATATGAGAAAAATGTTAACAATCGAATCCAAACAGACACTATTCGAATATGTTGTAATTGTGGAAGCATAGTGTAACGTCATTGGCCTGTAGCTATTATGCGTGAATCAAAAATAAAAAAAATACATAGGTCTATTGTTGTTTTTTGAATTCACGCATAGTTACAAGCCAATGACGTTACACTGTGCTCGCACTCAGGCACTCCCTAGCTAACAACATGGCAGGAATATCGGGAGAACCTAATGTGGAGAAAGAAAAAGTAATTGTTACTCCAGAAAATCTAATAAGTGCAGTATGGCGATTCTTTGGTTTCTGGTATGTTCATGGAGAAATACAGTCAAAGAAGAAAGTGGTATGTAAACTGTGTCATTTGGAACTAGCATACCACTCTACCACTTCTAATTTAAAACTTCACGTGCAAAATAGTCACCCGACAGAGTTCGCAGGCTTGGGCCTATGTGATGCACCCCCACCGGCTCCAAAACAGCGACGTTTGACATCTTTTTACACAACGAGCACGCCACTAGCAGCAGCACAGCAAGAGGCCATCACACGAAAGCTGACCCAGTTCATTTGCAAAGACATGCGGCCTATCAGCATAGTAGAGGGGGAATGGTTCCGAAACTTCGTTTCTAATGTCTACTAATGTTGAATGAAAGAGAACTAGATAACTTTATTTTTTTTCTTTAGGCCTATTTATTTTTTCAATCGTTGCTACTGGAATGCACTTTTAATTTGTTTACATTATAAGTTATTTTGTCACTGTCGGTCAACAATTTGTTTAAAAAGGTTCCGTTTATTAATGTTATTACTTTTGCCATCGTGTCGTGTTTTTTGCTCCCCCCTGTGGCGATAGCGTGTACAACAGGATGCATTATGTAGCCTACGTTATGTACAATGTACGATAATGGTGCACGTAAATGCACTTTTTTATTTGATGTATATTATACAATAAATATTCGAATATATATTCGAATCTGTGTTTTTTTAAGAAAGAATATTCGATTTTGATATTTTGGTCCAGTTGACAGCCCTAGTCCACAGTTTCTGCTGAGTGGATTGAAAGCAGTGATAGTTCTGACTACAGTTTCCTACTTTTAACAACACTTTCAGAGCAAGATTTGACTTTGCTGTTGCAATAACTTGTCGCTTTTAGTGACAGCTGCGAGGAGAATCTCCATCATGTTTTATCAGCAAGGACCTTGTTACTGTCTAGAAGTTCTCTCAAGGGCCATGGTGCATCCGCGGAACAAAGCACAGAGCTGAAAATGCACTCCAAAAGCTGTTGTGGAACTTTGCACAACTCCACCTTGCTCTTTTTGAAGTTGAGACATATAGTCGATACGGTCACAGTGGAACTGAAAGGCTCAATCTGGAAAGCTAAGTAAATAAAAAAAGCCCTTTGCTGTCAGCCGCACACCAGAAGTCATGCTCTGATTACGTCATCGTCATCGTCATCCGCTTTGTCCGGGGTCGGGTCGCGGAGGTAGCAGTTCAAGCAGGGCATCCCAAACTTCCCTTTCCCGGGCCACATTAACCAGCTCTGACTGGGGGATTCCAAGGCGTTCCCAGGCCAGTGTGGAGATATAATCCCTACACCTGGTCCTAGGTCTGCCCCGCGGCCTCCGCCCAGCTGGACGTGCCTGGAACACCTCCCTAGGGAGGCGGCCAGGTGGCATCCTTACTAGATGCCCGAACCACCTCAACTGGCTCCTTTCTACGCAAAGAAGCAGCGGCTCTACTCCGAGTCCCTCACGAATGGCTGAACTTCTCACCCTATCCCTAAGGGAGATGCCAGCCACCCTTCGGAGGAAACTCATTTCCGCCGCTTGTATCCGCGATCTCGTTCTTTCGGTCATGACCCACCCTTCATGACCATAGGTGAGAGTAGGAACGAAGATAGACCGGTAGATTGAGAGCTTTGCCTTCTGGCTCAGCTCTCTCTTCGTCACAACGGTGCGATAGAGCGACTGCAACACCGCACCCGCTGCTCCAATTCTCCGGCCCATCTCTCGTTCCATTTTACCCTCACTCGAGAACAAGACCCCAAGATACTTGAGCTCTGATTACCTAAAACAATTTCATTCAGACAAAAGCATTGTGTCGCCAACAGATGGGGACACCAGTGCGTCAGATGGCTACCAGCATCTCCAGACAGCTCACCAACATGGATTAATTAAAACTCACTGCTGGTTCTTTTTTGGAGCCATAGGGTTCTCATCTACACGTGCTATGGCAAATGCACAACATACTGTGAAATGTCCCGCATGAGAAAAAGTTGATAAGAGCGCAACATCAACACACCGTCAATTATGGCTGTGCCCTGGCGATTAAAGCTTGCCACCCAGAAATATATTCTGTGAAAAAAAAGAGTACAAAGAAAAATAATGAAACGGTGGAAACCTTGGCCAAGGCTGGAGTGGGTCCATTAGGGCAGCAGATTAACCAGTCAGTCTAACGCGACCTGTGAACGGACCCTGGCAGTCGTACTATCTCCCCAATGAGTCCACGCTGGGAAGCAGCAGGAGCCTATCCCCGGCCGTCACTTTCTCAATCCTGGTAAAAGATCCCCTGGGGCTTTGCTGCCCTCCTCCTTTGCCTCTCGAGCGTGGGGGCTTCAAAACAACCCTGAGATCAAGAAGGCTACGCCTCCCTCTCGTCCTAATCTCTGACACGGTACTCATCGAGCCTTTTGAGTGGTTCAGAATCCAGTGTGGGCCTCTATTGCGACGGTTTGCAGTGCACACGAAGTGCTAGGATTGTATGTCCTGATCTAACCTATTGGCAATGTTTATTGGTTGGTTTGTGTATTGGGATTTACGCAAAAGTAAATAGTTCTAATGGACCACAAAGAAAATCATAATTTTAATTTCAATCTTCATAAAATTATACATACAATATTCTTGTGTTGAGTGTTAACTAACTGGAGAGTACCCAAGGTTCGATGAAGTGCAACAGGTAGTTTTGCTAATGGGAATCGAAATGAAGTGGTGAAATGCCACAAAAAGACTGTCCGTCTCTGCTGTCTCTAGAAACAAGACATTATTTAAAATGCAGCACAAAAAACGTCTGCTGCCATAGATCTCATTGTAAGGATTTAGCTAGAGGCTTGTGAAACTCAGACCCATCAAAAACCTTTTCCAATATTCTGTAGCCCCTAATTGACAATAATGGTTGACGAATTTTCACAGGGAGTTAAACTGACAACAGCATAATTAATTCCATGTCACAGTCCCTCCTGCTTTGGATGTTCCCTTCCCTGCAGACTGGCAAGGTCGCACCCATTTTGTAATTACACGATCACGCGGGATTGGAAGCTGCGAGGCAGTTGGAACTGAGCGGAGGAAGCGCGTTTGTTCGTGTTGCCATCTGCTTCTCGGACTGATATGGCTTCTGTAAGTGCCTGAGCTGACAGATAGACATGCTGAGTTCCCTGTGATGAGAACTGTCTGGCGGTAGCCGAAGGCTGCCGGGGAGGATCTTCACAGGCCTTTCTCAAAGCGCTGATATCCGCAGGACCCTGGTGAGGCATCTCTGTCTAGCGCAATGTTGCTCTCTTGGTGCGACAGCCAGACTAGACTCCCTGATATGATGCTCAAAGACCCGTCTCCCGTCTGATATGGCAACGCTGGAGCTACATCAGCCATGACATGAAAAACAATGTTGACACAATAACCAGTTGATGATTCATGTTGATATTGTAATAGAGCAGGGGCCATAATCACAGGGAATTACATCTAGTGTGTCAGTCAGAGGAGTGAGCCAGCGACACAGTGCATCTCCCTCACAGCCATAAATCCCAAAAGCACTTTCCCCAAGAGCCAATTCCCTAGTGGATGTACATGTTTTCCCCCATTTGTGGAAGTGGAAGCCTTTCCTCATTGAGTGGCCAATCTCCCTTTTGTCATTTATTCCACCCATATCCGTTGGCCTGTAATAAATGGCTGTGGTTTCTCATGCGGCGCGGCCCCTCCAATCCCCACGCACGCTGATGAAGGGCATATTTAGAAGCCCATGCATGTCAACTGTACTGTAATTGGTAACGCTCGCGGAAGGGGCACTCTTGGAGTCATTACCCTGACCTTTTTCAGAGGTGGTGTAGAGCACCAGGCTGAGTAATGGCTCCTGAGACCTGATCCTAATGGCGGTTCACGGGGGATTTGACCTGGCTGGCTGCCTCAAATCCTGTAAACATGTCATCAAAACCTCTCAATTTCCGTGTGTGGGATTTCTAACCATTTTCACCGGCTGTGTGAAGCAGAGGCGTGGGAAGCTTGAGGCCGACTGAGTCCAACCACTGTGACAACCCTCACTCACTCTCCTCGTCCCTGGGCGACCTGGAAACACCAGCTGCGTTGAACATGGGGTTACAGGACATGGAAGCAAACTGAGGCCACAGACTTCTGGTCTATTACTGTACTGTTGTGTTGCAAACGAGGATTTGCAGCACACCTATTTGAAGCATTAGACTCTTATTTCAGTCAGAAAAACTCTTCCGTCTTAAATAATTTATTGAATGTTAATAAACATCAGTTTTGGCATTGTTGGGTCTTTTACATATTGAATTTCCCTGCTGTACATATACAGGACACCATTCTAAAGCAGGGAGCACACATACATCAATCCCCCTTGGAACACATTAGCAGAAGATATTAGCAGACTCGAGGTGGCAGTTGGGGTGGAGGTGGGAGCATTTCCTATCACCTCATTCAACAAGCACATAACCTAATTTTGATATCAGGTCATATAAACACCTCCCCCTCCCTCACTGACACAATATTTGATTGTGAACAGGTGTGTCAGTGATTAGTGTGTGTTGTACGTGCTTAAGTAAACAGCACACAGACTTTGAGTTATCTGCCTGAACTTTAGCTGAAAGCTCCATTATCTGTTGTGTCTTTTTGTCCTTAAACACCGTCAATGTCGTGACGTCTGTGCTGACTGGGCTTAGTGGTCAGACAGGTTCCCCTGTGACTAATGCCCCGTGCCTTAGCAATCAGTAGTATGACTCGGCCCTGCGTGACACACAGTCGCTGCAGCGTCACTGAAGGGCGCTATAACGGCCGAGAATGGATGGAGACTCAGTCTCTTAAATTGGGCTCCGGCTCTGACATCACTTTAACAGCCAGACCCAGGGCTTGGAGCCAGACCGTTTTGTTCACTGGCCCCTGACAGACAGAGACTTACTCCGCTCAGGTCAAATTAATTTGCAGGAGTGTTACTTTTAGTAATAGGGGTTGTTGACGGGTTGCCCGTTGAAATGAACTTCTTCAGCACAGCAGTGAGACAAACTCATGATGTTGGTGCAAAGCTCTGGTAAGACCAGACATTTAATTTTTGGGTCTTCAGAGTAGGCTTCGGTGGGATTAGGTGTTAATTGGAAATTTCCTTCTGCAATATCCCTGTTGCTCTTGACTTTGTACAACTAAATCGAAAGTTATTTGTAAAGTTGAGTCCACCACATTTGACTTGTTGGCCTGCTATTGTTAATGGTCGTTTGACATGGCTTTTAGACAGGAAAATGTCACACAAACACGAAGAGGGCTAATATGAGAGTCTGGGCCATCAGGCTGTTAATGAGATGGCAAGAGGGCCCTCATTAGGAATCTAATGTTCAGAGGTTGGACCCCGAGGGCCACACTTAGCGGCTGGAGCACTGATGAGTCTCCCTGTTCAACGCCCAGAGGCACTGTAACTCCAAGTGTGCCTTCCTCACCTTCCCCCCTCCAAGGCCCTGTTAGTCCTCAGTTGACCCTTTCAACCGGCAGCGCGCGTGGCCCCAAACAGCAGGAAGAGAGAAACTTCTCTTCTGCCTCTCATCTTTATTTAATTTGTCATTGATGCAGGCCTTGGAGCGAAACCCGGTATCGTCAGTCAGTTTGGCATTATGGATTTCCTCCGAGATAGCAGCCAGGCGGCCCCTGAAGAGGAAACAGAAAGGCTTCACTCTCGCGCTCGGGATCTTCAATCTGAGGCGAAGCGAGCCCACAGCCCACATCAAAACATTCTTCCTGGCGAGCAATCAAGGCCGTCACTTATCCACCCTTTTTTCTTGATTAACTTAAACTCAGGGGCTATTTCAGGGCTCATACCTGCAATCTTTTTTGGTATTATTAGGCCAGATAGCCTTTTGAATGAACAGGCAGAGTCCATCATGGACACTCCTCACACAGAGTCCCCAGTGGAGAGGATGGAAACCATCATTGCAGTAAGGCTACTTCATGCAAACCTTCAAACAAGAAAAAGAAAACCATTGGATATTAAAAAAACATGAATGAACACATCCGTGCTTGGTGTGTTGTGGCATACATAGAATTTGTGTTCAACATTGTTTTACTTTTCTTCTTATTGCCGGGCTACGTTGATGTTGGTTTCAATTACACTGTTCTCAAGGCCATGTCGTTCTCTGCTACTAATTTTTCATGTTGATTGACGTGGTGGAGGTCATTTTTGTGACCACAACAGTGAAGACCGTGACATGGTCATGCTCTGAGCTGTTTTGGTCAAGTGGCATACGGGAAGTGGCAACGCTTTTATAAGTAACATTGATGCACATCTTCCTGGACAGAGTAGGCTAGAATTCAACAGCTTGTCAAAGATCTGTCTCCACCCAGATCAACAATTTTCCAGAAATTTTATAAAAACCCTCATCTACAAAATATGCTAATTATGTTTAATATAGTTTAAAATGAGTGTGAGAGCAAAACGTTACTCATGTACCATGTTTCCACAGGAAAGGGTGCAGAAATGGTGCCATCTTGTGGTTTTAGGGAATGGGACCATATGGTTGTCATGTTGGCAGTTTAACTTAAAAGCAATTTAGAGGGGCAGAGAGATTTGAT
>JAPMUY010009598.1:0-11673 GCA_026901105.3 Galaxias olidus
CCCATTGACTATGTATAGACCCAGCGTGCGACACAGCTGCAGCAGTTGTTTCCTGATTTGGTTGGTTGTTTTGTCGTAATTGTTTCTTGTGGGATATGACATCAGAGGAATTTTAACATTCTCTGCTACGTGTTTGTCTCCCTGAGTGCAAATATTATCAGATTCTATTCCTGTTCTGGCATTGAGGTCTCCACAGATCAGTACATTACCCTGGGCCTGGAAGTGACAGATTTCTTCTTCTAGGATTGTGAAGGTGTTCCCATTGTGGTAAAGAGACTCTATGGGAGGGTATGTTGCACATAGGTCAATATTCTTGTCAGTGGAGAGAGTCCCTTGATTTTTAGCCAGGTGAAGAACTCCCCTGACTTAATTAATTCAATGCAATGTCTCAATTGTGTTTTATACCAGTGATCCCATTTAATTTGGTAGATGGAACAACAATCTCCCTGTAACCAAAGAGAGACCCAGTAGACTTCTGCTCTACTCTATACTGTTGTTTTACAATAATATCAGAATATCTTAATATCAGAATATCAGAATACTTTGAAGTCTGGGTTTCTGCTCTTTTTACCAAAAGCAAAAGACCTAAGACCTTGAATATTCCAGCATGAAATAGTAAATGATTTATCTTCCATTTACAAAAATGTATTATGGCTTCAAAACCGATTGTCGAATCTCGGATCCACGAGGAGCAATGCGGTTTCCGTCCTGGTCGTGGAACAGTGGACCAGCTCTTTACCCTCGCGAGGCTGTTGGGGGGGCATAGGATTTTGCCCATCCAGGCTACATGTGTTTTGTGGACTTGGAGAGAAGGTCTACGACCGTGTCCCCCAGGGAGTCCTGTGGGAATACTGCGGGAGTATGGGGTACCGGGGCAGTTGCTACGAGCTATTTGCTCCCTATATAACCGGAGTGAGAGCAGTGTCTGTATTCTCAGGACAAAGTCAGACACGTTTTCAGTGGGTGTTGGACTCCGCCAGCGCTGCCTCTTGTCACCGATCCTGTTTGTGATTTTCCTGGATAGGATCCCAAGGCGTAGCCGGGGGGAAGTGTGTGTCTGGTTTGGGGGCCTCAGAATTGCTTCTCTGATCTTTGCAGATGATGTGGTTCTGTTAGCTTCTTCAGGCCATGAACTTCAGCACGCACTGGAGCGGTTTGCAGCCGAGTGTGAAGCGACTGGGATGAGAATCAGCACCTCCAAGTCCGAGGCCATGGTTCTCAGTCGGAAAAGGGTGGAATGCACCCTCCGGGTCTGGAATGAGGTCTTGCCCCAAGTGGAGGAGTTCAAGTATCTCGGGGTCTTGTTCACAAGTTGACAGGCGGATTGGTGCTGTGTCAGCAGTAATGCGGGCGTTGTACCGGACCGTCGTGGTTAAGAAAAGAGCTGAGCCGAAAGGCAAAGCTCGCGATTTACCAGTCGATCTACGTTCCAACCCTCACCTATGGTCATGAGCTTTGGGAATGAGGTTGCGAGTACAAGCGGCTGAAATGTGTTTCCTCCGTAGGGTGGCTGGGCTCAGCCTTAGGGATAGGGTAAAGAGCTCGGTCATCCGGAGGGAGCTTGGAGTAGAGCCGCTGCTCCTTCGCGTCGAAAGGAGCCAGATGAGGTGGTTCGGGCATCTGATTAGGATGCCTCCTCGGCGCCTTCCTTTGGAGGTTTTCCGGGCACGCCCTACTGGTAGGAGACCCTGGGGTAGACACAGAACACGTTGCTGGCGAGATTATATATCTCGTCTGGCCTGGGAACGCCTCGGGATCCTCCAGGAGGATCTGGAAAGTGTTGCTGGGGATAGGGACCTTAACCCATCAGCAGGACCGGTATCTGCACCTTTGTGCTAGGAGGAACAGGATGAGCACCTCCAGAGCCCTGCAAATTGACCTCCAGCAGGGCACTGGTTTGAATGTCTCTGACCAAACAATCAGAAACAGACTTTATGAGGGTGGCCTGAGGGCCCGACGTCCTCGAGTGGGCCCTGTTCTCACTGCCTGGCACCGTGGAGCTCGATTGGCATTTGCCATAGAACCCCAGAATTGGCAGGTCCACCACTGGTGCCCTGTGCTTTTCACAGATGAGAGCAGGTTCACCCTGAGCACATGTGACAGACGTGAAAGGGTCTGGAGAAGCCGTGGAGAACATTATGCTGCCTGTAACATCGTTTAGCATGACTGGTTTGGTGGTGGGTCAGTGATAGTCTGGGGAGGCATGTCCATGGAGGGACGCACAGACCTCTACAGGTTAGACAACGGCACCCTGACTGCCATTAGGTGTCAGAATGAAATCCTTGGACACATTGTCAGACCCTACACTGATGCAGTGGGTCCTGGGTTCCTCCTGATGCACGACAATGCCCGGCCTCATGTGGCGAAAGTATGCCGGCAGTTCCTGGAGGATGAAAGAATTGATACCATTGACTGGCCCCCACGCTCGCCTGATCTAAATCCAATAGAACACCTCTGGGACATTATGTTTCGGTCCATCCGACGCCGCCAGGTTGCACCAGGTTGCACTGTCCAGGAGCTTAGTGATGCCCTGGTCCAGATCTGGGAGGAGATACCCCAGGACTCCATCCGTCGTCTCATTAGGAGCATGCCCCGATGTTGTCAGGCATGCATACAAGCACGTGGGTGCAATACACAGTACTGAGTACCATCTTGAGTTACTGCAATGGAATTTCAGCAAAATGGACTAGCCCGCCGCATAATTTTTTCACAGATTTTCGAAGTGTCTTTGAATTCAGCCCTCTGTAGGTTGATCATTTTCATTTCCATCAAACGATGTGGCATCCTTTTGTTCCTAACACAATACCCAGTCCATATCAGTATAGATATCCAGCATGATTTGTTTTCCCCATGAGATCTGATGTGATTTCGAAGTGTTCCTTTAATTGTTTTTGAGCAGTATATATATATAGATATACGTAATATAATATTATATATATTATATATTTTTATGAGGTTTAAAACATTTTATAGTATATAATGGGCTTCCTCTATTCCATGTTTCTTGCATAACAATAATACCAGAGCCACTTTTCTCTCTGATAAAATCTGGATTTCTGCCTATAAGACGTCTTGAATATTCCAACATGAGATTTTGAAAGATTGTTGTACCATCAATAATAAATAAAGGAAACGATCTTTTGAGGTTGAAGATGAGATAAACCAAATTCTGTCTATCTTAGTATTGTTATTATTATTTGCTTAATTATGTTTGGTTTCAAAATAATTTGTGTCTGCATACCAGCATTTGGATGTAAACAATTTCTGTGTCACATGAGATTTAACATTTGCTGGATGCTTCTCATGTCACTGGATAGGGAGGCTGGTGAAGGGCCGGGGGAAGAGTTTGTTGCTCCGCTGACAGCCTGGGCGTAGCTGTTGTGCTTCTGCTGCTTGGGTTATAGGGGGTAGAAGGGCCCCAGGCCTGCTCCGGGAGGGTCGGTTGGGTGGGGGCCTGAAGCTGGACTCTCCATGTCTCTGCCGGGTAGGAGGTGGCTGATGAGCAGGATAAGGAGCTGGATGATGGGATTGGTAATGTTCTGGTCTGGGTGGCGGTTCTCTGGGTCTAGGTCCAGAGGATCGTCTGATTGTTCAGCAGAGGGTGGCTGTTACAGCACCTATATGTGGGCTGAGGGGGCTCCTGTTGAGAGTAACGTCCTTCGGTGTATGGGCAAAAATAGGTACTGTCTCCTTGTGAAGGTGGACACAGTCGTACAGACAATCCAGGTTCAGGGTGGGCCAGGTAAACATTGGTCTTAAGGGCACAGTCTCTGGACAGGCTGACATTGTTTTTTCTTATGGTGTCAGGGTGGTACTCACTCCGCTGCAGTAAGGTAGATATGACCACTCAGATGTTGGGGAATGTGGAGCAGACCTTCTCCCTCACTCCCTGGATGTAGCCACTCTCTCTTGTTGGTCTTTCAGGTCATTGGTGCCCGTAAGGATTATAAAATAGCTTGGTGACCCCAGTTGCTCCTCAGACAATGACTACATGGCACGTTGGGTATTGGGACACCATATTTTTGCTACACTGTGGTTTGGAAATAGCCTTTTCTTTTCTACACATTTTCCGTTGGAGTCTATGAGGAGCGCTGTTTTTGCTTCAAGTCTGTTTGCTGTTGGGGGAGTATTTCTCTCTCTGTCTCTGTCTCTGTCTGTCTCTCTGTCTGATTAAAAACATTATCCATCCATCCATCCATTAGCTATACCGCTTATCCTTTGCAGGGTCGCGGGGCACTGGCGCCTATTCCATCTAACACAGGGAGAAAGGCAGGGTACGCCCTGGACAGGTTGCCAGTCTATCACAGGGCCGACACATAGGGACAGACAACAACTCACACTCACACCTATGGGAAATTTAGTGTCACCAATTAACCTGCATGTTTTTAGAACTGTGGGAGGAAACCGGAGTACCCGGAGGAAACCCGCGCAAAGAGAATACGCAAACTCCACACAGAAAAGCCCTTGGGTCAGCTGGGGATTGAACCCATGACCTTCTTGCTGTGAGGCAACAGTGGTAACCACCGAGCCACCATGCTGCCAAGACATTATATAGTGTGTTTTATGTACTGTACATAAACTGTCAAATGTAACATTGTTTTATGATACTTTATCAAACTGTTGTGTCTGATTAAAGACACTGTCATGTAAATAACTTTGAACTCTAACATGGAAGTTTCTCTGTTTGGTGTTCTTGGCTGTAAAGTAAATAACCTTCAAACCTGACATGGAGGTTTCTCTGTTTGGTGTTCTTGGCTGTAAAGTGAATAACCCTCAAACCTATCATGGAGATTGTTCTGCTTTGTGTGCTTGGCTGTAATGTGGTTTAGAAGCTGCAAGGGCTAAGGATGACGTCATCTACTCTGATATCAACCACAAGGGGAAGAGAACACCACAGAAGAAGAGAGGTGAGGGAGAGCTCTAATCTTTAACTAATGCATTTATATATTTATACTAAAGGTTTATTAGTCTATGTTTAGAATTAAGAATAAACATTATTATTACAGTATTTCACTAGTGTGCTAGTGTGACCTGTATGTCCCATCATCTTAGGGGGATTTGACCAACCAAACCACAGATGGGCTCCATACCCATTTATGCAGGAATTTAACTCTAACCTATTTACACTGTTACACTGGCATGCTCAGAACAGGAAAGCATGTGACTTCCTGATTATACAAGTTCAGAGTACTAACATCTTTAGAGTACTAACATCTTTAGAGTACTAACATCTTTCAAATTTAAGGACTTTAGGTTGTTCACCTGAGCTGATACATACCAACCCGTCTTTCTCTCCTCTCCTCTCCTCTCCTCTCCTCTCCTCTGTAGGGGAGTCCTTACCAGAGCAAGTCTACTCTGCAGTGAGGATAGGTGAGACTCCCTATGTTTTTCTTCCATTGGTGTCATTGTTAATATTCTCATGTAGCATGTATGCTTTATTTTGGGAACCTGATACATGAGGACCTGATCTCACGCTGCCAGAAATGAAGGGAGAAATAAGCACCACACATCAATTCATACTAACACACATTCATACACATGTTTGAACACACAAAGCTTTTTCTATTTTGAAGGAGGCTTTTACTATTTTGAGAGTGGAGGTATTTTTGCTTTATTGTTAGACAGGACAGTATGTGGACAGGAAAGGTGTGAGAGAGAATGGAAGGCAGCAGAAAGACCAGAGCCTGAATCAAACCCCAATCCGTTATGGTGTGCACCTTATCCCAGTGAGCCACAAGGGGAAAGAAAAACTTAAAAATAATAAATGAATGTATGTCACAGAGGACTAGCTCCATCTCTCAGGCTCTGGTGTGCACCTTATCCCAGTGAGCCTCAAGGGGAAAGAAAAACTTAAAAATAATAAATGAATGTATGTGCTCAGACCACAAAGACACATATAGAGGTGTGTACTTTACATAACATCATTAACTGCTTTATAGAGAAGTGTATTTCAAATATACTGATGAAGAATGTTTGGAACCAGAACCTGTCTTTGACATGTATTTGGAATGTACTGTATTTTGTGATTGGAAGCAGTATTTGACATGTATTTGGAATGTATTTTGTGAATTGAAGCAGCTGATGAAGGATTACGTCATAGTTTATTTCTCCACATGTTCTTTCCCCCATTTTGCATCTTCCTTACAGACCCACAACACACAAACATACTTATGTTCACAAAGGTCATCCTGGTGCAGCCTTATCCGTAACCTCTGATCCATTCAAGAGGTTAAGTGCCTTGCAGTGACACAACGTGCAGCCTGCTAGCATTATTAGCATGGCTAGTGTAGTGTTACAAGGTGCGGCCTGCTAGCATTATTAGCATGGTCAGTGCAGTGTTGCAATATGCAGCCTGCTAGCATTATCAAAGTGTTGATATCATTGTTACAGTATGTAGCATGTTAGCATTCTTAGCATGTAAGGAAACTAGATGCTAGTAGCCTTCTTTCTACCATAGCGCTTATTAAAAAGAAAAAGTATATACTTTTTTTCAGTAAACCTTTGTATCTGATATTTGTATATTATATAATGTGTTGGTTTATGCACAAAAACTTTCAAATATCACAGAAATATTGTTTGATTTTATCAACATTTTGTACTGTAATAAAGGCATAGTCATGTAAATAACCTTCAAACCTAACATGGAGGTTGCTTTGTTTGGTGTTCTTGGCTGTAATGTGGTTTTAGGCGCTGCCAAGGCTAAGGAGGACATCACCTACTATGATATCAACCACAAGGGGAAGAGAACACCACAGAAAAAGAGAGGTGAGGGAGTGCTCTGCTCTTTCAATTTATATACTTGAACTACAAGTTTATATTAGTCTAATTAGAATGAAGAATTTAAACTGTCATTATTTTACTAGTGTTAGTATGCTCAGAACAAAGAAGCATGTGACTTCCTGATTATGCAAGTTCAGAGTACCAACATCTTTTAGATTTTAGGACTTTAGGTGGTTCACCTGAGCTGATTCTTCCCAACCCCTGTCTTTCCTCTCCTCTCCTCTCCTCTCCTCTCCTCTCCTCTCCTCTCCTCTGTAGGGGAGTCTTTACCAGAGCCTGTCTACTCTGCAGTGAAGATAGGTGAGACTCCCTACGTTTTTCTTCCATTAGTGTCATTGTTAATATTCTCACGTAGCATGTATGCGTTATTTATATCATGTAGTATGTATTTCTTGTGTCTCATGTAGTGTGTATGTTTTTGTTTTAGGGACCTGATACATGAGGACCTGATCTCACGCTGACAGAAATGAAGGGAGGAATAGGCACCACACACCACTTCACACAAACACACATTTTAACACACAAAGCTTTTTTTTTTTTGAAGGAGGCAGGACAGTATGTGGACAGGAAAGGTGTGAGAGAGAGAATGCGTGGCAGCAGAAAGACCAGAGCCTGAATCAAACCCCAAGCCGTTGCGTCAAGGACTAGCCTTTAATGTTTCTTCATGGTGTGGGCCTTATCCCAGTGAGTCACCAGAGAAAACAAAAACTTAAAAATAATAAATGAATGTATGTCACATATAGAGTACTTTACATGCACTGCTTTAGCTCCATCTCTCAGGCTCTGGTCTCAGCTAGCAGCCCCCCCCTGTCTTTCTCACCTTAATAAACCTGTTAATGACAACAGAGGATGTGCACTTTGGTTAAGGGACAAAATGACTGGTACTGATAGGCAGGGAGGGTGTTTAGCCACAGATAACAACAATTTCCACTTGTCACAAATTGCCCATATAAACACATCGATGCACGAACACCCGAAACACAGCTCCAAGCTGCTCAGACCACAAAGACACATGTCCGCAGTTCTCACGAACAGGCCCTTCAAGGTGTGAAAAACATCGAACATTGAAACTCTCAGCTGTTATCAATAACATCATTAACTCCTTTATAGAGAAGAGTATTTCAGATATACTAATGAAATGTTTTGGAACCAGAACCCGTATTTGACATGTATTTGGAATGTACAGTATTTTGTGAATGTAAGCAGCCGATCAATAATTAGTTTACTGTTATTATACATTATTATTGTCTTTCTCACCTTAATGAACATGTTAATGACAACAGAGGGTGTGCACTTTGGTTAGGGGACAAAAAGACTTGGGTTGGGTTGTAGCCGCAGATAACAACATCATCATTTTCCACTCGTCATAAATAGCCCATAGATACACGTCGATGCACCAACACCCAAAACACAGCTCTGAGCTGCTCAGACTGCAAAAACAGTATTTGACGTGTATTTGGAACGTATTTTGTGAATTGAAACAGCTGATGAAGGATTACTTCATATTTTATTTCTCCAGATGTTCTTTCTCCCATTTTTCCTCTTGCTTATAGACCCACAACAACCAAACATACTTATGTTCACAAAGTTCATCCTGATGCAGGGTTATCAGTGACCTCATATCCAAGAGGTTAAGTGGCTTGCAGTGTTACAATGTGCAGCCTGCTAGCATTTTAGCATGGTTATTGCAGTGATACAACGTGCGGCCTGCTAGCATTATTAGCATGGCCAGTGCAGTGTTACAATGTTCAGCCTTCTTGCATTATTCAATAAAAAAATGTCTTGTCTTATACTTGAAGAATCAATACAACATGCAAGTATTATAAAATCATCATGTTTTGAAAGCTATAGGATTAAAGTAAGAAAGTGTGTGTTCGTCTTGATTTTAGAATATGAAATGAAGACAGAATGTTTTCTGTATAAAAAGCAGGGATGTTAAAATCAGTGTCCATTTTATCAGGTACATCTATTAAGGCAAAACAGAGAATTTCCTTAAAGCACACAGATATGGTCAAGAGGGTTTGCTCTGTGGGCATAAACACTGGGTCAATGAGAGAGAGAGGTGGGGTCACAAACACATAAAGGTCAACAGGAGAGGTCAGAGGTCACTGGCCGGACTGGTCTGGCCATACATGACAGTCACAGTGTTTGTAAATACTCTGGTCTAGTGGGAGCTGACAGGATAGACACAGTACTTAGATAAGTACTCTGACATGATAGTAACGGGGGTGGGGTGGGGGTCTCTAAAGAGCACTGTGTTCAAGCCTGGTTCAGAACTATATGATGACCTCATAGAGAGTCTACTGAACTGCTGGTAGGGACCATGATTTCAGCAGACTGCCACCTGGTGGTTGTATACCAGACATAAATCACTTTGGGGCTTCTGGAAATGGTGATCAACAGGAAGAGGAATGAGGTCACTGAGCTGTAGAACAGCAGAATAGTGGCCGGAGATTCCCCCTAGTGGTCACCTCTAGTAAGGATAGTCCATTTCTCCTGGTGCAGTGATTCTCAAGTGACCAAACAATAAGAACAATAAAAAGGATCAAATAAAACATAAACGAATAATAACAAATTATATATAAATATTTCTGTTAACAATCACGCTCTGTTCCTTTAAGGAAGGAGAGAGGAAAGGAAAGTATAGAAGCAGAAAGGAAATGAGTGAGGAGAGAGGAAAGGAGAGGTGTGAGAAGGAAGGAGGAGAGCAGAAAGGAAAGAGCGTGGGTGTCTGGGAGGAAGAGAGTCAGAAGGGATAGAGCGAGGAGTGTGTGTGTGTGTGTCTGTCTTGTCTGTCTCTCTCTCTGCCTGCCTGTCTTTGTGGTCGGAGGTGACAGTGAAAGAGGAGGGTTTAATCAAAGACCATAAGGAAGAGAGAGAGAGGACTAGTGTCACACACTCACCCACATACTCACTCTGAATATATGTATGTCTGTTACTGTCTGTCTGCCTGATTGCCTGTCTTTATGTCTGTCTGCCACCCCCCACTCTCTCTCTCTGCCTGCCTGTCTTTGTGGTTGGAGGTGACAGTGAAAGAGGAGGGTCTAATAAAAGACTATAAGGAAGAGAGAGAGAGAGAGGTTGTAAATTGTAACGGTCCTGATGGGTTTCTGCCCAGCAGAGGTCTCTACATCCACTGAAGTGACTCTGTTGCATCCTTGTGGCCTTAATTATGGTTTATAGTGATCACCTGGACCTTGTTTCTGACTGGCCAATTGTTAGTTTTATTGATGTCACCTGTGTCTGTTGTCAGTGTATTTAAGTTCCTGTTTTCCTTTGTTCTGTGTTCAGTCATTGTGCATGTTTTGGTTACCTTGTATGTTCCTTGCTTTAGTCTCAAGTAAATGGTGCTGTGTTTCAAAAGTAGTTCCACCCCCCTCATTCACTTACCCTCAGCCCTTGGTATGACGTAACAGCATACGTTGAGCGGAGGCCACTTGGAGAACAGAGGGAAAATGGTCGGGGGATTTAAATGGAACAAACCTGCCCATGTACACATTCAGCCCAAACTGTCACTGATTGACCACCAGTTGTAGTCTTTGCACTATACTGCTTTTTACAAAATCATCAGAAATACCTGCATATTCAACAAGGCTTGTGCAATCAGGTGTGTTCGTTTCTTATAAATTAAGATGAATAAATGTTTCTGTTCCCATGATTATCCTAGCTATTATTGCTAGAGGTTTGTGATACCTTGCTCAATTAATTAATATTCTCCTTTGGTGGTGAGCAACTGCCGTTTTACGTGTATTACTGCCACCTAACCATTGATGTATTTCCTTGCACCAAATGCATAACAGCAATGCATTGTGGATGACATACACCTCTGAAGTGACCATCGTTGTTCACTCGCTCCCTCAGCCCTCCGAGAGTCGATCTCACCAAGTTCACTTCAGATTTTCGGACTAATGGAACGGATTAATTAAGATGGCAGCGGGGATTCCCCCGAGGGCAAGTGCCGAGGGGAAGTCAACAAGGGCATGTTGAACTCTTGAAACGCAGCATAAAACTCTACTCAAGCTGTTTAGTTACCTTGTCTCCCATGTTTCTTGTTTTGAGTTCCTACCTTGTGGGTTATTTCCCGGTCCTTAGTTTGTTTCTACCTTGACTCACCGTGACAAATTCAGCTGTAAGAGACTATTTGATCAGTAATATTCTCCTTTCTTTCTAAAATAATGCATAACATTTTGTGTTTTTCCTTTTGGTTTATACCTGTAGCTGATGTTTTGACAAAACAGCACAGTACTTATTTTTGTAGTTCATGTACAGTATATTCTGCTCTGTGGTTTAGCTGGTGCTGTGATCCTGGAGAGTCCTGTCCTTCCTGTGACAGCGGGAGATGCTGTGACTCTGCGCTGTCGATACAAGACAACTCCCTCTAACCCCTCTAACCCCACCGCTGACTTCTACAAAGATGGCTCCCTCATCAGGACTGAGTCTACAAGAGGGATGACCATCCCTGCAGTGTCCAAGTCTGATGAAGGTCTCTACAAGTGTAACATCTCTGACCTGGGAGAATCACCAGAGAGCTGGCTGGCAGTGAGAGGTGAGAAATGATTCAGAATATTCAAATACATTTTTTAAATGGGAAATTTACGTGTAGTACATTATTTTGGCATTCATATGTGATATTATTGCACTGATAATTATAATGGGCAATATACATTTAAAGTCTGTTTTCTGATTTATCATTTGAATCATGACTAATATTAAACTCATCTCATACAAATATGTGTGTATACATAATTGATTACTTTAATTACTATACATGATAGATAGTATTGTCATGGCAATGTCATCATTATCATCGCACTGTTTTATCAAATCTTTAGGTGAGTCATTTAACATTGTATAATACACAATGTACTACATTACTACATTAATCAGCTTTAC
>JAPMUY010009599.1:0-40000 GCA_026901105.3 Galaxias olidus
TCACAGAAATGGAGAAGGATGAGGAATTGGAGAGCATGATGCTCAGTCTGTCCCCTTCCAAATTCCTAATCCCGCCGAGTGAGTATTCAAAGTAAAACGTTTACATTCACGCTAAGTATTTTAATATGGGTATGCTATCAATGTGGAGTCATCTTTATTGTGGTATAATACAAATGTTCACTGTGCTTTCAGGTACAGGGTCAACAACAGCAAAAGATGCAACTTCAACCAGAGGTTTCCATCCATCAGTTTTGGAGGATAATGTTTCCTCCATAACTGAGTTTAAATGCCCTTGTTTATTGTTTTGGCCGTGTTCAGGCTTGTTCTGATTATTGTGTTCTTTGGTTCTGCAATTTACTGAAGGTTATAACTTGTCATCGATGAGGGTAAGTGTTAACATGATTTCTTTTGCATGTTTTTTTTAAGATGCCTATCAAGGGTGTAGCAAGTAAATTACCTACTGTAGAGTTTGAGAGAAAAAATTTGAATTGCACTAATTATATTTATAAAGGACTATTTTGATGCAACTGCAATTTTATCATTATGCTATTTCAATTAACAGGCACATCCTTGATTTGGCTCTGTAGATATTTTGGTTTGTTCAAGTGCTTGCTACTGTGCTTTAGATCTCAATTTGTCTTATAATTTATGCCAGCGCAATCCGATACAATTGATATTGCCACCTTGGTTAGGGGCAGAGTGTAACATTTATTTTGTGTCAACAGTTAGAAGCAAACCAGTTGCTTCACTCTCAAGACCACCTGAGTTGGAGGAAACTTGTCTGCCGGCCTTCTCATTGCAAGGTTGATACACAAGTAATGTCCATTGGAGAAAGTTATAAAAGTGTTTATCAGCGGGAGTCTAATACATTTTTCTTACATGTTTTCCACAGCTCCAGTAAAAGCCCCGGTGCCAATACCGCATCAGCTGCTTGCCTTGACCTCATTGGTGTCAAAGCCTGAGCCAAAGAGTCAGGAAGCCACTGCTGTGCAGGCACAAAGTATGACATTAACTGAATTCAATAGTGGACACATTATAACTAATCTAGTATGCCAACTCCTTTTGCTTACGTGTTACAGTATGTTCATGGGATGGAATCGAACAGTGTTATAAATCAAAACATTCTGTTTTTGTCACACAGTTCTTCCACAGCCACCTCTGCTCCCTGTCCACGCACATCAGCCTGCCCCCAGCTGTGATTTTGATGTTCATAGCTGGACCTGCTCCAATCAGCAGCGGATGTGGATGAAGACGGAGCTGGAGGCCCTGGGGCTTTGGCCAGGTTCCCGGTCAGTACGACATCTGATGAAGATGCTCTCTTTGTGGCGTTACCCACCTCAGCCAGAGCTCGTTGAGACCTTGTCGGACCTGCCGTCCCCCAAATACTTCCAGCTCCATCCTTTCTTTATCTGGAAGCCGGAGAACGACATCATGGAACGAGTACGTAACAACTATGTGCTCCCGTGTCTCCATGGTTGTCTGCAGCCAATGATTGCATCCTCAGGGGTGGGGAGGCCTCGCGTGATTGTTGGCATGAGCGGCCAGTACTACCTGTTTGCCTCACGTCTCTGCTGTAAGACCTGCAAAAAGCACTGGTTTGCTGATAACCCTCAGTGGTTGGACAAACTTCCCCAGCGCTTCATTAACATCCTGCCTGCCTTCCTTACATACAAGAAGGCCATCTGCAAAACAGTGTTGCATGAGCTAAGGCGCACAGGTAAGTCCCCTAGTGACATGACCAAACAGGTGATGGAGTTGCTGCACCTCAAATATGAGCGAGCTCATCTCTCTTACTGCACTGTGTGCAGAATGTCCAGGACACAGAAGCGGGCTTGGGCGGCCAGAGGACCATCAGTGCTTTCATCAGGGGACACAACACAGCCGCTCCATTTGGGGGTTATGAAGATGCTGACGGTTGGTGTGGCGTGTCAGTGTCTTCACAGTACCTGACTGACTGCTTGCTCCAAGAGTATCGGCGGCAGGAGCCAGCCATTAACCTGCTCCTACAGGGCACCTTTGGCCAGGTGTTCAAATCTGACCACACCCGCAAGATTGCCAGTAAAGTTACTCTTTTGTCGGGGGCTATGTCATCCTATGCGGTCATGAACGAGAACTGGATGATCCTCTCCTGAGTGATGGTGCAGTCAGAGTCTGAGCGCTCCTTGGATCCCATGTTTGAGGGCCTGGCCAACCGCTACACTGCTGCTGGGGTGGACTTGGCCAAGTACCACTGGGTGGACAGGTATGGAGATTAGAATAAATATAATAATGAAACATGTAAATGTACATTTATTTATAAGTATAGCATATACTGTATATTTGCATTACTAATTGATATTTATTCCCTTTTCTGTGATTTATTTTGTAGGGACTGCTGTGCAGCATTCAGGGTCCTTGACCCCCACCCTGGCGAACATCAGCTGTGGGATGCCTGGAAGACAACAGAGGCTGTGTTGGCAGAGGTCACTGCAGGGGACATGTTAAACACCTCGTCCTCAAGGTCAAAATTCAACCCTCACATAACAGTGAAACTAGACCTGTTCCACTGCATGAGGCGTTTCTGCAGAGAGTGTGTGTCTGAGCATCACTCCTTATACAGCTCCTTCTGCCAGTTCCTCTCCGCTGCCTTCCTTGTGGTGGACCAGGAAGACCTGCAGAGGCTGAAAGACGCCTATACTTTCTGTGGCATTGTGCCTCCAAACCCCACCAAGCTGCACATCCGGGACCACTGCAGGACCAAGATCCCTCATCCTCAGGAGCTGGTGAAGAGAGTTGAGGAGGTTCTCCAGCACTTTCACCTGTCAAAAGATCCAAACAACATCTTTCTCTTCAAGGCTACAATACTGAAGACCTGGAGGATCCAGCGAGTCCACATCCTAAGGGGCTGCCTCAGTGACCCAGAGCTGGAAGATGGCATAATATACAGGTTTGGGGGAACCTTGCAGCTCAACCACATTCAGGGGGAGGGAGCAAGAGTGCCCGTCTGGATCCCAGTCCGAGGCACTTCCCAGCAGGAAGGCTACCACTTCCACCAGGCTCAGTGGGTGACTGGCAACCGAGTGTCCCCTGAGCTGTTCAAGGCCCAGGGCATGACTGGAGTGGCACGCTGGAACTTTCAGAGGCTAGTGGACCTTAAGCAGCCTGATGTCCTCCTTCCTGCAATGTTTGACCCGGTTCTCATCGTGGAGTTGAACGCAGCCTCAGAAAGGGTGACAGGCCAGCCCAAATACAAAGCCTTGCATGTGTCCAACAGGGACACAGGAGAAAGGTTTGGGTTGCAGTACGTGGAGCCCAGTCAAACACTTTAATCAAAAAGTCATGGTAATAGAAATGAAAACGAGCGTCATGTTTCTGCTTACTTGTAGGTGAGGACAGCTGGGAAGAGCTCCTGGTGTGCCAGGTCCAGCTGCCCCAAGATGTCCTGCGACCACGCAGAGAACTTCTTTTGACACGAACGGCATTCCAGGTACTCCGTGCCCATGAAGTACCAGCCGTTCGTGTCAAGGACCCTACGGACGGTCTTGTAGAGTCCCGCGCCGGTCAGTCGGCACCCACAGGTGGGGCACACAAGCCTGTATGGCCACATCCTGTAAGGCGCCCACAGGCAGAACCGGCGCTGGAAGAAGGCGTGGGACGAGGCGGGGGGCTGGCTGTAGAGGGGCCGGGCTCCGGGGGGGTACCACCAGAGACGGAGCTCGGAGGTAAGCACGGCCTTGCCGCTCGCGTCTCTGTTGAAAAGAGCACGGCCCAGCCAGCACTGTTGCTCCTCCGGCAGCGTCAGCCTCCAGGTGTTGGGCAGCAGCTGCAACACAAAGTATAGCTCATAGCTCAGTCACTATACATATTCTACCCCAGCCTAACCCACTCCAAAAAGCCAAACACGCACGGCCGTCTGCACTACTCGTACCTGTGCGCCGGAGGTCGGGTCGGTCCCCGGAACGGCAGGCAGCGGCGTCACGGGCACAGGGGGTCCAGCAGGCGGTGTGGCGGCTGGTGCAGTGTCGCTGGCGACTGCCACGAAAAGAAAGAAAAACACACACTCGGTTATCCCTCTGTTACAGCCGTTAAAAACAGGAACGTTTAAGATATTCCTATGCACTCACGCTGGGAGTCGACCTCCGCAACGGTGGCGAGGAGCACGTCGTCGGGGACATCGGAAGGGTCCGCGGATGCTGCAGCGCCTGCGTATGCGCACAGTAGACAAACCCATGAGACACTCGAAATGTATTGGATTTGTCGGTTGGTACGACAGTACGTGAGAAAACGGGGGCAAACTTACTCGACGGAGGCTGCTGAGGTGTAGGCTGCGGTGCCGTCTGCCGGGCCTCGTTGTCCCGGCCCTGAACGTACACCTGCAGCGCGTGCATGAGGGACCCGGGCGCAGTCTTCATCCTCCTCAGCCACTGCAGGTAGCTGCAGATGTGACAAAAAAAAAAAAAGAGAAAGCGTTAGCTGACACGCCATTGCACAAAGGTCAAAGGATTAATAGATTAGATAATAGATAGATTAATGTCCTGCTTGCTCGCCATACTTACGTTGTACTCTCGTCGCTATTGGACTCGTACAGGGACCTGTACGTCGCCCTGCGGTGTTCACCGAACCCCACCAGCTTCTGGTCCATGCCCCTCGCCGACTGAGAGCCCTCGCGGATCCTACGCTCCAGGATGGCTGCTGTCACCTGGGGGAACAGCTGGGCGTAGGACGCGAGAGCGTCTTTGTTGGCAGCGAGGGGCGACTGGGACATGTCCCCGCCCTCCCTCTCCTTCGTGTGGGACGCCAGCAGGGAGCACGCGTAGCCGACATCGTGGCTCAGAAGCCACTTGAATGTTTGACCCCGGTACTGGCCAAACTGGAGCTCGCTCTCACTGAGCACCAGCTGACAGCAGTCGGGATCTCCTCCGCCCTGGACGACGCGAGCCCTCGCCTCTTTGTTCACCCTGTCTGGCTTTTTCAACTGAAACGCCACAGCCGGGCCTGTCCTTCGAAAGGCTTGGGCCAGCCGGGTCGCGTCAGGCGTAGGCCGCAGGGTGAGTTCCGAGGAAGAGGGCTGCAGGCGGAACAGAGGTTGAAAGTCCATTCTGCAATGGACAGAGAAACACATTTGTCATTCAGTTAAATGTTGTCTATATCTTACATGTACTACAAGCACCCTCACCCACACACACACACACACACACACACACACACTTAAAAAACTTGGAAAAAAAATGTATCCGTTAATAACAATCAACACACGTCGTGCCCTTCTTAAGCGACTCAGTTTGGGGACCATACTTTCATATTAAAGATAAATACATCTACATACAAGCTTTTTCTTTTTTTAAAAACAGTTAGCGTGCACATTTAATTCGTTCAAACATATTATGCATTCGAAGGGAAGGGGCTACTGCATTCATTTCTATAACACTAACTACTATGCCTTTCAATGCACAAAAAGAGACGAGTTTAACAACCACAAGTGTGTTCTTTTTAAGCAATTCAACTTACAAGATATTCTGCACTCGAAATATTCGATCTCTACTTCATTGTCATGTTTCTGACCTTTATGGACGTGCATTAGCCCTACTCGTTTTTTACTCTCTAGACTTAATTCAATGCTAAAAACCCACACAAATAGCAGCGTGGTTAGATATAAAGTATAAGACTTTAGCTAGCTATCGTTAGCCGTTTCTTTTTCAATATGAACGAAATGAAACAGTACAAATTCACAATAGCAATACCTTCACCGTTATATCGCTAATGAATCAATGACACTTTCAAAAGAATATCAAGATCACATAAACAAACATTAGACGGTCAAATTGAATGAGAATAATCACCTGTTTCTCTCACGATTTATTGCAACGGCAGCAAGCGAAGTCAATTCACAAGAAGATGTGACCTGGGTCAAGGTGGCTCACAGTGTAGTGCTCGGGGCAGAGGGGTGGTCAGGCTGCCAAATATAGAAAGTAGAACAGCCAATGAAACGTTGCGAGAATTTGGAGCCTTTTGGTTGGCTTGCCTGAAAGTAGAACAGGCCAATAGAGGCTTTTGGGCGCCAAATAGGGGCAGTTCAAAAAAAGTAGGAAAGTAGAACAGGGTACAGAGACCAAGGTGACGCAGCGCATGGGGCACGTTCTTCACGTTCGGCCACCCGCGCCCCTACGGCTCCAGCCGCGTTCTTTGGCCGCGCCCCCGTGGCGACGAAACCCTTTTAGGCGTGTGCCCTCGGGGTGGTGCCGCCACGCGTGCCTTATTATTTTCCCCCTAATTTCACGACCCTTTAACGGGACGACACGCTTGTGTCGTTCCGTACATTCCAACTTCTGCGGTGGGGGTCTGTGCGGGGTGCTGAGTGGGGCTGCCATCTTTATGCAAAGTAGCCACGCGGCCCAGTGAGCGCATGTAAACATTGAAGAGGTGTTGCGTTTCAGCTTGGCTGTTGTCACGTAAGGTTTTAGCCTTACAATGCACAAAATGAGACGAGTTTAACAACCACAAGTGTGTTATTTTTAAGCAATTCAACTTACAAGATATTCTGCACTTGAAATATTCGATCTCTACTTCATTGTTATGTTTCTGACCTTTATGGACGTGCATTAGCCCTACTCGTTTTTTACTCTCTAGACTTAATCCAATGCTAAAAACCCACACAAATAGCAGCGTGGTTAGCAATAAAGTATACGACTTTAGCTAGCTATCGTTAGCCGTTTCTTTTTCAATATGAACGAAATGAAACAGTACAAATTCACAATAGCAATATATTCACCGTTATATCGCTAATGAATCAATGACACTTTCAAAAGAATATCAAGATCACATAAACAAACATTAGACGGTCAAATTGAATGAGAATAATCACCTGTTTCTCTCACGATTTATTGAAACGGCAGCAAGCGAAGTCAATTCACAAGAAGACGTGACCTGGGTCAAGGTGGCTCACAGTGTAGTGCTTGGGGCAGAGGGGTGGTCAGGCTGCCAAATATAGAAAGTAGAACAACCAATGAAACGTTGCGAGAATTTGGAGCCTTTTGGTTGGCTTGCCTGAAAGTAGAACAGGCCAATAGAGGCTTTTGGGCGCCAAATAGGGGCAGTTCAAAAAAAGTAGGAAAGTAGAACAGGGTACAGAGACCAAGGTGACGCAGCGCATGGGGCACGTTCTTCACGTTCGGCCACCCGCGCCCCTACGGCTCCAGCCGCGTTCTTTGGCCGCGCCCCCGTGGCGACGAAACCCTTTTAGGCGTGTGCCCTCGGGGTGGTGCCGCCACGCGTGCCTTATTATTTTCCCCCTAATTTCACGACCCTTTAACGGGACGACACGCTTGTGTCGTTCCGTACATTCCAACTTCTGCGGTGGGGGTCTGTGCGGGGTGCTGAGTGGGGCTGCCATCTTTATGCAAAGTAGCCACGCGGCCCAGTGAGCGCATGTAAACATTGAAGAGGTGTTGCGTTTCAGCTTGGCTGTTGTCACGTAAGGTTTTAGCCTTACAATGCACAAAATGAGACGAGTTTAACAACCACAAGTGTGTTATTTTTAAGCAATTCAACTTACAAGATATTCTGCACTTGAAATATTCGATCTCTACTTCATTGTTATGTTTCTGACCTTTATGGACGTGCATTAGCCCTACTCGTTTTTTACTCTCTAGACTTAATCCAATGCTAAAAACCCACACAAATAGCAGCGTGGTTAGCAATAAAGTATACGACTTTAGCTAGCTATCGTTAGCCGTTTCTTTTTCAATATGAACGAAATGAAACAGTACAAATTCACAATAGCAATATATTCACCGTTATATCGCTAATGAATCAATGACACTTTCAAAACAATATCAAGATCACATAAACAAACATTAGACGGTCAAATTGAATGAGAATAATCACCTGTTTCTCTCACGATTTATTGAAACGGCAGCAAGCGAAGTCAATTCACAAGAAGACGTGACCTGGGTCAAGGTGGCTCACAGTGTAGTGCTTGGGGCAGAGGGGTGGTCAGGCTGCCAAATATAGAAAGTAGAACAACCAATGAAACGTTGCGAGAATTTGGAGCCTTTTGGTTGGCTTGCCTGAAAGTAGAACAGGCCAATAGAGGCTTTTGGGCGCCAAATAGGGGCAATTCAAAAAAAAGTAGGAAAGTAGAACAGGGTACAGAGACTAAGGTGCGTTCCTCTTTTTTGAGGGTGGGGCACGTTCTTCGCGGTCGGCCACCCGCGCCCCCACGGCCCCAGCCGCGTTCTCTGGCCGCGTCCCCGTGGCGACGATACCCTTTTAGGCGTGTGCCCTCGGTGTGGCGTGGATACGCTTGGCTTTTGTATTTTTCCCCAATTTCACGATCCTTTAATGGAACGACACGCTTGTGTCGTTCCTAAACCGCTTGTGTCGTTCCGATCTTGCTGTGGGGGGCTGCCATCTTTATGCAAAGTAGCCACGCGGCCCGTGACGGAATGTAAACACACTGGGCTTCCGTATTTATGAAAAGTAGCCACTCGTCCCAGTGAGCGCATGTAAACACGGAAGAGGTGCCGCGCTTTGTCATGTCTAAAGTGTAAATATTGAAAGTCAACCCCAAAAACTGTTTATCATTTTTGACAGTTGATGTTGTTTTTAAATAACCCAAAACACTAAGCACGATTCATCAAACAAAGCGAGGAGAGGGGTCAACGTTATAAAAGAGATTTAGTTTGTCCAGAACAACAAACATGAACAAATACTTTTAAATTATTCACACAAAACACAGCAAGTCACTCCTTCTCCACAGCAAATCACTCCTTCTTCTCCTCCTCCTCCTGCTCCGCCGCTCTCCGTTGGGCCAGCCACAGGTCCACATCAATGCCTTCAAACATGGTGGGGTGGGTCGTTAGCGAGTCAATGGCTGGAGCACCTCATCCAAGCGGCTGTGTGTTGTTCCAGCACTGTTGCACACAGTCCGCTCATGCCACTGTGCGATCAGCTTGCGGTCACAGGTCAACTTGTTGAGATATTGAAAGCATATAGATAATAAATGACTTAACAGTATTTGTATCAATTTATTTTTGGCCTAGACTGTCTCCAACCTTTCTGATCACTGGGGAAGTGTGTTGGTATGCAGACGAGGGCCTCGCCTGCTAAGAGCCTGCCCGGCTAAGGACAATCAGGGCCTGAATGTGTGTATGGTTGTATCAATGGCAGGTGATAAGTGTTCTCTTTTCAGGTGTGCTTGCGTCTATTGTGTGTACTGTGTTTAACACTAACATGTTTTAGGGTCATTTTGTTGTCAAGGAGAGGCGTTAACGCTTCACGCCTCGTTCATTAACGCCCTGTGCCGTGTCAATTAAACGTGCGAAGGCTTCACGTCTTGTTCATTAATGTCCTGTGCCCTGCCCTAAACCCAACCCTACACGACATTAAGA
This sequence comes from Galaxias olidus, assembly GCA_026901105.3. Lineage (NCBI taxonomy): Eukaryota > Metazoa > Chordata > Actinopteri > Galaxiiformes > Galaxiidae > Galaxias > Galaxias olidus. Next base: position 9,369 of record JAPMUY010009599.1, read on the forward strand.
TGTGTAGATTGAAGAGACATAATTCACAATTTGGGCAAGATCGCCTGGTTTTATTGCACAAGCCCAAATTCCTTCAGTTTTAGGCAGCATCAACGTGGACGTACAATACACAGGCATGCACGTCCAGTAAGAGCAAACAACTATTCAGTGCATGCATTGCAGTAAAGTGCAGGTCTAAGTCAATTGCAGGTAAAGTAGTCAACACAGGATGAGGTTTCGTCACCAATTCTTAGAGTGGACACATTGTCAGTAAAACACAAGTGTGCCCAGTACTCCAATATGTAATAGTGCAGGAAATGACATTCAGAGAACGGCACAAAATCAGAGTAACGTGTGCACGAGACAAGTTGAAATTGAAACAGCCATGCAAACTTTTTGCAAGTAAAATATCTACAATATTAACAAGTAGATGAAATAAGTAAAATTTTATAAAAAAGTCAACTCTGAACCAAAAAAGTGTTTTGAATAAAACTATATACACACACTATATACATTCTTTTAAAAAACTATATACATACACACTTGAAAAAAAACTATATACACGAAAAGCCCTATTTGGGTGGCCGCCGGGAAGTCTTCCTGGCAGTCCGGGGGGCGGCAGGGGCAGGGGCAGGGGCAACAGGCTGGCTGGCAGGCTGGTTGGCTGTAGTCTGCAGACAACAAGATGAACAAATGTCAGTCAGAGACGGGTCACTTCCAAATGTGACAGCAGCAATAATGTCATAACGATGTCAAGGGGATGTTTGAAGCACGCGTCACATCAAGTAACTGACCTTTTTGGCGGCGGCCTCGTGTCGCTTCTCTGCAAGCCAGTCCTCGACCGATCGTCCCTCGGCCCGGGAGCAAAAGTGCTCCCCTCTGTAGCGGCTGTGGCCGAACTGCTTGTTCTTGGGCTGGCCACAGCGCTTGCAGAGGAAGTGCTCAAAGTTCTTCCTGGGCACAGCAGCTGCTTGGAAGAGAGCATCCTCCTGGGCCCGCCGTTGCTGCTGCTCCTTCCTGGCTCTCCTCTGCCAGGCAGTGGTGCGGGGCACACCGGCAGCAGAGATGGATGCAGCAGGGGTGGTGGTGGTGGAGGAGGAGGAGGAGGCAGCGGAGAGGATGTCGTAGAGCTCCGGTGCCAGGGGCCCTCTGTGCGTGACAGCCTGACCAGAGGCGTCCTCAGGCAGAGAGATTGCCCGAGGCTGGTCAAGCCTCAGCGGCTCCAGCAGCAGAACCCCGCCCGTGGACAGGGGATCTGCTGCTTTCATGGCCGCACTGGCCCCTGGCATGGCCAACCGCAGCGTGTCGGTCCCCATCGCCTTGCTCCTCTGGTTGTGCCTGATGGAAACAAATAGAACGATGTCGACGGTCATCAGCGTGTCTCTCTCTCCAATGTTTACATTACAATCATAGCGTGATGAAACACACGAGTCTTACCACTGCTGAAGGGTCCGGTTGTTCACCTCATACAGCTGGATGGGGGCGGCTGCCATGAGGGCTGCGTTGCTGGAGACCACATCCCTCATGACACTGTACTCCTTTCGGATGACCACCCAGCGGTTCACCCGGACTCCGGCGATGGTACGGCCCTCATAGTGAATGCGGCACAGCTCCAAAAAGATGGCTTCCACCAGCCTGCTGGCTTTTGGAGTCTGTGCTGCCCCCGTACCTTTCCCAAGGTAGAGCCTGCACAGAGAGAGCGAGTGAGTGAGTGTTACACAGACACATTAAGAACAATCCGTGAGTTATAAAACGTACACGCTACACTTACCTCTTAACGCTGTCCGTGCCCGCCGTGTGTGAGGTTCGAGAGCCTGACTTGCCTGCCTTGAAGCGGCCCACGACAAGCCACTTCTGGTGGCGTGGGGGGAAAGAGATGGGCACCTTATCCCTGTCAGTCAGCTTCTGCCACAGCGCGGCTATCTCCCTCACATACCGCTGCGTCAGAAAGGAGTGGTGACGCAGCTCGACGAGGACCTTGGCCAGACGGACAACGTGCTGGTACCCCGGGTTGCCGTCTGGACCGATCGCATCATCCTGCAACAAAACGGAGAGGAGGTTGGTTCAAAGCTTTTCTCTACACGCTGCGGCTGCTCCACACAGACACAGACGCTTGTAATTACTACACTTACGTCTTCCTCATTCTCCTCCTCGACGGCGGCGGCGGCAGGCTGAGGGAGAGGCCCTGGGTGAACTACTCAGTGTGAGGAGTGATGTCCATGGGCATTAACTAGAGCAGTGAAGTCAGGTATGGTCTGATGTCGCTTTGGGGTTAATAGTAGGAGATCAGTAGGTTTTGTAAACAGATGCAGCAACACGTCTGGGTGGCGAAAGGAACCAAGGTTTGAGTGAGAAGAAGCTTAAGACTTGTGTTTGGGGATGTACTAAAATATCGGGGTGAAGTATATGGTTAGGATTTTATCGATTCCCTGCTGAAAAACATTTTTACTAAAAACGAACGTATGGATTAAATAGCTGTAGTGAGAGGCTGACCCGGCCTGGACAAAGCGTTTTTGTTTTTTTTTGCGAACCGTGACTCGTAAACCTTGGCCCGCTCACCCTCCCGTCCCTAATAGTCAGTCTAGCTTACTGTGGCATTTCCTATATATTACTGCAGAAGTTACCAGGTTTACAATGCCAATGCAATGGGAAAGCAGCAAGCAGCTCGGAGAGGCAGACTTATCACCAAAACAAACAGCTAATTTCTTAACAAAAACCGACATCCAACCCCTCTTTTAAAACGGCCGAGGTAGCCAGAGTCAGCAACCCTATAGTTCACCCTTCTACCACACAAAAACAACAAAATGTCAGGCAAGCCTCCATCATGACCGCAACGCCTGCTAAACATGCAGGCTATCTGCACATTTAAACCTTAAGTTAAAACAGTGGACAGATCAGAAACAGTTGGCATGGCAGCCTATTATATTTGAAATAATTTACCCTCTGATGATCGAACTTGAAAACAAGTCCATCCAACGTTTCATTAAATTCAATCTGGAGAATGGCATGAATAACGGTCCTCATTAGCAACGTAACACACTTTCATGATAAACTAACAAGTTAGATAACCTAGCTAGCTAGTTTATCAGCAGTTTTTATTCCGTTCGCTGTTTTCATCTTTAGTTTCGTGCCCACAGAACAGCGGAACTTGCCACACAGTTGGCAATATTTATAACAATAAACAAAGGCCACCCATGACAAATTTAGAGGTAAGATATGATTGGTCAATTTTACTGTCAATTTAAATTAGTCTCACTTGCGCTCTTGGCGTTCTGTACATTTTCAGATTTGGGGTTAGGCCCGTCCTTCCAAGCCTGCCTTCAAAATAAATGCCCCACAACCGGTGGGAGTAATATTATTATACAAAGACAGAGGCTAGTATTCATTGAACTTTTTAAATTTGAATTACAAATACGTTTTTCAAAACTTAACTCGCAAATTCTTTGTGTGATATGAGCATGATTCCGCGGGCCGTTTTGAATCAGGTCTGTGTTAGGGTGACCAGACATCCCCGTGTTCCGGGGACAGTCCCCGTTTTCCGGGGAAACCTGGTGACCTTACCATGGGTCAAAAAAGAGGCTGTTTCTGAGTTAAGGATTTCATGTAGAGACAGAGAGTTGACAAAGTTTCAGTGAAATAGTTGTAATGCCAAAAAAGTTTAACATCGATCAACAAAATCAGTAATTGGCACTATAAAATGTACTCAAAATCCATAAAACAATGTTGCATTGGCCGGGAATCGAACCCGGGCCTCCCGCGTGGCAGGCGAGAATTCTACCACTGAACCACCAATGCTTACGTGTAGTCTCTCTACCCTCTCTCTCTTTTTTTTTATCAATGCATATAGAGCATAATAAACAAACAAACCTTCCTTGTTTGTGTTGTGTTGCTTGTATATATGACTGTTTTGAGATTGTTAATGTTTATATCAGTGTGTGTGTGTGTGTGTGTGTGTGTGTGTGTGTGTGCGCGTGCGCACGAGTGTATATGTTGATCACTCACTTTCACTGTCTCTTGTCTCTTTCTCTGTGTCTCTCTCTCTCTCGTCTCTTTCTCTGTGTCTCTCTCTCTCTCGTCTCTTTTTCTCTGTGTCTCCATGTCTCTCTCTCGTCTCTTTTTCTCTGTGTCTCCATGTCTCTCTCTCTTGTCTCTTTTTCTCTGTGTGTCTATGTCTCTCTCCCAGGGTTCCTTGCTATGTGATCATATTCATGGCTCTGTTGATGACAAAGACAACAGCCCCATGATGAGAACTGGTGAGTCAGAAAACACACACACACACACACACACAACTCAACTTGGTATTTGCTGGCTTTGTTGAGACAACTTTTAAACACACATTAAACAATGAATCTTCACAATAATCAATGAATGCTTCACTTTTTCAGATAGATTACATAAGGTAAAATGCTTTTGATCAAAGATGAAATGCATTCTGAAATTGCAAATTCTAAATGTGTGTGTGAGATGGGCTTACACTTTGGCCAAAGATAAATTTTATTAAAATACATGTTCCAAGTCAGGTTCCAAATCGTGTGAAAAATTTCTGTGTGTGTGTGTGTGTGTGTGTGTGTGTGTCAGTGCTGACCTGCACAGTGTGTAAGGTGTACAGGTTCCAGACAGAGTGTGTAATATTTCTCTGTGTGTGTGTGTGTGTGTATGTCTCTCCCAGGGTCAGCGCGGTGTTTTAAGCCCAGCACCAGTAAGCCCCAGCGCCACATCCAGTTCATCCCCACCAACCTGCACACTCAGAGGATGCAGGTCACAGGTCATAACTCACCAGGTACACCAGCACAACTCACCAGGTACACCACCATAACTCACCAGGTACACCAACACCATAACTCACCAGGTACACCACCAAAACTCACCAGGTACACCAACACCAAAACTCACCAGGTACACCAACACCACAACTCACCAGGTACACTACCATAACTCACCAGGTACACCAACACCACAACTCACCAGGTACACTACCATAACTCACCAGGTACACCAGCACAACTCACCAGGTACACCACCATAACTCACCAGGTACACCACCATCATAACTCACCAGGTACACCACCATCATACCTCACCAGGTACACCAGCAACACAACTAACCAGGTACACCACCACCACCATAACTCACCAGGTACACCAGCAACACAACTCACCAGGTACACCAGCAACACAACTAACCAGGTACACCACCACCACCATAACTCACCAGGTACACCAGCAACACAACTCACCAGGTACACCAGCAACACAACTAACCAGGTACACCACCACCACCATAACTCACCAGGTACACCACCATAAAGGCACGTGGCACCCGCAAGCTTCTTTGTCATCTGGAGGGGAAAAGAGACACAAAACAAACAGTTTGGTTAAATATGCGGCATGCTCGACAATAACACACACACACACACACACACACAAGAATAATCAAGGCTTGCCTTCTTGGTGGAGTCCATCTTCAAAATGGACCCGAAGATGGACGTGATCCTGGCTTTTGTCTCGTCCAGACGAGGGAGGGCCTCCCTCACATAGACGGACAGCAGCCAGGCCACGGTGGGTACCGGGTGCATGGGGAGTGGGGGACACACAGCCGGTACCCGAAGCTTGCGAAGCACCGACAGATAACTCATTGCCCTGGTCATCCAGTCCCTGGTGTGCTGCTCCACCAGAGTGGCTCGGAGGCGAGACGCACTGTTGCCCAGGGTGCGCTCCTTCATCAGCCCAATGACCGCCTTGTCGCAGGACAACCTGTGGGTTGAGAGTAGTAGAGACAAGGTTGTTAGTTAAATAATCAGTAAAACACTTTAATCAAAAAGTCATGGTAATAGAAATGAAAACGAGCGTCATGTTTCTGCTTACTTGTAGGTGAGGACAGCTGGGAAGAGCTCCTGGTGTGCCAGGTCCAGCTGCCCCAAGATGCCCTGCGACCACGCAGAGAACGTCTTTTGACACAAACGGCATTCCAGGTACTTGGGAGAAGGGTCTCACTGTGTATCGCGTCTTGTGCGGAACCTATTCCCTCAAAATGCCATGCATGGCCCGGCTTGGTGGCATGACAAGAGTTGAGTTGTCTGTTTTTTTTTGTCTCAGTAACAATGTTCTTTTTTTCCATGACCTATAGCGTCATATTACAACTTTTAAGGTGGTTGAGGCCCCACGGACAACAATGTGCCCGCAAACCCACAGCCATTGACGCTCCGTTTGCACCAGAAAAGGAGACTTTGCTACTGGGAGAGTCACCAGAACACAGTGGTGAGCCATGGAGGTATGTACACCCACTGACTTACCTTAAATCATTTGTTGTTAGAAAAGATACTTTTTCAAAATTAAAATGCCAAGTCTTGAGTAAGACTGTGTGATGACCCCTGGCTGGTGTCATCTCTTATTGACCTGTGTCTCTGCTCGCTCTGCAGGTGACTGGAGGTGATTGAGTATCCTGTAAACCCCAGCGCCTGGTCTTCCTAGGTTTACACATAATATATATACTAAAAATGTGAATAATACGTTATTTATTAAAGTTGAAAGTTTGTTTTTGTCATCATTCCAATATACAGTGTTACAGTGATGTTGAAATGTAAACTGACCAGCTGTACATTGTGCAACCATAACGAATTAAAATAAAACATATATATATATATTTACACGAGCAAATAAAATAGGACCTATACAGTTCTGTTCTCTGACAAGTCAGAAAACTTGGGAGTGCAACACTCATCTTCCATTCGTGATCCTATACTGCCACCCTGTGGCGAGAATTGCAACAACACGCCTAGTACTTTAGTTACGTCTTTCCGCCACCAGATAACAGCATAAGACCACGAGTCTCAATATTCAAGTAGGCCTACATTCATTTTGTTAATCCTCATGCTGTCCTTTTATCGTCAAATATTAAGATGTAATTAAAAAAATCAGCTGTGTGGGTTGTTTGAGTAAAGTGCTCTGATAACCACTTGTGGTATTTATTATTTTGTTATGCATTTTTACTTTTACTACTCAATTAAAAGTTATCTTGAAATTTGATTTCAGGGATTATATTTATACAATTACTAAATTGGAGTCATACAATTAACCAAATGGAATGTAGTTTTCTTTTCATGGAGGTGTTCAATATTGTTACATTACGTTTTCTCTATACCTCTATCATTCTGCTAACTCAATTATAGTACACTTATTGCACTGGTTGTTTGATTAAGGTTTTTTTTTTTTTTTTATGTTTCTCCAGCGCTCTGCAGCCTTTCTCAGTACAGTCCTGCTCCCCCGTGGATAGAACCAGCAACCTTCTGATCACATGTTCTATAACAGAAGAGCAGGCACTTTGACTTGGGAGAATGATCATATACCTGGATATGGAATGAGTAACTAATTTCCATGACACACTTGCCATCAAATGTACTCAAACTTAATTCAAGTGATCATTGAACATGTTTTGCGTACAAGCAGAAATACACTCAATGAACTAACATATTTTCTTCATATGAAGTTATCCTTTTCCTTGTATTACTTTATTCACCAAACATACATCCTTCATTTTACATGTTTTTTAGTTGTACAAGCAGAAATAGAATCATTGAACCGTAAGATATCACTATATCCAAAGTTAATTTATCCTTTCCTTTTATGAGTTGTGCTATCAATTCACAACAACACACTCACCAAAACATTATAAATGCAGTTCAACATACTGGTGTAGTCTACAACTCAGTGCTCCAATCTCTCAGTCATAATGCTAAGGAGCACTGTCACAATGTTGTAGTTATCACAGTCATAATGCTAAGGAGCAGTGTCACAACGTTGTAGTTATCACAGTCATAATGCCAAGGAGCAGTGTCACAACGTTGTAGTTATCACAGTCATAATGCTAAGGAGCAGTGTCACAATGTTGTAGTTATCACAGTCATAATGCTAAGGAGCAGTGTCACAATGTTGTAGTTATCACAGTCATAATGCTAAGGAGCAGTGTCACAACGTTGTAGTTATCACAGTCATAATGCCAAGGAGCAGTGTCACCACGTTGTAGTTATCAAGCCATAGTGTCTGTAGTTCTTAGTTCCATGTATGCATACACACGCGCTGGACCGATGTTTGTCTGGTGTCTCACCTCAGACCTTCCTGCCATGGGTGTCCCTACCAGCAGTAGGAAAACTACCGACAACATAGCTCTGAGGGTCCTCGACACACACAAGCCTCTACACCACGTCAAGGTCTCGGTCCACGTAGAGGGGATCCCGAACAAAAAGGAAAACGTCCATGAACCCCCAGCAAGTGGCAGCGTGTCAGTCAGCACCTTGGTAGCATCCTTCATCTCTGCCAGCCACTGGGTGCAGGGGCAGGGTCCTGGGCAGCAGGACGGGCAGGGGCCAGGGCAGCAGGACGGGCAGGTGCAGCTGGAGGGCCCTGGGCAGCGTGCTACCTTGGTCCCCCGGGGGTGGGGGTGGGCAGCGGTCTATATATATATATATATATAACTATATATTTCACTTAAACTTTGATAAAAACACAAATACATCTACATACAAGCTTTTTCTTTTTTAAAAACATCGTGCACATTTTATTCGTTCATATTCTGCATTCATGTTTATACCACAACTGTATATTTCAATGCACAGAAAGAGCCGTGTTTAACAGCAAGCTTTTTCTTTTGAAAAACTGATATTTTAAACAGATATTGTGCATACTTTATTCGTTCATAATCTGCATTGGAAGGGGCTACTGCATTCATTTTTATAACACGACTATATATTTGAATGCACAGAACGAGCCGAGTTTAACAACAACAAGCGTATTCTTTTTAAAAACAGATATTTTAGTGAGTGTGGGTTGAGGGAGGCAGAGGAAAGTAATTGTGCTGCAGGTAATCAAGGCAAGTGACTGCACCTGAGGAAAAGGGGTGTCTCGGCGAACAGTGGGTTATGAAAGGAGTATAATGAGCAGACGAGTGTGTTGCTGGAGAGCGGAGCTTGGCGACCGTCACGAGGCAAAGCCCAGCCGAGCAGTCTGTATTTGCACGCGTCCATGGCGGGTGGGTGCCGTTCGCATGCTGTTTAGGGCTGCCGACGGTGAAGACAGGTAGCGGGTTGTAGGGAGAGGTTCCTGCGGTAGGCAGGGCGGACTGAGTAGTAGTGGGGAAATAGGCGTGCTTTTGTCTGCTCTCCAGCCTGTGGTGGAGGATCTCCTGCCCTTTGTGGAGACGCCTCACTGCGCTAGACTTGCCGTTGCCCACCAATTGACTGACTGAGGCCAGACCAGCGCACAAAGCTCAGACCCCGGGGGAGGGTCTCGAACCCCGGGAAAGTTAAGTGATTTTAAAAGCTGTATTAATAATTGTTTGTCCTCTTCTTCTAGTGTCCTGTGTTAATTGTTTTAGAGAGGCTGAGAAGCATAGCAACGGGGTGGGGGGGAGTGGCTCAGGGAACTAGACTCAGCCTCAGGTACCGCCCCAAGGTCGCTTTGTTGAGCTTTCAATTCGATCTTCCATGTTATTAAACAAATACTCCGAATATGATTTGAATATACTACACTTTATTTATTCACATGCGCTGCAAAACGTCAGTCGCCATTCGCCATTTTTAGTTGCAGAGAGAAGAAATGTCCATAAAATAAATCACGCACCATGCAGAATTAGTGACGTGTATTCTGCAATATGTGTGCACACTAATCTCTGGTCGTAAACCATAATATAGAGGAGCATATAATACAACAACTAACAATTTCTATACATATAGATGAGAATACATAACTTAACACGCTTTGATAGCACGTGTGAAGATTGTAGTGTTTCCGTTTGCAGTGCTGTGTTGCATGGAGCGCCCTGAGGGGATTGTGTCGTTCCGTATATTCCAACTTCTGCGGTGGGGTCTGTGTGGGGTGCTGAGTGGGGCTGCCATCTTTATGCAAAGTAGCCACGCGGCCCAGTGAGCGCATGTAAACACTGAAGAGGTGTTGCGTTTCAGCTTGGCTGTTGTCACGTAAGGTTTTAGCCTTACAATGCACGAAACGAGACGAGGTTAACAACCACAAGTGTGTTCTTTTTAAGCAATTCAACTTACAAGATATTCTGCACTCGAAATATTCGATCTCTACTTCATTGTCATGTTTCTGACCTTTATGGACGTGCATTAGCCCTACTCGTTTTTTACTCTATAGACTTAATTCAATGCTAAAACCCCACACAAATAGCAGCGTGGTTAGCTATAAAGTATACGACTTTAGCTAGCTATCGTTAGCCGTTTCTTTTTCAATATGAACGAAATGTAACAGTACAAATTCACAATAGCAATAACTTCGACGTTATATCGCTAATGAATCAATGACACTTTAAAATAATATCAAGATCAAATAAACACACATTACACGGTCAAATTGAATGAGAATAATCACCTGTTTCTCTCACGATTTCTTTAAACGGCAGCAAGTGAAGTCAATTAACAAGACGACGTGACCTGGGTCAAGGTGGCTCACAGTGTAGTGCTCGGGGCAGAGGGGTGGTCAGGCTGCCAAATATAGAAAGTAGAACAACCAATGAAACGTTGCGAGAATTTGGAGCCTTTTGGTTGGCTTGCCTGAAAGTAGAACAGGCCAATAGAGGCTTTTGGGCGCCAAATAGGGGCAGTTCAAAAAAAGTAGGAAAGTAGAACAGGGTACAGAGACTAAGGTGCGTTCCTCGTTTTGAGCGTGGGGCACGTTCTTCACGTTCGGCCACCCGCGCCCCCACGGCTCCAGCCGCGTTCTTTGGCCGCGCCCCCGTGGCGACGATACCCTTTTAGGCGTGTGCCCTCTGGGTGGTGTGGCGACGCGTGCCTTTTTGTATTTTTCCCCAATTTCACGATCCTTTAACGGAACGACACGCTTGTGTCGTTCCTTAACCGCTTGTGTCGTTCCGATCGTGCTGTGGGAGGTGCAGAGGGGGGCAGCCATCTTTATGCAAAGTAGCCACGCGTCCCAGTGAGTGAGCGCATGTAAACACGGAAGAGGTGCCGCGCTTTGTCATGTCTAAAGTGAAAATATTTATTTAAGCAAAATATTTAAAGTCAACCCCAAAAACTGTTTATAATTTTTGACAGTTGCTGTTGTTTTTAAATAACTCAAAACACTAAGCACGATTCATCAAACAAAGCAGCAGTCAGAGAGGGGTCAACGTTATAAAAAAACTCGATTTATTTTTTCCATCAAACAAATACTTTTCAATTATTTACACACAATCACTCCTCCTCCTCCTCCTGCTCCGCCGCTCTCTGTTGGGCCAGCCACAGGTCTACATCAATGCCTTGAAACATGGCACAAAATGACATTTTTTGTTTTGCCATTGTGCTGGCTGTGGCCATAGTCTTTTTGGTGTGGCTGGCCGCAGCTCTGGCATGTTCTGAATTTTTGGGGTTTGTTCTTCTCTTTTTTCTTCCCTCCTCTGCCAGCTGCCCGCATCCTCCACTCGGTTGTCCTTGGGAGGCGAACGTCGGTGGGCCGGCGTTCCTCCAGCCACTCCTTGGTGGTCTTTCCGCCGGGGCCGACCTCCGCGGGGCAGAAAAACTCCCCCCTGTAGAAAGCGTGGCCGGTCTGGAGGTGCTTCAACGCACCGCAGATCTCACAGGGGTCCCCAGGCTTCCCCTGTTTGCAGCCTTGCGCCTTCTTGAGGGCCTCCAGGTCCCGCTCCTTCCTCTTCTCCCTCCGGTACAAAGTGCACCTGGTGGGAGTGGTGGAGGCGGTTGCCTTGGCAGCGGAAGTGGATGCGGTGGGGACGGTGGATTCAGTCGGACGTGGGCGCTTGTGGGGCGGCTGCGGCGGCTCTCCCTCACTGCTGCCATCTGAGCTGCCACCCGGACCCGGCACGTAGTCCTCGTCCGTATCCGACGGTGACCAGGAGGAGGAATCGCTGCTGTTGCTGCTGCCATTTAACAAGATAACACAATGTTGTTATAAAAATATTCATGGAGGGAGGGAGCCAGTGATTGTCTTCGTTAGAAATGTGTAATGTATATGCCAGCTACCGTACACACCTTTTTTCTCTTCCTCCTTCTCCACGTGCCTGCTCTTTTGGGATTTCTTTTGCATCCTGGAACTGACAGAATAGAACGCAGTCAAAGTCAATTTTCAGTTTCAAACAGAAGGGAAAGTGGAAAGTACAGTGAGACTAAAGCACTAACCTGAGCAAAGATTCAGAAAAGACAAGTCTGTGTAGTTGTTGCTGCAACGGACAGACTGCATCTTTCTACCTGTACTTTCATATTGAACCTCCTCCTCAAAGACCGCCCTTCACCTATCAGCATTGTCTTCAACCGGTTCAGATCACTGTGGGGGTGGGTCGTTAGGGAGTCAATGGCTGGAGCACCTCATCCAAACGGCTGTGTGTTGTTCCAGCACTGTTGCACACAGTCCGCTCATGCCACTGTGCAATCAGCTTGCGGTCACAGGTCAACTTGTTGAGATATTGAAAGCATATAGATAATAAATGACTTAACAGTATTTGTATCAGTTTATTTTTGGCCTAGACTGTCTCCAACCTTTCTGATCACTGGGGAAGTGTATTGATATGCAGACGAGGGCCTCGCCTGCTAAGAGCCTGCCCGGCTAAGGACAATCAGGGCCTGAATGTGTGTATGGTTGTATCAATGGCAGGTGATAAGTGTTCTCTTTTCAGGTGTGCTTGCGTCTATTGTGTGTGAGAAATTGGACGCAGTGCATTGGAGTTTGTATTACGTGTACTGTGTTTAACACTAACATGTTTTAGGGTCATTTTGTTGTCAAGGAGAGGTGTTAACGCTTCACGCCTCGTTCATTAATGTCCTGTGCCCTGCCCTGACACAACGGGTATGTGAGGGAGATAGCCGCGCTGTGGCAAAAATGTGTCTGGTGTCTCACCTCAGACCTTCCTGCCATGGGTGTCCCTACCAGCAGTAGGAAAACTACCGACAACATAGCTCTGAGGGTCCTCGACACACACAAGCCTCTACACCACGTCAAGGTCTCGGGCCACGGAGAGGGGATCCCGAACAAAAAGGAAAACCTCCATGAACCCCCAGCAAGTGGCAGCGTGTCAGTCAGCACCTTGGTAGCATCCTTCATCTCTGCCAGCCACTGGGTGCAGGGGCAGGGTCCTGGGCAGCAGGACGGGCAGGGGCCTGGGCAGCAGGAGGTGCAGCTGTTGGGGCCAGGGCAGCAGGAGGTGCAGGTGGGGGGGGTGGTGGGCAGCGGGCTACCATGGTACCCGGGGGGTGGTGGTAGGCAGCTGGTGAACTGGGGGCAAAGGTCGTGGGAGCGATGCAGGTACCCGTACGTTTTGAGCTTGTACATACACTTACATGTCAACATAAAATCATCCAACAAACTACAACATTAATGCTGCCATGCAAATGATAATCACAGATTCAACAAGAATCAATTGGAGGCACTTATTTAAAAAACTTGAACTAACCCTACAAGCTGGAAAAGGGGTTTAAGACAACTAAAATGAAATGCATGATAGATGTGATGATTTGGAGATTTCTGTGGAAAGGAAAGGGATTAGGCTGGGGTTGAGCAGCATGCACTAAATCTATTTGCATCAGATGAAGCAGTTTACATGCCAGGGATTAAAGTTAGTGCTAAGCCTAGTGTTAGATCTGGTGATCAGTTAGGCCCTTACGGCTGGGGTCTGACTGGACCCTGAGGCTCTGGTGGCGGTGGACCTCAGGGGAGGCCCTTAACGGCTGGGGTTTAACAGGACCCTGAGGCTCTGGTGGCGGTGGGCCTCAGGGGAGGCCCTCAGCACCAGCACCCCTTTCTCCCTCACAAAACTACGATTCTCCATCTACATAGAACAAAGCGAAAAATATATATTGCATATATCATATCAATGGAGCCCTCTATATCAGCTATAACAGCCAATATTTACTTACTGTATAAGGATGCAGTAACTCAGCAATGTCTACTGTCAGAGAAAGACATCACAAAATAAATTGATTAATACTAAAAATTACAATTTATCACAAATTTGTCATAGGGCATGACTAGATCAAGCTATCTGACAGGCAGACTAATACATACAATTATCAGCCAGTGCACAAGAACAGCAGACTAATAGGAGATGTGAAGCTACGTGTCATTTTAATAAACAGCGCAATATTTTGCATTACAGTCATGGGATAGAGCGTGGCCACGGAGAAAGCTGGTCAACCTAGAATGAATGAATGGGCTTATGCCCCTATGAGCTAGCTTCACTTAGCTTAGCTTACACATAGTAAGTAATTTATAGCGTTGCCATTGAGCTAGCTAGCTAGCTAATGCTAACGTCCGATCGCGTGGACTAATGCACACAATTCTCGAAAAATGCAAACATAACGTCAGATCAGCTTTAAGCGCATACACTGCAGTTTCATAGAAGGTAATTTAAGAAGAAAAAAAAAGCGTTATATTAGAAATCTTAACGACATCATGGAGCAAGCAACCTATCGCTTCGCATACATAGCCAAACTAGGCTGCCATAGACATCCATAGGCACACAAAAGAACAATAGTCAGCCAATGCAAACATATAACGTTCTCTCAGGACCCACTACACTAGCAACGTATTCTAACCAGACACGACAACTTAACCAAAGCATATTTTAACAGTCCCTTAACAGCTTTTGAAAGCAGGAGCAACTTCATCCTCTTACCGTTTCACGCGAAGCGTCATAACAACAATGGCAGACAGTGGCAACTTTTTGGAGCCGATAGCTCCGCCCACTCCAAAACTTGGGACTATACGCCATTCCCATTGGCTTGCATTTAGGCAGTAGACCCAAAACTTGGGACTTTACGGCAAACCCATTGGCTAAAAACTTGGAACTCCAGCGAGAACATCGTGCGCATGCGGACAGTGGTAACTTTTTGGAGCCGATAGCTCCGCCCACTCCAAAACTTGGGACCATACGCCATTCCCATTGGCTTGCATTTAGGCAGTAGACCCAAAACTTGGGACTTGACGGACAATGGCAAGCTTAGGCTATAAAATGGACTGGTATCAGCCCGAAAATGTAAACGTTATTGGATCACTGCAATGGAGTAATGGAGTAATCCTATTTTGGGCATCAAACAAGGCCCTGGACAGGCTCCAGTATGTACAGAATTCAGCTGCAAGGATTCTCACTCGCTCAAAACCCTGGCAACATGTCACTCCCACTCTCCCTCATCTGCATTGGCTCCCCATCAAGTCTCGCATTTCATTCAAAATACTACTTCTCACTTTCTTCTCTACATGGACTAGATCCCTCCTACCTCTCATCTCCTACAACCCTACACGCCTTCTCGTACCCTGCGCTCCTCTGGCTCTGTTTTTAATTTTTGATGTCCCCTGCTTCAATACCCTTGTGTCTGTCCTGTGTTTATGGCATTTTAAATTGTATATCGGACCGTTCTAACTGCATATTTCATGTACGGTGACCTCGGAGGATCCCTGCGCATCATCCTTGACAGGGTCTTTTCCAAAAATGTGAAAACCTATTCTTCCAAGAAGAATGCAGAGCTAATGACAACCATATCTGGTCTAATATCCCAGAAATACCCTAGTGCCCATTTCTACGTTCCACCTTGTTGTAGCCTCTGCATGTGCTTGCTGGCACAGCGGTAGTCAATTTCAGTCTGTAAAATGAAGTTATTGTTGCTAAACCAGTGTTTGCAAAGAGATGCCCTGTTGAAGCATACCCTGTCTACTGAGAGTAAACACCTGCATGAGTGCAAGGAAGCATTTCCTGTGTTGTTTAACTTGTATATAACAGCCCTGGTAATTGGAGCTCTTTCTCCACTGTTTCAATTGTATGCCCTCCACTGATTCAAATCAAGGTAAGAGCAGCAAACATTCATGCTTCCCAATTTCCCCTGCTTCAAATTTTTCTAAGTAAATTTAAATTGAATCAAATACTATACTTTAATCAATCCCCGTGGGGAATATTAATCTTCTGCATTTAACCACAACAAACACCCCATACACATGAGCCTGTGGGGGCACAATGGCAGGAGCTTGCTTCTGATCTTGATTCTTGACAACCACCCGGTTACCAAGGTTACCAACTGTCATATCATCCAGTATTCTGTGACATCTGGTGAGGGACTCACCACTACCAGACATGGAAATGAAGTCGAACGTTTTTTTTTTTTTTGGTTTGTTTTTATGAAATACCTGATTGCGTTAATTTATTCAACAACAAAAGGTTTTGACATTGTCTAACGGTTTCATAATAGGTTATTTAGTTACTTTTGAAATTATATGCCAAATTAAAAAAACATCTCATCAACTATGTTTTTGGAAATATAGATATATACAGATCATATTTATAGAATATAGATATATTTTTATAGGACACAAATCTATTCCTCTCTCTATGCCAGCCTAGTTAACACTATATTCAATTAAATAAATAAAAATTGAAGCATTAATAATGCAAGCTGTCTCCATGGTGATGATCACTCCTCCTCACTCTCCCCTCTCACAGCACTCCTCAGGTTTTTCCAGAACTCCAACCTCTCCTCCTCCTCTGCCGGCCACTCCAGGTAGGTCCGGAGCTCATGAACTTCCGGAGTTTGAAGCGTCTGGGAATGTCGTCCTTGGAGATGGGCTCCAGAAGCACCAGGATAGCCACGTCCCCTTCGGCGTTCCCGTCAAAAAGACGGAAGTGGGAAAAGTCCAGCTCGTAGCGGCACCAGTCGGAGTGGACAAAGTTTTCCGAGAGGACAAAGATGGTCCGACGGGAGCTTTCCATGGCGTTCATGATGTTGTCGACGATCCAGTGTCCGGGGAGGAAGTCTCGCTTGTGGAGGCAGAGGGAGAGAGGCGGTGACTCTGCATTCTCTGACTCTTCCAGCTCCGGAACCAGGAATCCCTCCACCCACCCAGCGTCTTCCTCGCTGTAGGAGACGAAGGCGCCGTAGCTTAGCAACGGCTGGGTTCCGTCCCGCAGCTGTCGGGAGGTGGAGCTTCGTTTGGCTTTAAGCCACGCCCACATCATTCTGAGGTACCAGATGACGTGGAGATGCCACAGCAGAGCTCCGAACAGAATTCCCAGAAGCAGCAGAACTCCACAGCACAAGGACACATACAGAACCTGCTGGCACTGGACCACGGAGAGTTGGACTCTGTCGACCCGGTGACCTTGCAGTTCCGACGGCCAGTCACAGACGAAGCTCTCTGGTCCGGCTGTTAGGTTGACGAGGCCTCTGACCTCCGTCTGCAGGAAAGAGACAAAGTGACAGGAGCAGAGGTACTGGTTCTGACCCGCCTGGAGGTTCTGGAGTCTGTTGTAGGAACGGAGGACGTCTGGTCCAAGCATGTTCAAAGTGTTGCTCTAAACAAAGACAATAAAACGCAATTAATATACACTGGTGAAAAAATTAAGGGAACACTTAAATCACACAGTGGATCTCGATGAACGAAATATTCAAGTTGAAAATCTTTATTGATATACATTGTGTAATTCGTTGAGAAGAAAATTACATGAGAATGGTCAACGGAAACCAAACTCATCAACCCATTGAGGGTTTTAATTCAAAATCACCCCGATAATCAAAGTGAAAAATCGAAATCACAGGCTGATCCAACTTGCGTAAATTTCATCATGACAACATAATGTGGCTCAGTAGTGTGTATGGCCCCCATGTGCCTGTATGCACTCCCAACAACGTCTGGGCATGCTCCTGATGAGACGGCGGATGGTGTCTTGGGGGATCTCCTCCCAGACCTGGACCAGGGCATCAGTGAGCTCCTGGACAGTCTGTGGCGCTACTTGGTGGCGTTGGATTCGCCGATACATAACGTCCCAGAGGTGCTCAATTAGATGCAGGTCTGGGGAACGTGAGGGCCAGTCAATGTAATCAATGCCGTCGTCATCCAGGAACTGCCTACACACTCTGACCACATGAGGCCGGACATTGTCCCGCACCAGCGTAAGGTCTGAGGATTACATCCCAATACCTAACAGCAGTCAGGGTACCGTTGGCTAGCATGTGGAGGTTTGTGCGACCCTTCAAGGAAATGCCTCCCCAGACCACCATTGACCCACCACCAAACCGGTCATGCTGGATGATGTTGCAGGTAGCATAACGTTCGCCACAGCGTCTCCAGACTCTTTCACGTCTGTCACATGTGCTCAGTGTGAACCTGCTCTCATCTGTGAAGAGAATGGGGCACCAAGGGCGAAGCTGCCAATTCTGGTGTTCTCTGGCAAATGCCAATCGAGCTGCATGGTACTGGGCTGTGAGCACAGGTCCCACTGAGGACGTCGGGCCTCACGCCACTCTCATGGAGTCTGTTTCTGACAGTTTGGTCAGAAACATGCACATGAATAGCCCACTGAGGGTCATTTTGTAAGGCTCTGGTGTTGCTCCTCCTGTTCCTCCCCGCACAAAGGAGCAGATACCGGTCCTACTGCTGGGTTGTGTTGCCCTTCCACGGCCCTGTCCAGCTCTCCTCGTGTAATGGCCTGTCTCCTGGTATCTCCTCCACACTCTGGAGACTGTGCTGGGAGATTCAGCAAACCTTCTTGTGACACATATCCATCCTAGAGGAGCTGGACTACCTGTGCAACTGAATGGGCTGCATGTATCGCCTCATGCTACCAGGAGTGACAGGAGCACTGGCAAAATGAAAAACTTGAGTAAAATCAGTCAGGAAGGATCAGGAGAGAGAAACAGTCCATGTCCACCACATGCAAAACCATTCCCTTTTTTGGGGGTTGTCTTGCTGTTGCCTCTCCTGTCCACCTGTTGTCACTTTCATTTGCACCAAAACAGGTGACTTCGATTCACAATCACTCATGCTTCCTGACTGGACAGGTCGATACCCCAGAAGTTTAATTGACTGGGTGTTATACTGTGATGATTGAGTGTTTTTTTTAGCAGTGTATTTCTAAAATGTCTGAACGTTTCTCAAATATTTCATAAGTATACCAAGGATTGCTTCTATTGTTAATTCTACATTACTTAAATTGGGCATGTTTGTTTGCTAACAAATAAAAAATTGTTTAAAAATAACATATTATATCACGTCTGTGATATTATTATATATTATTAATATAGAAGAAGAGCACTAGCAAAATGCAAAACTTGAGTAAAATGAGTCAGGAAGGGTCAGCACCTGTTCATCTATAGTACACCTGTAAGGTAAGTGTATCCAGGTATATATGTGAGTGTCTATTAGTGTTTAGAGGCATATGTATGTATGTGTATTAGTGCACCTGTAAGGTGAGTGTATCCAGGTATATTTCTGTGTATATTAGTGTATAGAGGTGTGTGTGTGTGTGTGTGTGTGTGTGTGTGTGTGTGTTATTACACCTGTATGGTAAGTGTATCCAGGTATATATGTGAGTGTCTATTAGTGTTTAGAGGCATATGTATGTATGTGTATTAGTGCACCTGTATGGTGAGTTTATCCAGGTTAGGGAACAACCCTCCAGGGAGCAGATGTTGAAACTTGTTCCCAGAAAGGTGCAGCTCTCTCAGGGTAGGAAGCTCCATGGGGAAAGCCTCCAGGTTGTTGTGACTCAGGTCCAAAACCTTCAAACACAATCAAGTCTAATATGTTCTGAATACATGTTGGTTCAGGTCTAATACTCCATGTTATGAATGAGTCAGTGTCTAATATCAGGAATTATTGTTGGTCTGAGTTTGTTTGCAGTAACTGACTATAAGGGGTCGTCCCTGTCCCAGATGAGACCTTCCAGCAGTCTGGATGACAGATGGGGTGACGGCAGAGCGACCTACCTCCAGGGTGGATGACAGACGGGGTGACGGCGAGGAAGTTTGCCCGGGAGAGGTTGGGGGGGCATGGAGGAGTAGGAGTTCCTGCTGACGTCCAGGTGGGTTAGCTTAGATAGCCTAGCTACCAGCTGGCTCACTGTGGACAGAGACTGGAGGGGAGGAGCAGACAGGGAGATGGAATACAACGCATCTAAAGGAACAGACTTTTAGAAAGACTTTTGGTTGGTTTGTTTGTCAAATTATACACTTCTTATCCTGACCTGAATGTACTAACGGCATATAGTTTCACATTTTGAAAACAAAATCAACTGGAATGGGCACCTATCAAGTTTCTCTGCTGAATGACTGCTATTCTCCTTGTTAGGAGAGATTGTCAGAGAACGACTTTGATAGAGTATTAGCCACATACTGCGGGTTCATGAGGTCAGATAATCCCCCTACTCGAGGGTCAGAGCGTCAGGGGTTACCGTGGGAACACTGCGGAAGCCACCGAAGGAACAGATGCAGACCTGACGCTCATCGCAACGGTTGCAGGTTGACCTTTCACCTTCCGGGTTTGATCATTGACCTCCTATGAGAACTAGGAGGAAGAGGAGGAGGAGGAAGAAGGAACATTTCTCCATTTTATGTCCCATTCTGAAAAACAGAGAGAGTTTGTGTAAATGCAGTTATTTCTGTTTACGTTATTATCAGTGTTGGGAGTAACGCTTTACAAAGTTACAAGTTACAGTAATTGCACTATTGTTGGCAGAAACTAATAAAGTAACGGGTTATTCTTTACATTTGAGTAACTAAATTACAGTCAGTGAAAATTAAAAAGGGGCCCCTTTTTACCGACACCAATGTGTTTCTGCCTCCTCGACACTCTTAACTGTTAACGCTCAGACGTGACTCTTTCCTGTTTATACTTCTGTAATGGGAGCTGTTTTGGAGCTCACCGTCCTGTATTCACTCCAAAGATAAGGAGGGTTAATCGCCATTATCAGACTGTGTGGGCTGAAATGCACAAGAAGCCTAATTCCCATTTACAATAATTCATTACATGTATTCAATCGGGTAGGCAAACTCATAAAAATATGTAATAATTTATAACAGTGTATTTGGTGAATTGATGGCATTTTAATGCGCCATAGGCCAACCACTCTTTGTAACCCCCCCCCCCCCCCCCCATATCAGACAGTCTGACACTATAGCAACATTCACAAAGCTCTTAAAAATGCATCTATTTAAACAAGCATTCTCATTATGATCCCTGACATAATGCGTGTGTTGAACCCTTTACCGTTATAATCTTATGTTCATCGATGTCGCCCTGCTTGAATGTGTCTGTCCTATGCTTATTGCATCCTAAATTGTATATTGGGCTGTTTTTACTGTATATTATATGTCTAGTACGGGTGTTAGGAAAGGCGCCTATAAATTAATTATTAATTAATTAATAAAGTGTATTATTATTATCTCCTCAGTTCAAATATGAACAAAATTACTCCCCTGATCCGAATCACTGATTCACCAGAGCCCCAGATATCCTCAGTTCAAATATGAACAAAATGACAAAAAATAATCAATTCACTGACTAAGCACTCAAGTTCAAACATTAGGAGACCGCTATTTTGTTTTGTTTGTTAAACCACTTAGTCACAGAAAGTAGTACATTTTGTGCGTCGTGTGTCTGCGTGTATATCATGTCTATGTGTACATGCATACGGGTCCATCACGTGTACATATATGTGTGCATTATGCTGATGTGTGCGTGCGTGTGTTTGGGAGGGTGGGGGTGGGGGTGGGGGGTGGGTGGGGGGTGGGGGGTGAGGTGTTGTGAGTACACGTGTGCTTCACTTCGAACTCTAGACTGTCAACCCATAGAGACTGTGTGTGTGTGTGTGTGTGTGTGTTTATGTGTGTGTGTTTATGTGTGTGTGAGAGAGAGTGTGTGAGAGAGAGAGCGTGTGTGCGTGCGTGTGAGTGAGTGTGTATGTGTGTGTTTGTGTGTGTGTGTGTGCGTGTGCGTGTGCGTGTGTGTGTGTGTGTGTGTGTTTATGTGCGTCTGAGTATGTTTATGTGTGTGTGTGAGTGTGTGTGTGTGTGTGTGTGTGTGTGTGTGTGTGTGTGTGTGTGTTTATGTATATGTGTTTGTGTGCGAGCGTGTGTGTGTGTGTGTGTGTGTGTGTGTGTGTGTTTGTGTTTCAAACAAACCTTGAGTTGCCCCATCTCAGTTCCTGAGAGGAAAATGGTAATGGTTCAGTCAAAGGCACTTTGATGTTGACAGTGAGTTGAAACATTAACAGTGACTTCAGCACAAAATGTAATTTACTGGCATTTCTGGATGATTTCTCAAAACAACGTCAGCAATCAATACAAATATAACAATTATAAATTGAAATTTAGAAAAAAATACTACTTTAGTCAAAGTTCTTGTTAAAACATGCAGACAGACAGACAAACAGCTGTCGCTCACAACAGTCGGCCAGTAACACTTAAGGCTTGAGTTTACAGCGCTAGCTAGATGGATATGTGCAGTATATACTAACAGCTATTAGTAGTGTCTTAATAAGTGCCACTATCCCTAAAATGTACTTCTTGAAGTTCTCATCCACGGAATCCTATTAACCAACACTGCTTAACACTTGCTTATTCTCAAGTATTGGCTGTCAATCAAGTCTACCACCCTGCAATTGAAAATAAATAGTAAACAAATAATAAAATGAATGAATAATTAACAATAAACCCACATCCCACCCGGAGGGTTACAGTCTGAATTTTGTTCCTTAAGGTGAGCTGTTTGGGGTGGCAGACATTTTGAAAAAAAAAATTTCAGGCCACACCGCACCACCACACACAGATCGGAATATTTTACTTAACTCCCTCTTACTCCATTTGTTAACCTTTGACCTTTGGTCACTGACAACCAATCCCGACCGACACACCATATTAGTAAAAGTGGGAGGGGCTTTCCCCGTCACAGTGGGTGTGGTTTAGCCTTGGCTGACCGTCTATAAGTACCGTGAGCGCTGTTCCTCTGAATCAGTGTTAACTTGAACCGCGTAACTTTATTGACAATAGAAAGAAGGACACGCATGATGCGGGCGCTGCTGTTACTGTGTGTGTGTGTCTGCGCAGTGTGGGGTCAGAGCGACTACGATGACTACGACTTGGTATGAGAAGACTTTGTCTTTTATCATTGTTGTTGTTTATTTATTTTATTCATATTTTATTTTATAGATTGATTTTTATATGACTTGGTATGAGAGGACGTTGTGTTTTATCATTAACGTTGTCTGTTTTATTCCTTTTTATTTTATAGATTGATTTTATATGACTTGGTAGGAGAGGACGTTGTGTTTTATCATTAACGTTGTCTGTTTTATTCCTTTTTATTTTATAGATTTATTTTAAATGACTTGGTAGGAGAGGACTTTGTCTTTTATCATTAATGTTGTTTGTTTATTTTATTCATATTTTATTTTATAGATTATGTTGTTTATTTTATTCACACTATTTTATTCCTTTTTTATTTTATTGTTTTTGTTTTTTTATGTTATTTATTTTGATTACATTCCTGGCTTTGCACATACTTGCATTTCACATGACAAGCACTTTGAATTGACTATGTGTATCGAATTTGATATATAGGCTACAGTAAATTAGCCTTTTTTATACTGTGATGTTTGGGTTAGTTGTTCTTAATTTCTCTCCTTGGATTCTGTATCTTCACAGACAGACAACAAAGAAGTGTCAAAGAACGTCTCGGTGAGTTTGACTCTCCTTTCTCCGTGGCGATTCTTTGCATCACCAGTGCATCCAAAGCTTCTGGTTAACTTGAAACGTTTCGTATCTTACGTTTTTGGTTAGCTCTAAACTGATATAATAAAATTGGCAACCAATTTGTAAAGCGCTTTGAGTTTTTATTATTATCATAATTATAATTATTATTATTATTATTATTATTATTATTATTATTATTAATAATAATAATAAAGTTTAAAGAAAACCATCACTAGGTTTTTTGGGGCACCCCTAACCTTAACCCCCCCCCCCCCCCCCCCCCCCCTCTTCCCCCAGTTAACAGACCCACGAGGGCACCGACCCACGACCAGGGGGAGAGAGACCTACGTGCCCCCCCGCTACAACCCTCCCCCCATCAGCGGGGGCAACCGTTACCGGGGGCGACCCACCACGGCGCCGGACAGAGCGGGACAGGAGCAGGAGAAGGTGGAGCAGCCCGACGCTGGAGGATGTACGCACGCAGCGGAGGAGATGGTGAGGAAGAGGAGGAGGAGAGGGAGAGAGAGGGAGGGAGGGGAGAGGAGAGGGAGGATGCACACACGCAGCGGAGGAGATGGTGAGGAGGAGGAGAGGGAGAGAGAGGGAGGGAGGGGAGAGGAGAGGGAGGATGCACACACGCAGCGGAGGAGATGGTGAGGAAGAGGAGGAGGAGAGGGAGGAGATGGTGAGGAGGAGGAGAAGGAGGAGAGGGGAGAGAGAGTAGATGGCAAGGAAGAGGGGGAGAGGGAGGGGGAATGGAGGGAGGGAAGTGGAAGGCTTAGGGGAGAGTTGTGATATATAGTACATGTGGTATATGTGTAGTTTTCCGTCGTACGTTTGTAGAGGGAGAGAAAAGCTCTGCTCAGTCTAACCATTCCTCCTCCCGTCCACCAGGGGGTGCTGTGTCCCAACGGCTGCGAGCTGAAGACGGCCCTACTGAAACAGGAACGCAACGTCAAGGGGGAAGTGAGCAAACTCCGCACCCAGGTGGACGAGCTGTCCCGCTCCTCCAACAGTATCTATGACTACGTGGAGGGACTGTCCAATCAGCTGAGAGAGAGACAGAGGGTCTACGAGGGTAAGGAGGGAGGGAGAGAGGAGGGAGACAGAGGGTCTACGAGGGGAGGGAGGGAGGGAGAGAGGGAAAGAGAGAGAGAATCTATGAGGGTAAGGAGGGATGGAGGGAGGAGGGAGACAGAGGGTCTACGAAGGTAAGGAGGAAGGGAGAGAGGGAAAGAGAGAGAGAATCTATGAGGGTAAGGAGGGATGGAGGGAGGAGGGAGACAGAGGGTCTACGAGGGTAAGAGAGGGAGGGAGAGAGAAGAGAGAGAGAATCTATGAGGGTAAGGAGGGATGGAGGAGGGAGACAGAGGGTCTATGAGGGGAGGGAGGAATGGAGGGAGGAGGGAGACAGAGGGTCTACGAGGGTAAGGAGGGATGGAGAGAGGGAAAGAGAGAGAGAATCTATGAGGGTATATAGAGAGAGAGGGTCTATGAGGGGAGGGAGGAATGGAGGGAGGAGGGAGACAGAGGGTCTATGATGGGAGTGAGGGATGGAGGGAGGAGGGAGACCGAGGGTCTACGAGGGTAAGGAGGGATGGAGAGAGGGAAAGAGAGAGAGAATCTATGAGGGTAAGGAGGGATGGAGGGAGGAGGGAGACAGAGGGTCTATGAGGGGAGGGAGGGATGGAGGGAGGGAGGGATGGAGGGAGGTGGAGTATTTGAAGGTAGAGAGGGAGGGGAAACTCATATAGAGAGAGAATCTATGAGGTGGAGTCTTTAAAGGTAGAGAGGGAGGGATGGAGGGAGGAGGGAGGAGGGAGGGAGGTGGAGTCTTTGAAGGTAGAGAGGGAGGGGAAACTCATATAGAGAGAGGGCAGGGGGCACTTTTTTGTTCACAGTTGTTGACTAATGTTAAACGAACATGTGGTTTGTTGAAATTATTCCCCCCCCCAGATAACTCCAACGTGGTGGGGGAGTACACGGACACGCTGGAGGAGCAGCACCTCTTTGTGAAGGAAGCGGTGGACACAGTGTTCCCCTCTAACATCCGCGTGCTGCAGAGCGTCCTGGACAACATCCGCTTGAAGATCCAGAGGGTGGAGAAAGCCATCCTGACCCAGAGGGAGGCCTGCAAGGAGCCCTGCAAGACATCCTGCCCTATCCCCGTCGTCTCTGGTCAGTGTGTGTGTGTGTGTGTGTGTGTGTGTGTGTGTGGGACTGTTGGTGTGTGGGTCTGTGTGTGTGTGTGTGTGTGTGTGTGTGTGTGTGTGTGTGTGTGTGTGTGTGTGTGTGTGTGTGCATTAGTGTAGGTACATGTGTGTTTTAAATGTGAATCGGTTGTGGACAGTTTAATTCAGGGTATGAATCGTTAATTTCCGTGTGTGTGTGTGTGTGTGTGTGTGTGTGTGTGTGTGTGTGTGTGTGTGTATTCCTCAGGTAAGGAGTGTGAGGACATCTACAGGCGTGGCGGCAGAGATTCCCAGATGTATCTGATCCAACCGGACAGCTTCTATCCTCCATACAAAGTCTACTGTGACCAGACCTCACAGAACGGAGGTAACTAACCATAACCCTAACCGTAACCCTAACCTTACAAAGTCTACTGTGACCAGACCTCACAGAACGGAGGTAACTAATCATAACCTTAACCCCACAAAGTCTACCATGAACAGGCCTTATAGAGCGGAGATAAAAATAATGATATGTAAAATAATTAATAAAAAAATAACTAACCATAATTTCTTCTTCTACTCTACTTCCAGGATGGGTTGTCATTCAGAACAGGATGGACGGTAGCGTTGACTTCGGCCGTCGCTGGGACGACTACCGCCGTGGATTTGGAAACATTGCCTTCGATGTTGGCAAGGGGCACTGCCAGACTCCAGGTGTGTTGTCTGTTAAACGAAAACCAAAAAAATATCACAAATACCACCAAAAATATACAATCAATTAAAATGGTTAACTTTATACACGATACACCATATTAAAGTTCATGTAAAATAATCTTAAGAAAGGAATAAGGAAGAATAGGATTAATGTAATGGTCAGTTGAATGAATAATTCAAAATATGTGTTCACACTGGCTTTCAGTCACATGACTTACCTCACAACTCCCTGATCACATGACTTGATCTCACTTCCTGATCATGTGACCCCCACAGGGGAGTACTGGTTGGGCAACGAACGCATCAGTCAGCTGACCAAGATGGGGCCCACCGAGGTTCTAATTGAGATGCAGGATTGGTCGAACAACAAGGTCCACGCCCACTACACTCAGTTCACCATCCAATCAGAAACCTCCAACTACATCATGGCGGTGGGCGGCTACGTTGCCGGGTCGACGGCCGGGAACGCCCTGCTGGATGGAGCGTCGCAGCTGACCGGGGAGAACCGGACCATGACCATCCACAACGGAATGATGTTCAGCACCTACGACAGGGACAATGACCGATGGTCAGCTGTTTAGGCTTTATCCAGTGCACGTGTGTGTGTGTGTCTGTGGGTGTTTGTGTGTGTGTGTGTGTGTGTGTGTGCGTGGGGGAAGGGGGGGGTGATTTATCAGTAACCATGGTTCCACTCGTACTTATACATGATCATTAATGTGATTTATCAGTAACCATGGTTCCACTCATACTTATACATAATCATTAATGTGATTTATCAGTAACCATGGTTCCCCTCTCTGTGACCCCCCCAGGATTCCAGGGGACCCGTCCAAACAGTGTTCTCGAGAGGATGGAGGAGGATGGTGGTACAACAGGTAATGTTGAACAAGGAGAATCAGGTCTAGACAGAGCAGATACAGCCTGTCTCATTCACTGGCAATGCACAAAAACATTTACAAAAATAATAAAGTTGTTCCAATTTGCAACAGCCTAAGTAAGAATCAGGGCAGCCATCTTGAGTGCAGCATAACTAAAGGAATCAAGCAAATATCATCCTAATATTATTGTTGTCTTGGCAAAAACGAGGTTGAACGATATTACTTCTGCATTTCTCTGACTTCTCAATTCATTCTCTCTCTTTTGTCTCTCTTTTCTTTTTCTCTTTTCTGAAAATGTATAACCCTTGTCAAATCATCCCCTCTGGTGTGGTTTCCGTTAGGTGTCACTCAGCCAATCCCAACGGCCGATACTACATGACAGGCGCTTACACCAAGAACATGGCAAAACACGGCACGGATGACGGGATGGTGTGGATGAACTGGAAGGGATCCTGGTATTCTCTCAAAGCCATCAGCATGAAGATCAGGCCCTACTTCGTCTCCTGATAGGCATGGGGTTAACAGATGCACACACACACACACACACACACACACACACACACACACTGATACACACACTTACAAACCAAGAAATGCAAACCGAGTGTTGAAGGAAATAATCTGTGCATGTAAAGTTACATTTTGTAACTAAATGCGTTCAAGACAGGAAAAATGGTTGGTGATATTGAAACAAGTAGTGATAATACTTTTTTGAAAGAAGACTCATAAGTATATGAATAAAAAGCACAGAAGGCGAGAAAAAAACACTGTATCCTATGTTGTCATAGTTAGTCGTGGCCTAGTGAGTAGAATGTCTACCTGGTGACCAATAGGTCATGAGTTCTCGCCCACCTGGGAACACCACCACTAGTGTGTCCTTGAGCAAGGCACCTAACCCTAAATTGCTCCAGGGGGACTGCCCCCGAAATTACAATGTAAGTCGCTTTGGATAAAAGCGTCTGCTAAATGACTGTAATGTAATATAACAACAGGGTATTATGACACGGAAAGACTGTCTAGCACTGAATGACAACGAGGTTCTATCACGGTTGCTACGCTAGTGTGTTGTTGTTTGTCTGTCAAGAGTGTGTTGTGTGTCTGAATGCACAGGGTCCAGATTTACAAAAATGTAACTGTCCCTTTATTACTCAATAAAGAAACAGATTGAGGAACCTATACACGTGTACTACATTTGTCCATTATTTGCGCAGATTGTTTTGTGCTATTCCACACCAAAACTTTTGATATTTTTTATTTTTTTATTTTCGCAGCATACGAAATGAGATGGAGAATGAACCAAACATGTTAACTAAATGTACATTTAGCACTGAGGTCATTGAAAGACAAAGTACCTTTAAGCAAAGATATTTATGTACCAACACCAACACACAAAAAATGAACTAGCCAAATGTTTCTATTGACATGTTTTTATTTACTTAAATAAAACAGATTTAAAACTGGAGAAACAACGAAAACAGTATTTTCATATTATTTGTGTTCTAGCTGGCTCTTAAACAATACTCAGTGTAAACAGGTCAAGTCTAAATAACCTCCCGTAGCAAAAACGCCAAACCACAACCATTACATTACAAAAACAAAATAAATATGTTTGAACTAGTACAATGTGTAAGTCTTTATTTGTAGAGGCACATTTCTGAAAGAATTATGAGTGTGTGTTTGTGTTTACATAAATAAGATGAACAATACCATTTTAAACGGATAAATAAATTATATTCATATAGGGGAAATGGATTGATTGATGAGTGAGATATAGGCTTTATCCAATGCTTGTGAGTTTGTGTTTGTGGGTATGAGTGTATTGTTTGTTGTTGTTGGTGTGTGTGTGTGTGTGTGTATGTGTGTGTGTGTGTGTGTGTGTGTATGAGGGGTCTTTGGAATTTGTTCTTTGTTTTGGAAATAGAATAACAGAATTAGCCGGTCGTACGCCATCAGACGGATTCCTCCTGAAAGTCAACATATCTGAGTGTTTCTCCCATGAAAAGTCAACGATGACCTCAGTTAGGCTGCCAACTGTCACTGAAGCTAAGTGGAGAAAAGAACGCTATAGTCATCATTTCAAGGTGAAGGACACGTCCTTCTGTTTATTCTAGAACCCTGCTTAGACCCTCAGAGCCTTGGGAGGATTCATTCCAATTCCAATTCCGACTCCGCCTCGTCCTGTTCCGGAACTTCCACGGACAGTGGTTCCAGAACCATTCGGTTCAGTTCTATGTCTTCAAACTGGTTGAGTCGTTGTTCCCGGACCAGAGGGATGGCTCTGTAGGAGGGCCTGTGTCTCGGGCGCTCTGGCCCCACCGTGAGGAGTCTTATCTGGGGGACATTTGTGACCCGGGGAGGGCTGGTGCTCTTTGTCTGCTTCTGGACTACAGTCTTATGGAGCTAGGTCAACATGAGGACACAGAGATATTAACAGTTAAGACATCACGTGAATGTTGTTTTAAAAGTGAACCAAATCAAAAAGATAGTGTATCATTTATCCCTTATCTATTGCGAAAAAAACGTCTTTATTTGGGGATTTTTTTTGTGTATAATTCTTTATAAGTATTAAAAAGAAATTACATATGTTGCCATGTTGGTTCAAAACATTAGCAGGAAAACAGCCATATTCTCCAAAGGAATAAGCAGCGATGTTTTACCTGGTCTATCTGAGTTTGGAGGAACGCTAACATCTCATTCAAAGACACACACACACACACACACACACACACACACACACACACACACACACATAGACAGTCTCTCCAAAGGAATAAGCAGCACTGTTTTACCTGGTCTATCTGAGTTTGACGAAACGCTAACATCTCATTCAAACACACACACACACACACACACACACACACACACACACACACACACACACAGAGAGACATTCTCTCCAAAGGAATAAGCAGCATTGTTGTACCTGGTCCATCTGAGTTTGGAGGGAGCGTTGACCCTGGTGGTCCACGTGGAACGCTAATGTGCCACTGCATGAACCCCCACAGGCACGCAGCTTCATGTCAATGTCCACCTGTACACACACACACACACACACACACACACACACACACACACACACACACACACACACACACACACACACACAGTTACAAGAGGACGTGTACACAAACCCAAGCTCAACGTCCAGATGTGAGCACACAGAGGAGAGCTAAACAGAGTGTAGGACAGAGATTACTCTTTAACTCTGCGTCCTCACAAACATGCAGGCCTTGACCTTTCAGGAGCCAGGGGTCAGGGGTCATGTTGGTGAGTACACAGCCTCAGTTTTGATCTCTGTGTTCAAAGAGACGAGCGTCTGTTGACATCCTTTGACTATCAAACAATATGGCCGACTAGAAATCCGAGAAGTCGATGAGTCAAATGTGGGGAATTTAGATCGCAAGACTATGGTTAAA
>JAPMUY010009599.1:45000-82500 GCA_026901105.3 Galaxias olidus
ACGGCGTACTCCGCGTAGGCCACGCCCCCCTCCCAGTCCTCCAGCTCCACCCTCAGCATGGTCTCGCCCTGATTGGTCAGGAGGTGGAGGTTGTGGTTGCCTAGCCACACCTCCCCGTTGCCCCGAGCGTCGACCGAGCCGAAGCCATGTCGGTACTCGACCCACGACCTATTGAAGCTCAGCGCGCCGCTGTCTCTCTGCTGCACCAGCAGCCAGCCGCCCAGCAGCCCCCCCTGGTGGCAGTAAACCTCCACTACACGGCTGGACTCGAGGCCGCCGGGTTTGACCTTA
The DNA here is from genome assembly GCA_026901105.3 of Galaxias olidus. Classification (NCBI taxonomy): domain Eukaryota; kingdom Metazoa; phylum Chordata; class Actinopteri; order Galaxiiformes; family Galaxiidae; genus Galaxias; species Galaxias olidus. Next base: position 45,292 of record JAPMUY010009599.1, read on the forward strand.
AACAGACCATTCTTTTCCCCGTTCAGGTGCTTCTGTTGGATGTCGGCACAATCTGCAAACAGACGAGACGAGAGGGGCCCAGGAGGGGGAGGCCGTTAGCGAGGTGGTGGAGGAGGAGGAGGGGGAGGCCGATTGATCATACAGGCAGTGCTCTCGGTGTCACGTGCTAACATGCTAACCTGCTAACATGCGAACTCGCTAACCTGTTAACTCGCTAACCTGTTAACTCGCTAACCTGCTAACACGCTAACCTGTTAACTCGCTAACCTGCTAACATGCTAACAATCTAACCCCAGTCTATTCCTTTCATGCTCCCTTCTATTCCTCCCAGGTACTAAGAGTGACGAAATTAAAGAATCTATTCAACTGTGGAATACAAACTCAAAATAATCAGTAATTTTACTCAGTGTCTGAATAATCTTTTACAATACTTTGAGTTGTAATTCAATGGCTTACGAGTTTTACACCGTATTATTTAAAATTTCCAATTGTAAAAAAAAAAGTACAATGGTGAAAAAGGTGAATAGCCTCTCATTTATTTTGAACAACAAGACAAATGTTCCCTTCTCATTTTCGGTACATAAGGCTAGCTAACAAGCTAGCTGTTCAGCATAGGGGTCTAGCTAGCTCAAAATGGCCATATCGCCGCTAAACCTTTTATTTGATCTTTATGTCGAGTCATTACTCCAGGTCGGAAGAAGGGGCTGTACCTTTTCCTACATAATCCGCCTTTCTCTCAACATGGACATTCTTCACGCTCCGGGCGTGGAAATCCGGAACGTCGTCTTCTCCGTCGTCCGTCAAAAAAGCCCCCAGGTCCAACCCGAACGCGTCGCCATTGGACGAATCCCCGAGGATACTGGCGCTGCCCCCTTTGGTGGCGCTCGCCGAACTTTTGAAGGAAGAGGAAGAGGTCGACACAGAGGATGAGGAGGTGGAGGAGGAGCCAGATGTGAGGGGGGGGAAGAGGGATCCCACCCCTCCTTTGGTCGATATTTTTCCTGCACTGGCACACTCGGGCCCTCCCACCATCACCTCCTCAGTCTTCTCCACCGGACCGTCTTTCCCGTGCACCAAGGTCTTCCTCACTGTCTTGGTGCAGCTGACAGACTTGGTGTTGAGCGCGTACTCCCCGAGACCCCCTCCCCCCATCCCATCAAAGAAACCCCCCAGGTCGCTGTCGCCACGGGTGATGGTGGTGATGGAGGGCCGGTCGTTGGATCCCGACCCGCCCTTGATGCCCGAAGATGACGAAGAGGAGGATGATGATGATGATGAAGAAGAAGAGGAGGAGGAGGTTGAAGGAGAGAGGATACCTGGGACCTCCTTCCTGACGGTTGCCGGGGACGACGCGCTGGAGCCTTCAGCTTCCAATGTCAATTTGACGGCCTTCACCTGTTGGAGGGAGGAGATTCACACTATAAGTCACGTCATCACAAGAAAGAAAGAAAGAAAGAAAGAAAGAAAGAAAGACAGGAGCGAAAGAAAGTGAAGAAAAGAGCGAAAGAAAGAAAGAAAGAGAAAGAAAGCACACACACACACACACTCACCTCAGAGAAAAAGTCCCCCTGCGGTCTAGACTTAAACTTGCTGTCGACGAGGACGTCTTTTAGCGGACGGCTCTTCATCACGGACATGGTCCCCATCGACTCAACGTTCTGTACCGACTGGGATGTCAGCTGGTTCACCTGGTTACCATAGACCAATCATTTTAAACATTGTTACAGTAGTTAACTGTGATATTAGTATATTTAGATTAGTATTAATCCTATGTGATATACATTTAGATTAGTATTAATCCTATGTGATATAAGTACATTTAGATTAGTATTAATCCTATGTGATATAGCATTTAGATTAGTATTAATCCTATGTGATATTAGTGCATTTAGATTAGTATTAATCCTATGTGATATTAGTGCATTTAGATTAGTATTAATCCTATGTGTATCAATTAGTGCATTTAGATATACATAGATAGTATTAATCCTATGTGATATTAGAACATTTAGATGAGTATTAATCCTATGTGATATACATTTAGATGAGTATTAATCCTATGTGATTAGTATTAATCCTATGTGATATTAGTGCATTTTAGTATTAATCCTATGTGATATACATTTCGATGAGTATTAATCCTATGATATATATGTGATAATCCTATGTGATATACATTTAGATAGTATTAATCCTATGTGATATTAGTACATTTAGATGAGTATTAATCCTATGTGATATTAGTACATTTAGATGAGTATTAATCCTATGTGATATTAGTGCATTTCGATGAGTATTAATCCTATGATATAATCTATCTATGTGATATTTGCATTTAGATGTATTTTTTGATACTGAGCTATGTGATATTAGAACATTTAGATGAGCTATGTGATATACATTTCGATGAGTATTAAACCTATGTGATATTAGTGCATTTAGATGAGTATTAATCCTATGTGATATACATTTCGATGAGTATTAATCCTATGTGATATTAGAACATTTAGATGAGTATTAATCCTATGTGATATTAGTACATTTAGATGAGTGAGTATTAATCTATGTGATATACATTTCTCCTATCGATTCTACTGGCATACTGAGCAGTATCTCAATCAATGAATCCACTAGAATTCTGCCATTCCATTCCATTCCTCTCCTCTCCTCCTCCTCCCTCTCCTCCTCTCCTCTCTCTCTCCTCTCCTCTCTCTCCTCTCCTCTCTCTCCTCTCCCCACCTCTCTAGTGTACTTAGCTGTTTTATTGTTACACCAGTATGTGCCTCTTTACACACACACACACACACACACACACACACACACACACACACACACACACACACACACACACACACACACACACACACACACACACACACACACACACACACCTGTTTGTCCAGGACCACATAGCTCTCGTGGTTGACTGAGAACTCGGTGTAGCTTTTACAAGATCCCTTACAGGAACGCAGCTTGATGTCTATGTCCACCTGCAGGAGAGGAGGAGGAGGGGAGAAGGAGCAGAGGAGCAGAGGAGGAGAAGAGGAGTGGAGAGGAGAGGAGTGGAGGAGGAGAAGGAGGAGAGGAGAGGAGCAGGAGAGGAAGAGAGGAGAGGAGAGCAGAGCAGAGGAGGAGCAGCAGGAGAGGAGAGGAGGAGGAGAAGAGGACAGCAGGAGAGGAGGCGGAGAAGGAGGAGAGGAGCAGGAGAGCAGAGGAGAGGAGGAGCAGCAGGAGAGGAGAGGAGGCAAAGAGGAGGAGCAGGAGAGGACGTGAGGAGGAGCAGGAGAGGAAGAGGACAGGAGAGCAGAGGAGGAGGAGGACAGGAGAGAAGAGGAGAGGAGAGGAGAGGAGGAGGAGGAGAGAAGAGGAGAGGAGGAGGAGCACGAGAGGAGGAGAGGAGAGGAGGAGGAGGAGAAGCAGGAGCAGGAAAAGAGTGAAGGAGGAGAGGAGAGGAGAGGAGAGACGGGGAGGAGGAGAGGAGGAGGAGCACGAGAGGAGGAGAGGAGAGGAGAGGAGAAGCAGGAGCAGGAGAGGAGAGGAGAGGAGAGGAGAGGTAACGGTCAGAACTTTGTAGGAAAACAAAAAAAGAGCCATAAATTGTTTGCATTCATGAATAAAGATATGAAATGTGTGTATGGGCTTTGGTACAGTATATGACGCATGTATTTGTGTACTGTATGAATATGGTATATTGTGTGTATTATGTATATGGTATATTGTATGTGTTATGCATGTGTGTGCATTGGTATATTGTGTGTATTGTGTGTTATGCATATGGTATATTGTGTGTATTGTGTGTTATGCATATGGTATATTGTGTGTATTGTGCGTGTTGTGTTGACCTGCAGAGCCAGCATCTCTGTATTGTGTTTGTGTGTGTGTGTGTGTGTGTGTGTGTGTGTGTATCTATGTATATTGGATATGTTGTGTGTGCGTGTATTGTGTGTGTGTATGTGGTGTCTGCACATTTGTAGTGCATTTTGTGTGTGTGTGTATATTGCGTGTGTGTGTGTATGTGGTGCGTTTGAAGTGCATTTTGTGTGTGTGTGTGTGTATGTGGTGTGTGTGTGCTTGTGGTGTCTGCACATTTGTAGAGCATTTTGTGTGCGTGTGTGCGTGCGTGCGTGCGTTTACCTCCAGCCTCTGCATCTCCACCACCTGGTCCTGCACTCTGTTCTTCAGTGAGTTCAGGATCCTGGTGTTGCTGTCGATTTTGATCTTCATGTCTACAATCCGCTGTCGCAGGTTCTGGGCCAGGTCATAGTAGCTGTTGTCACTGCCTGGAAGGGCGTAGAGAGAGACACAAACAATGGATGGAGAGATGGATTGATGCCACACCTTGTCTGATGTTTAATGGTATGATAGATGTTCTAATATATAAATATGAATATAGTAAATGTCTCCCGACCTGTCTGTCTGTCTGTCTGTCTGTCTGTCTCTTGACCTGTCTGTCTCTGAACCTGTCTGTCTGTGAATCTGTTGTCTGTCTGTCTGTCTCTAAACCTGTTTGTCTCTGAACCTGTCTGTCTGTCTCTGAACTTGTCTGTCTCTAAACCTGTTTGTCTCTGAACCTGTCTGTCTGTGATCAGAGTGAGTTTGTCTAATGTAGTTGTAAGTCATTACTAAAAATAGTAAATGTACCTGTCTGTCCCTAAACCTGTCTGTTTCTACACCTGTCTGTCTGTGAACCTTTCTGTCTGTCTGTGAACCTGTCTGTCTGTGAACCAGTCTGTCTCTGAAACAGTCTGTCTCTGAACATGTCTGTCTGTCTGTCTCTAAACCTGTCTGTCTGTGAACCTGTCTGTCTCTGAACCTGTCTGTCTCTGAACCTGTCTGTCTGTCTCTGAACCTGTCTGTCTGTGATCAGAGTGAGTTTGTCTAATGTAGTTGTAGGTCATTACTAAAAATAGTAAATGTACCTGTCTGTCCCTAAACCTGTCTGTCTCTACACCTGTCTGTCTGTCTGTGAACCTTTCTGTCTGTCTGTGAACCTGTCTGTCTGTGAACCAGTCTGTCTCTGAAACAGTCTGTCTCTGAACATGTCTGTCTGTCTGTCTCTAAACCTGTCTGTCTGTGATCAGAGTGAGTTGTCTAAAGTTGTAGGTCATTACTAAATATAGTAAATGTACCTGTTTGTCTCTAAACCTGTCTGTCTCTACACCTGTCTGTCTGTGATCCTGTCTGTCTCTAAACCTGTCTGTCTGTGATCAGGGGGAACTTACTGGCTTCCAGAGTGAGCTTGTCCTTAATGTAGTCGTAGGTCTGTTTGGAAACGGTGTCCGTGTTCCTGTACTTGGCCCTGTGCTCGTCCAGTAACTGTCGTATCCTCTCAATCCTCTTCAGCAGCTGGTGGTCAGACTGGTCAATCAGGCCCTGCATCCTGCAACCCGATGGGCACTTAGGACCCTGGGGAGATTAGAGGAGGAGTGGTCAATCAGGCCCTGCAGCCTGCAACCTGAGGGGCACTTAGGACCCTGGGGAGATTAGAGGAAGAGTGGTCAATCAGGCCCTGCAGCCTGCAACCTGAGGGGCACTTAGGACCCTGGGGAGATAAGAAGTCAGACTGGTCAATCAGACCCTGCAGCCTGCAACCCGAGGGGCACTTAGGACCCTGGGGAGATTAGAGGAGGAGTGGTGGATCAGGCCCTGCAGCCTGCAACCCGAGGGGATTTAGGACCCCGGGGAGATTAGAAGTTAGAGTAGTTGATCAGGCCCTGCAGCCTGCAAATCGAGGGCCACTTAGGACCCTGGGGAGATTAGAGGAGGAGTGGTCAATCAGACCCTGCAGCCTGCAACCCGAGGGGATTTAGGACCCTGGGGAGATTAGAGGCGGAAAGTAGGAAGGAGAGAGTAGAAGTTTTATTAGAATAGTTAGAACAGTTTTTTAGACCACCGGGGTAAATTATGTTAGCTTCTCTGAGGAGATAAGAAGTTAGAGAGGTGGGAGAGAGTGATGAGAGGGGAGGATGAAAAAATTGAACAGAGGAGGGCAGAGCAAAGAGAGGGAGTGAAGAAGTGGGCAAAAATAATTTCTTACCTTCTTTGTGAAATTTGCAAAACATTTATAAGGACACCCCTACTAAAAAAACCTCCTGAAACAAGGTTCATATGCTGGGTTTGGTGGCCATTCTTAATTCCCTGATGTAACATGGCGGTCAATTCACTACGAATGTATATGGTCAATATATTTATTCATTATTTATTGGGTATTTACTAAACACTCCGACCCATTCATATTAAGAATCTCATATAATAATATTTTCATTCTTTATTGGGCAATAATAAGCCTACCCATTTATATTAATAATATGATATCATATTTTCATTCTTTTTCATTTACTAAATAAGCCTACCCATTTCTATTAAGAATATCATATAATATTTTTTTTTTTCATTTACTAAACACTCCTACCCATTTATATTAATAATATCATATTTTCATTCTTTTTAGTTTACTAAATAGACCTACCCATTTATATTAAGAATATAATACCATATTTTCATTCTTTTTCATTTACTAAATAGACCTACCCATTTATATTAATAATATCATATTTTCATTATTTTCATTTACTAAATATACCTACCCAGTTGTCATCACTGCAGAATGGCCATTCTTTCTGAGTGGCACATTTGTCAGCCTTGTAACCGTGTTCGATTGGACGAGCTCCTCTGGGGTCTACGATCTGGGCCTATAGGAGTGAGGGGGCGGGATGAGAGAGAGACATAAACATGTTTGTCAGTTGTCTAGTTCTGCTTAAGGAAGATGTTCGGGATTCTTTTGCCAGTTGCATCCAGTTGCGTCGCGAATCATTGGTCTGAACTGGCCTTTGGTTGGAAGTGGCGCTCTGGGTCAATGACCTCCCACTTTAAATTAAGTAAAATTAGGAATTTTATATATACATGAGGGAAAATATAAACATACAAAAACACACTAATATTGTACACAGAGTAACCAATTTTCATTAGTGTCATTTTCATTTTAACGTTCTTAAACATTCTTCATTATCAAATGATACACTATGTAAACATAAGTACTATCCTATTGCAAATGAAAGGTCAAATGTTTAAAATCCGAATTTTTGTAAAATAGCAAACGCAATGTTCATTCTTCTCATACATTTTTTATATATATATACCAGTAAACGCATAAAGCATTGCTAAAATGTAAATGTGTTCTTACCCACGCTGTTGAGGCCACAACAAGCAGCCCCAGATAAACGAGTGTGTTCTGTCGTTCCATTCTTTTTGTTTTTTTCCCCTCTGTTCCTCTCTGTGAACGTGCTGTGCTGAATACTGGATTCACCGAGTGACAGCGTGTCAATTTGAAGTCTGACCCGTCCCACTTGCCACCCTAAACTCCACCCCTTCCTGCCCCCCCTCCCGTCTAAATCTGCTGCGCACACGCACACACACACACACACAAACACACACACGCACACGCACACACACGCACACACAAACATCGCCCACTCCCGTCCCGCTCGCCGCCTGATAAGTCACCCTTAAGTCTTTTGTCATAGGTCGACAACCCGCATGGCCCTCCCTAAACTCAACCCCCTGCAGTCTATACTTCCTTCTCATTGGCCCGATCGCGTGTCAATCTACTTGTGTTTTCCCGTCTGTCCTAATCTCTCTCCTGGCTACAGAACATCAGTAGAGATGACTCAGCTTGATCAGACAGGTTGTTCATCTTCTTTGGGACAAACTGTGTTCTGCCACACACACGCACGCACGCACGCACTTTTATAAACAAACACCGCCCACTTCTCTTAAGTACAGGGTGTAGAAATAGTTGACATGACATGAGTCTCACTCTCTGTTATTTAGACCAAAGTTTTACACACAACAGGTCACAGTAAATAATGTTTTTAATACTTTCAGATATGTTTAGTTAAGTCACAACTGATTGCACAGTCCAACTGGTACATTGATAAAATGCACTGAGATGCTCTTTATCTTAGCAGGTAACAAACTGTATTTCAGCCTCATTGTCCTACTCCCTCAACACAACTTTGGCTATAAAAATAAGGAATTATAGGCACAAAGAGCAGAGCCAGAATCAGTGAATGGATAGGATTAGCCAATACATACTCATGTCATATTCAAAAGCAAAGCAAATATACATTTGTATATCCTTTCAAGTGAGAGTTTTCACCGACTTTGGGTGTGGTAGGACCAGGGGGTAAATTGAAGGACAGGGGGGTAAATTGAAGGACCGGGGGGGTAAATTGAACCACCAGCAGGAAAACATATCCGACTGGAAAGGCCTCCTGCCAAAATAAATATCCGCACAGACAACGTCATTTCAGAGCACCCACAACGAGGCGGACATCTTGTTTGCTCTCAGTAAACAATACTTAACACGAGCTCCGTGTATTCCCGTAAGTGACAGGTGTTTGGTTTTCTTTTCTGTGTACATCAATGGTAACCGTTCTGGTCCTGTGGCAAAACGTAAGATCTTAGAAAGGAACACTTAAGGCTTCACTTAAAACCCAAATATATTCGCTCAAACTGTGGGAGTGTGTGCGTGTTTCAGAGAAAGGTCGGCCAGTATCTACGTAATTTTTAATCCATCCAGATTGATGAGATTAAACAGTAACCACGGTGACCTGGACACGTTTCAAAAGAACACCAAAAGGATCCATGCACATACACAGGGGTTGTGTATCATTTCGACACATAGCACACACACAACAAAACCATCCTATCGACCGCAACTTTCTTTAAGAAATAAGATGTACAGTTTGAGCGAACCTTGCAGGGGCGTTCCCAAGATAGGATTCACTTCATTGCACAATTAAGCCTTCATTTAATGGGACAAATTTTGTTTTCTTGAAACTAAAACACACACATTATTACACGAATAGAACTGCTTGAAGTCAAAACCTATTACCTATCTATTATCAGGTATTGACGAACGTTTATAAAAAGGTTTCCTGTCGTAGTTTAGACGTAAGGCCGTTCCCCTGTGTGTGTGCGCATGTGTATCTCCAGGTTCCCTCTCTCACTGCAAGTCTTCCCACAGTCCACACAGCGATAGACCTTCACCTCTTAGGGGCTTGTAGAAGACCCCCCCCCCCCTTCAGTGAGGAAGAGGAGGAGGAAGATGAAAATGGGAGAGTTTTTAAACTGGACTGTTTAATCATGCGTGTCTTCTACCCCGTGTGAATCTGTCGGTGCGTGCCGAGATTCTGGACCCGAGCGAAACGCTTCCCGCACTCATCACAGACGTAGGGTTTCTCTCCCCTGTGAAGCCACAGGTGCTTGTAGTAGCTGCTCTTTTCGTTGTAGCCCCGGCCGCACGTTGAGCAGCGGTAGTGTTTCTCTCCAGTCTGCCTGAGCCGGTGGGTCCTGAGAGCGTTGGCGTTGCTGTAAGACTTCCCACACTGACAGTGGTAGGGTTTCTCCCCAGTGTGCGTGCGTCGGTGGACGGTGAGCTGGTGGAGAAAGGAGAACGTCTTCCCGCAAACGTCGCAGAGGAAGGGTTTCTCCCCCATGTGGCTGTGGCGATGCACTTCCAGGTCGCGGGGGCGTTTGAACGTCCGGTCACACACGGGACAGGGGTGAGGTTTCTCCTGGGTATGGATGAGGAGGTGGTACAGGAGGGCACTTTGGGTGGGGAAGGTTTTGCTGCAGTGGACGCAGCGCCGGGGCTTTCTGGTGTTGGCGCGTTGCTTGGCTTGCTGACGTTTCCTCTTAGCGAGTCGACCGAGATTTTGTTTATCTAAAGTGGAGAGAAAAAGAGACTGCATTTATCTAAAGTGGAGAGAGAGAGAGAGACTGTTAATCTAAAGTGAAAGAGATACTGTTAATCTAAAGTGAAAGAGAGACTGTTAATCTAAAGTGAAAGAGATACTGTTAATCTAAAGTGAAAGAAAGACTGTTCATCTAAAGTGAAAAAAAAACTGTTTATTAAAGTGGAGAGAGAGAAGAAAGACAGTTTATTTTTATTTTTTTCCACCAAGGCATTCCAAGGGATGGTTCAGAGGCTGGAGCCAAACCAGTGTAAGAGAATGTGCAGCTTTGAAGCTGTTTATAGTGCTTAGAGGTGTCCATTGGTTTCAGTTCTCCACTGTCCATGTCAAGGGTCAAAGTGTCAGAACGAGAGTCAAAAGAGGAACAGGGTGTTTTATCTCTGCACCAACGTTCCACCAATGAGGCGCACACATATTCCTATATGACCTTAAATGTTAAACAAATGTGTAGGGCTTCACCTCTGCAGTAACTTTTGGCCAATAGGAAACACAAATATGTACGTTCTCTACCAGAAAAACGAGTTCCAGAGCGCCACCAACGATTCTAGAGAGAATCGAAAGAACCGCTACGTCAGGGACCAGGGGCGGGATTATCGTGACCGTCTAAACCAATCAAAACTTTTTGACAGCAATTCTGGGGGGGGGGGGTAAGGTCTGTTACAAAGGTCCGCTCTCCCAGTTTCTTTTCTCTAAATGTTTTGCCTTGATGCCAGCCTGCTCTGCATTTCTTAGCTGTCGACAGAGCTACTAATTTCTCACATCAGTCTTGCGTTCGTAACATTTCAACGAAAGAACTTACATAATGGTTCAGTAAGTGAACTTAGCAATAAGAACAAAAGCCATGAACTGGGTGACATTTAATATCAGCATGGACCGCTTGAACATGACGATTGTAATTTTGAATCGTGAATTCGATTCGAGCTGCTCCATGTACAGGTAGCAGACCACTGCTGCATTGAAGACAATAGAGGCCTGTCACTGACGTCATAGATACGCCCACTTTTACATCGTCCGCCATGTTGGGGGTCCAAATACCGGTTGCTATATAAACAACTGAAAGAAACTGGCAACAATGTCTGCGTCTAGTATTAGTCACTTATCAGCACTTGAAAGAGAAAGATATGAAGACAAGATAAAATGTATCGGTGTCGATCTGTATTTTAAAGAAAATACGTAGAGAATAAAGAGAATACGTCGGCAACTGTATAGTTAGCCTACTACTGTAGCTACAAGTCTTGTTACTGTTTTGCAGCTAGTAGAACGGATTTGGTCCTCCAACATGGCGTCGTGTCTCTGTTACCACTAGCAACAACGTCTGAAACGTTCGGCGACAGGCCTCTATTAAATATATTATATTGCCCTTGAATGGTACAAGGGGTACATCATCCGAATCTTTCTTATTGATGAAAACGATCCTAAATTCTATTGGTTTACCGCTAGTTCCTGCACGAATAAGTCCAACAGTACCACTTTCTCCACCTGATGTGTGGGATCACATGTTGACCTACCAACTTCTAAAGTACAACACAAATAAAGACCACCAAGTAAGAGAGACTCGTCAGTGGTTTAATGCTGCAGTCACTCACTTTCATATCAGGTCCTGGGGTGCCATCTATTGGGCAAAGCTTGGAATTAAACTATTTGGATTTACTGGCTTGGGACTTAAGCTGTGGGTGTCATTGCCGATTGAACACTGAAGATCACTAGCTAGAATACTCCAGAGAGCCCAGTAACATACAGTACCAGTGAAAGGTTTGGACACACTTTCCCATTAAAGTGAATGGGAAGGTATGTTTAAACCTTTGACTGGTACTGTAAAAATACTTTTTTTTTTTTTTTTAAACCATGACTTCGATCATTATACTCATAAATGACCACCACTGAGATCGACTAAGCTTGTAATCCACTTGACTGAAATATGGAAACTGTATCATCTACGTGAACAGCAGTCAACACCCATTCAATCAAGGTAAATGCATCACGGCTGCCGGATCGTGTAGGAAGATCTTAGATTACAACATATGATTTACTTACTCCAGTTCCACAACTTTTAAAAAGCCACAGTCACTCCATTCATTTTTTGTCAATATATATAAAATGTTACGCAAGAACTTTTAATGACAGGTCGCGGGAGTAAGGACGTTTCCACTTTTGTCCAACACTGAATTACCTTTGTGTATGAAATGTGCTATACAAATACATTTGATTTGATTTGATATAATGGTAGGTCAAACCAACAAATACGTTGACCACTCCATATAATAGAGTAATTATCACGAAATGTGTATCTTTTCATTGCTAGCGATTTCCCCCAAAAGCACAGGTAGTGCAAAGTAGCGCAGAGTCAAATTTCCGCAGTTTCATTTTGAGGTAGTAATTGTAGAGATGGGAATTTCGGCTCTTTTGGGTGAGCCGGTTCATTTGGCTCTTTGTTCAGTTATATGTGCCTGCTATGCTTGCACTGTTAAGGCACACTGAAGCAGTTGGTGTTGGTTTACATTTGCTGACGCTTAACTATCATATTACATAGCCAACCTGATAAAACAATTATATTGATATAAATCAAATAATGACTACATAATCACTCCCGCGCAAAATTGTATAATAGGCGTAATTACAATAAATGTTGGCTTTGTGTTTTTTTAAATTGTTTACAAATGAAAAACAAATGCATGTTTTTTTCAAGGAGATCTGGTTTGAATTACTTTTTTAGACAGCTAACCAATTATGTGATTTCCAATGAAAGACGAATAAGTTGAAAGTGTTGTTACTTTTTTGGCTTGTGTAAAACTGTCACCTCGATTGGGCTTACACCATACATTTGATTGGTTGTTGGCATGTCAGTAACTGAGGCTGTTCAGGGGTTGTCACTTGACAGTCTGGGGAACAAGGCAGAGAACATTACTTTGAGCAGTGCCACAAAATAAATGTTTTAATCAGGGAGCTGAAAGAACGGCTCTCATCCCGATGTGATGCGGCTCCCTAAGTTCACTGAAAAGAGCCGTTCAAAAACAGCCATTCGTTCGCGAACGACCCATCACTAAGTAATTGTCTAAACCCCATTGTGTATTACCATGTTCACTTAACAGCGTGAGGGTGAACGCTTACATGTCCAGGAGACAGGCGACCTCCGCGTTGCGATCAGCCACAAGACTACCTGTAAAGATAGAAATCGGTGTATCATTGAATTGACTAGATTTGTTTAACTGCAATTTGATTGATTACAAGCGTAGTCGACGCTGGCTAGCTGTGTCAAACTAGCGTCGAGCTAGCTTTCAACAATGGCTAACATCAACACTACGATCTTCGGTTCGGTGTTAAGAATAAAATTGTATTAGGTAATTTACCTTTCTTCTCGAACGTAATCGCCGTAGATAGCTATCACGACGAGCAGCACATATGCTTTGGACCAGTCGTGTTTGGATGCCAATATAGGCTCGAAAAGCCAGGAGCAACGCTTGCAAAGAGGCGCTGTGGTCCGCCATTGTTGTTGTTGTTATGCTCGAAGTTGGCGGCTTGGCATTGGCTTTGCTCGGAAAGGGAAGCAGGAGAGACTCAGTGACGTAATGACGTGGCTCTTTCAAACCAGAGCCGTTGAAAGAGATTCTCTGTTTCAAACAAGGGGTTGTATTCGAAAAGTTATATATATATATATATATTAAAAAAGTATAAGACTGTGTTCGGAATCGCCTACTTAAATACTATCTACCTCATACTCAATGAGTACATCTTATATACTGACTACTTAAACCGAAATCTAGAATACTACTTTTTACAAAGATTCGATTATATTGTTAGTATACTCAACTGGAACATGTTACCAAAACCCTGGCATTTTTGTAACGCTGTCAACAGTGTTGCCAACTCATTTTCAGAGAAAGTTGCTGAAGGCAGGTTGATTTGCTGCTAAAAGTTGCTAAATGACGTGAAGTCTTTGAGTGACGTCATGACATAGATATCTTATTAAAATGTACTATGTATAATACACAATGTTATTCAAATGTTCTCTAATTTCTCTTTGTTTTGCATGCTAATTGTAATAGTGGACAGGCACGCGCTCTCTCATAGATATGTACGTCTATGGGCGCGCTGATGTGATTAGATTTTTGTGCTCATACGCATGCGCTAAACTAAAGTCGATTCCTTTTCATGCAATCGACTTCCGGTCTTAGAGTCGATTACCGATTCCAGCCATCACTCTTTTTGGAATCGATTCCACAACTCTAGTGGTCAGTGCTAACGTCATTCACAATGCACTTTTACAACCAGGCCAGGCAGAGTCAGATAGGGCTTTTCGACTCCAGAAAATATGGCGTCGATTTCGATTTCACTGCATTTTGGGGCGGGAAGCATCGTCTAGTAACCTTTCTCGGGTACTCAACATTTCCACAATTTGAGTATGTCATCCGGGAACTTTTTCCAAACTCAAATTTCACATACTATCTACTGGTCCTTTGACATACTGCATACTCATTTTCTCTTAAGTATACGTAATTATGCGACTGCGAAATGTTATTGACGTGGGTCTGCCGTTGTGAAACAACAATGTCCCAAAGATGGATTACTTCAAGCCCATCTTAGATACCTCGCCTCCGCTGTGCTGTTTCATGTAGGCTATACAAACGTGTACAAAACTATCAAAGATATTGCTTTATTAATCGGTTGGAACTGGTATAAAAAAAAGACACAAAAATAGAACAAAGCGGTTGTCACATTGAGAATGGTTGCTGACGCTCACTTATCTGTCCACTCATATTTAACAACATAATACTATTTAGTTGAACAACACATACAAGTGCAGAACAATGTGTTTTACATGAGAATAAAAAGAAAACCATGAATAAATTAAATGAAATAACAATATATTTGTTAAAAAAACTAAACAAAAAAATAACAATATATTTGTAAAACAATAAAATAAAAATAAAATTTTTGATATACTCCTGTGATTTAATTTAATTTAACGTAATTAATTCAATTCAATTCAATTCAATTTAACTTAATTTAATTTAATTTAATTTAATTTAATTTAATTTAATTTAATGCCTGATTAAAAATACGCGTTTTGAAATCCTTTTTTAACAGCCTCACAAATATGGCCTGGAAGGAAGTAGTTTTGGTGCACAAAAGCTAAAAGATACTTCTCCAGTCATTCCACTTAAAATGTACCTTAGGATGGAATCCCAATTAGTATAATTGTATGAAAATAATTGTTAAATGTGTGCAAGACAGGCGTAACATGTTAGGCCTACAAATCTACAACTGTACATATAATTTTTAAGTGTCGAAGTTTTTGAAACATCATCTGGCTAAAATGTTTTCATATCTCAAACGATTACACCAATAGAACAGCTTGGTAAAAATGCACTGGACCCCACCAACAACTAACAGTTTAAAATGAAGTAATTCAATAACAAAATAGTAGGGTAGGTACATTTGACATTTCGTCATTTTGCAGACGCTTTTATCAAAAGCGACTTAAAATGCGATTACAGGGATAGACCCCCTGGAACAATTTAAGGTTAAGTGCCTTGCTCAAGGGCACACTAGTGGTCTTTCTCGGGTAGGGACTTGAACCAGTGCCTCCAGACTAACATTTTACACTGGTGGTTGGCTGTAGCACAAAAACTTGTGCCAGTTTTGTTTTTACAGGCATTTTATGTCCTTTTATATTATTATTGATCAATTTTCCTCCTTAACGCACTTTAGACTTTGAGTGAAGCTGCTGATGTCGTTTAAGGTGATGGGGCATGTTGAAACGGAGGCCGCACTGCCGGCAGCAGTAAGGCCGTTCCCCTGTGTGTGTGCGCATGTGTATCTTCAGGTTCCCTCTCTCACTGCAGGTCTTCCCACAGTCCTCACAGCGATAGACCTTCACCTTGGGGCTTGTAGAGGAACCCTCCCCTTCCGTGGGGAGGGGTCGTTTTCGGGGGGCCTTCTCCCCAGTGTGAGTCCGTCGGTGTGAGCGGAGATGCTGGCCCAGGGCGAAGCACTTCCCGCACACCGCGCAGACGTGGGGTTTCTCCCCCGTGTGAATCCTCAGGTGCTTGTTGAGGTTGCTCCTGTCGCTGAAGCCCTTGCCGCACATGGAGCAGTCGTAGGGTTTCTTCCCCGAGCAACTGAGCTGGTGGGTGTTGAGGGTTTTGGAGTTGCTGTAAGTCTTCCCACACTGACACTGGTAGGGTTTCTCCCCAGTGTGCGTGCGCTGGTGGACGGTGAGATGGTGGGGCATGGTGAAGGTCTTCCCGCAAACGTCGCAGCAGTAGGGTTTCTCCCCCGTGTGTGTGCGGCGGTGCAGCTCCAGATCGCGGGGGCGTTTGAACGCCCCATCACACTCGAGACACTTGTAAGGTTTCTCCTCACTGTGGATTACAATGTGGGACAGGAGGGCACTTGGGTTGGGGAAGGTTTTTCTGCAGTGGACGCAGCGAAGAGGCTTTCTGGCGCTGGCGAGTTGCTTGGTTCGCTGGTTTGAAGCGGAGTCTCGTTTCGTTTTGGCAGGTCGGTCACTGTGTTTATCTAAAGTGGAGTGAAAGAGGAGAGACAGTTTGAGATTAGTGTAAAAAAGAGGGGAGAGTGAGAGAGAGAGAGCTCTGGAAGAGTGAAAGAAAACGTTTAAGGATTTTCATAAAACATGTATAATACATTTCTAGCTTTGTCTTGCGCATATTTTTACGCCAGTAGATGATGCCAATACACTTTACATAGGACAATCATAAAAAAAAAAAAAAAAAAACTCAATTATATGCTCTTCATGCATTTGTCCCACAAGAAACTAATTAATTTTGCCTTAATATAAAAAGGAAATACTTAGTATTAGAATATACTTATTATTATAATAATAATAATGATGATAATAATAATAGGTTAGTTGCAATATCACAACAGAATTGAGCAATTAACGTTTATTATTATTATTATTATTATTATTATTATTAATAATAATAATAATAATAACGTTAATTGCTCAATTTTGTTGTAATATTTCAACTCTTCCTTGAACTAAAACTTACCCTGATGCTCCAAGTGACCCATGACCCCCGTCAGATGACGTTCTTGTGTTTTCATGCAGTCAACCAAGTAAAGAGTCATCCACTTTATCTGGTCTGGCACACGGGTTTTCCTGGAGGGATCCATTTCCTTTGGGGAATCTGGAAGAGCCATGGTAGATGGTGGTGCGTCCATATGAACCTTGTATCCGTTTTTACTCTGTTATTGTTAGACGGTTATTAAAGACTTGGTGGCCTAGGTTATCGCAATAAATAATGTCGGAGTGGAAATCGATCCTGATCCTGACAAACACAAAAGGACATTTTCATCTTTATTTACAACCACACCTGCAGAGTCCAGTTCCATGAAGCGAGTTTACCAAATAAGCCAGGCTCCTGTGGGTTTGTCTGACTTATTTTCAGTTCATTTGGTTCCATAAATCAACTTCAAAGTAGCTCAAGCTCAGTTACTATGGCAACTTATGCTTGGAAACTAACTTGGTCTGGGGCAGGCTAACTGTCAGGCTAAGCCTGAGTTCTTACTTAACCAGAGTTTCTGTAACACTCAGCCGATGGGAAAGGATGATTTTAACACTGACTTTCCACTTTCATTCAAATTTATTTTTATAATAACGATTATAATTATAATCATGTTTTTTTTTTTTTATAAATCATACTATGGTAATTAATAAGATATAGAACCAAATACGTGTTTAATTATATAGTATGTGGTACTACAACATACTAAACATTTAGGCTTATGCTATACATAAAATATCTCTCAATCTATATTACCCAAATAGAACATTACATTTACAAACATTTTTTTATAATATAGAGTAGAAATGTAGTATGTAAATCTAACCTCTAATAAATCACGTTTAAAATGTATTGGCTAATAGATTTAAAACAATGTAAACCAAAAAAAAAGAAAAGACAAGATAAAAAGGTTAACTTTGATGTGTTTAGTGGTTCTATGGGTTTGAATCCATTCAGTGAAGGTCTAAGACTAGGTCTTCTATGCAAATCATGTCGTGTCCTTTCATTGGAGAATGGAGCAGTTATAGAATGAAGGATTATAGAAAGAATTTATAGAGCAGTTATAGAATAAAGGATTATAGAATGAATTTATAGAGCAGTTATAGAATGAAGGAATTATAGAATTAATTCATAGAGCAGTTATAGAATGAAAGATTATAGAATGAATTTATAGAGCAGTTGTAGAATGAAGGACTTGGCATTTGAAAATTGGCATTTTCTAAGGCAGCACCTAAATTATGGAACTCTCTCCCTCCTCTTATTTGGAGTTCCAACTGGCTATTAACCTTTCAAACCCACCTTAAAACCTATCTTTTCACCCTAGCATACCCTAGTTAACTCTATTTAGAATCTGGTCCCTTTCTTTTACTGATACTATCCATTTGCTTACTAATAGTTAGAACTGGTGTTGCTGTCTGTCTGTTGTACTATTTCTGTCTAATTGTTTATTTTTGTCATGATATCAATGTTGATGCTGTGAAGCGACTTTGGATGTTAAAAAAGCGCTATATAAATAAGATGAATGATTATCATTATTATATTTTAAAGACAACAAACTTTCAGGGACATGTCAGACCCTTTCGCTTAGCCTGACAACTACCTGTATTATAGCGTCTTTGAGAGAAGGGATTACACATTTTTCTTTTTTCCTCAGGGCACACATTGCATATAGCATGCCCCAACAAAGCGCTCACACTCCCACAGACTGTGTGCACAGCACAGCCCTTTAATCATTTATATTTACCTAGTGAACATACATTTGGAGCCTTAAAGTTTATAGTTCTTCACGATTGCTAAAACACTCAATCCTATTCTCTGAACCATATTATCAGTGGCTTAAACCCATTTGTCAAATAATTCACCCTATTGGCAAAAACGTCAACAAGTTTAGGTAGTTAGCAAATCTCTAAACACTCTTATCACTCTCTAAAACACAATTCACGGTGTGATGCACTAGTTTGGCAAAATGTTAAACACAGTTGTCATCATTTAAACACAACGACTCAAAATACTTCACACTTGTTTCAAATGATGTGATCAAACCAATTGTATGAGACAGAATACAGTTTTTCACAATTGCTAAAACACATTTCTTGAAATCTTCACCCATTTTCTCAAATCCAAATATTCAAAAACAGACATTTTGGATGAAATTCAAGCAACTGTGAAAGACGTGATGCCGAGGCAGAATTACAGTAATCTCTCATTGATTTAGCTAAATTGTTTGGAGTGTACTGTAATGTGCAATTCATTTAATGTAGTTTTCTTTTTTCTTTGGGCTTATGGTATTTTTTGCAAGTACTGAATATACAGATATTCAATACTGTATTATGTACTTACAGTAGACAATACAGTAAATTCACTGCACTAAGTTGTGATTACTGTTATACTTTTGTTTTTGCTAAAAGTGTTTACTACATACAATAAAAAAGTAAAAACTTTAACTCCATGCCCTAGATGCTGTGTTCTCCATTTTCTGATGTAGTGTCTAATAAATGATCTGTTTTTTAAACTTTGACTGGCTGTGTTTATGATCTGAAAGAATTGTTTGATTTTTGACAGAAGAGTCAGGGGGTATGTGAATGTAGTTTGAATAATTGGATTTGTTTAAAGTTTTGAGAAAATAGGGGAAGGTTTCAAGAAATGTGTTTTAGTGAACCAGTGAATTGTGACAAGCTGTATTCTGTCTAATACAATTGGTTTGATCACTATGTAATCTCTATGTGGTGTAATATTGAATAGCATTCATTCTTACTAATTGTTTGAATGTATTGTGCCCGATATTTAATTTGGTTGAGTATATTATGACATTTTAGCTTAGTTGCTACATGTAGGTATCAGTAGCCTATGTATGATACGCATTCCATCATCTGCAATTTCCGTCCGGCCTTTCTGTCTTGTTTCGTTTGTATTGTGTAGGCCCCTATGTATTGCTTAATGGCGTGCACGTACTGAATTTACCTTCATGGAACATTTTCAGCCCCAACTGATTTGTTAGGTTAATTCAAGTCAGGTTTAAGGCTTTTTCACGCGTTTTGGAACAAACATCAGAGCTGCACGAATGTATTGGATTTGAACTCAAAAACAGTATATCCTCAAAATCCATATTTTTTTTGTCGGTTTAAAGTTATTCCCATAATTGCGTTTACACGATATAGGACAACTGAACATAAGATCACCACATTACGGATCTAGCACTAATATAATTTTACAGTAACCTACTACTGATTAGTTGTTTTAATGGTAAACTAATATGCAATATGTCACAAGGAGAAACGTAAGAAAGTGTGAAATACTTGTTATCGCTGTAAATTAATTGTATGCTTCCCCGTCCGATCGACACATTACTTAATCGAACTGGCTCAATGAACGTCAGCCCCTTATACTGGAGCAACTAATCAAAGCATTGTCAAGACAAACAAAACCTCTTGCAAAACATGCATCTTTGCGACAGCGACCATCAACACACCAAAATCTTGGCCTTAGCCAAATAGGCATACGAAAAATATTAAACGAAATTGATAAGCAAGTATTTCATGTGACCAAGCATACCAAACAACTATCTTTTTCGACGAATGTTTCTCGTGAATAGTAATAGCCCTAAACTCTCCTCACTCGTGTTGATGTCCGACAATGTAACTGTCCGTAACAACAGGAGGAACTACACATTCTAGTTCCGGCAATCCGCGTGCTCAGACGAACTGCTGTTGTCCACGGAGTGATGGGCATTTCGGCTCTTTTGTGGTCCATTTGGCTCCGTTCACCAAAAAGAGCGTGTTGATTGATATAGTTTTAAATTGTATCAACGTAGCTATTAAAGTATTGACTTCTGATTGATTGGTTATCATTCTCATGCACATCAATTTACTCAAGTGAGTGAAAGCTGCAATGTGTAGTTTATTTGTAGGAGGTGATTTTGGTGAGCTCTACCGTTTGCGTAGTGTAATTATTTTACCTAATCGTTGCAAAGAAGACATGCGGAATGCTCGTAGTCACTGCATGTCGGGCCTTTGATTTCCTATGATAGAAAAATTATATATTTAGTTGAAAGTGTTGTTAAAATACTTTATTGGCGTGTGTGAATAAGCACACATATAAATATTTTTGAAGAAAAGACAGAGCGCAGTTTGAGTGTGTTCCATGTTTAAAGTCATGTTTAACGTCTGCCACGTTGATAGGGGCTTCCAAAATACGTTGTATTGGTTGTCGGCACCGCAGTCACTGAAGAAGTTCAAGAACGAACAAGAGGTTATCTCTCAATCTTTGAGCGGGGTTACGACAGCAAAATAACAAATTAAATGAAATTAAATGAAACCGACTGTTGTTTGCATTGCCATCAAATGACTTTGTTACAAATTTAACGTGATGGAAGATCCAAGATAACAGTTGGGAGAGTGAGGTCACCATTTCCTTTTCCTTCTGAGAATTCTGAGACCGAACTCAGAATTCGGTCTCTATGGCATTCAAACAAACATGAATATAAATCAGCCGTAGTTCTCTCTCTTGGTTTCCTTCTGGTAAATGCATTTTCTTTCAGTATTAATAACAAATTAAATGAAATAAATTAAATTAAATGAAACCGAGTGTTGTTTGCATTGCCATCAAATGAATTTAATACACATTTAACGTGATGGAAGATCCAGGAAAACAGTTATCTCTCCGATGGCTTGCTTGTGGTATATGACCCCACCTGACCCAATGGCTTTTCTGTGTGGCGTTTTGATGTTCTCCCCGTGTTTGTGTGGGTTTCCTCCGGGTACTCCGGTTTTCTCCCACCATCAAAAAACATGCTCCATTCTCCTACCAGTGCCCTGACCAGTCACTGCCAATTCACCTGGAGTCGGTCTGTGTGTCCTATGTGTGTGAGCAAGTCCATCGTTATATGTTGGGTGAGCAAGTCTGGCGCAAATTGGCTGCCATGGTGTCACTCAGACGGAGTGTTGTGTTTGATAGCTGTCGGTCCATTCGTTGTTCGTTCTGTGTAATTAAGTGGCGACCAATTTGGGTAAAGCGCTTTGAGTCTCGAGAAAAGCGCTAAATACTAAATAAAATTAATTCTTCTTCTTATTATTATTTTATGCATTTTCTTTCAGTATTTGTAGGGTGTGAATGCGAGTTGCATTGTATGAGGCTAAAACAAGCCTGGTTTTAAAGATGCAGTCCTCATCAACTCATACCAGATGACATCACTATAAAGTTGGTAGTGTGAGAGGTTTTACTTAAGAAAGGTGACTTTTTCCCCTGGACTGACCTCTATTCTAATGTAAACACAATATGTTTCTCGACTGAATGCTTTTGATAATTTCAGACAAAACGCCATTCAAGGTTCAAGGACTTTTTTATTAGCACTCAAGGCTGAATTTGTTGTGTGGATGGGAGACTCAGGAATCCAGATTCAAAACCGAAACATCAGAAAAATACAAAGTCAAGGAACATAAAAACTATATACATGTATCAGAATAGTTACAAAGTATCAGAACTCCGAAGCAGGCTATGTGCCTTTATGTATGTGAGTGTGTGTGTGTGTGTGTGTGTGTGTGTGTGTGTGTGTGTGGGTGTGGCGGACAGGAGGGAAATTCACAGACTGGTACAAAGTACCTCACTGGTAAGAGTCACTCAATAAATGTCCTTTTATATTTTTATCACTGATCAATCTTCCTCCTTAACACACTTTATACTTTGAGTGAAGCTGCTGATGTCGTTTAAGGTGATGGGGCATTTTGAAACGGAGGCCGCACTGCTGGCAGCAGTAAGGCCGTTCCCCTGTGTGTGTGCGCATGTGTATCTTCAGGTTCCCTCTCTCACTGCAGGTCTTCCCACAGTCCACACAGCGATAGACCTTCACCTTGGGGCTTGTAGAGGAGCCCTCCCCTTCCATGGGGAGGGGTTGTTTTCGGGGGGCCTTCTCCCCAGTGTGAGTTCGTTGGTGTGAGCGGAGATGCTGGCCCAGGGCGAAGCACTTCCCGCACTCGTCACAGATGTAGGGTTTCTCTCCCTTGTGAATCCTAAGGTGCTTGTTGAGGTTGCTCCTGTCGCTGAAGCTCTTGCCGCACATGGAGCAGTCATATGGTTTCTCCCCTGTGTGACTGAGCTGGTGGGTCTTGAGCGATTCGGCACTGCCGTAGGTCTTCCCACACTGACACTGGTAGGGTTTCTCCCCAGTGTGCGTGCGCCGGTGGACGGTGAGATGGTGGGGCATGGTGAAGGTCTTCCCGCATGCGTCACAGCAGTAGGGTTTCTCCCCCGTGTGTGTGCGGCGATGCACTTTCAGGTCGTGGGGCCGTTTGAAAGTCCCGTCACACTCGAGACACTTGTAAGGTTTCTCCTCACTGTGGATTACAATGTGGGACAGGAGGGCACTTGGGGTGGGGAAGGTTTTTCTGCAGTGAACGCAGCGCCGGGGCTTTCTGAAGCTGGCTCGTTGCATGGTTCGCTGGTTTAAAGTGGGGTCGTGTTTCTTCTTGGCAGGTCGGTCACTGTGTTTATCTGGAATGGAGTGAAAGAGGAGCGACAGTGAGAGACTGTTGTAAAAAAGAGGGGAGAGCGAGAGAGAGCGAGATATGGAAGAGAGAAAGAGAGAGATAAAAGAGAGATTAGATAGGGAGAGGAAGATGGCAGGAAAAGGAGTAAGAAAACCTTTAAGGACTTCTATTAAAAATGTATAATACATTTCTAGCTTGGTATCGTGTATATATTTACACCAGCAGATGACGTCAATACACTTTAAACTAGCGATGAGCATTTTAGGCTATATCACTATTCGAATATTTTATCAAAAGTATTTCGGTTAATTGATTAACCGAAATAAAAAGATTATATGGGAAAACATTTTTTTTTTATAATAAATAAATAAATGTACACCCCCAACCCCCCCCCCCCCCCCTTTTAGGCCTTATATTTATTTAGCCTTATGTTTATTTAGCCTTCGCTAAATAAACATATTCCTTTTCCAATTTCTGAACGTTTCTTACTCTGACACATTTGGACGGATTTTCTTTGATCTCTGAGCGGGGAGTCGACGCGATAAAGCGCATGTGTTTGTATCGGTGATCCAGCGTACTAGCATAGAGCGCTCTCGTGCCTTCAGTTGGCACGCTGCCTGCGAGTTTAAACTACTTGATGTGGAAAGCAGGCAAAATGTATCTATTGCATTGAAATTGTGCTTTTTCTTTCTACTTTTTACATATTTCAATGGCATTGGTGTACACGTTATAAACAGTATGTAATCAAAATCGCTGATGAATAATATTTAAATTAACTTCAGGCAAAAACATAAATAAATAACAGCAGCTATATTCGAATACCCACATCATTTCAAATAATCGAATATTCGAATAATTGTGCCCATCCCTACTTTAACAGAGCAATCATTTTAAAATAAACTGAACGATATGCCCTGCTTGCATTTGTCCCACATGAAACTGGTTACTTTGCCTTAATACAAAAAGTGAAAACTTAGAATAGAATTATTATTAAAAAGTGATTGTTAATCTTAATCTTGTAATGTTGCACACTTCCTTGAACTAAAACTTACCCTGATGCTCCGAGTGACCCTTGACCCCCGTTAGATGGCGTCCTTGTGTTTTCATGCAGTCGACCAAGTAAAGAGTCATCCACTTTGTCTGGCCTGGCACACGGGTTTTCCTGAAGGGATCCGTTTCCTTTGGGGACTCTGGAGGAGCCATGGTAGATGGTGGTGCTTCCATGTGAAAGAGGAGTAAGACAATTTATAGGACTTCTGCCTATGTATCAATTTAGTGCAGTAAAAAAAAAAAAAAAAAAAAAAAACAATATACAGTACAGTACACCGATAATGAAATGTAAAGCCAAGTGAATAATGAAAGAAGAATTAAACAAAAAATATAAACAAGAGCAATAAAGTTATTATAAATAAAGGTAGTGCAAATGCCATGTGCAGTGTTGCGTAAAGTACAAGAGGGTTACAAATGAATAATAAATGCAGATAACATTGTTGTAAACTCTCACAATGCTCGTTGTCACGAGTGCAACAAGTCTTTAGCATTTAAGGGCGAAACCACGAGCAATCTGTCAAAACTGGCCTAGCTGTCTCTCCAATCGAGACTGACCAATGGAGACACGTTTCATGTAAAATCCTGTTAAATATATTTTCGTTTCTAAAAACATTGTGTATTAAAACTTCTTGGTTCGCAAATATGTTTGCATGAAGAGCAAAACATCCGAGTGCGTGACCAAAAGTAGGAAAACGACAAATTACAACAAAGGTGATCTTCTTTTCAGGTGGTAAGTATCCCTGCAGAGTTGGCAGAAAGTGCTTGCAGGAATAGGTAATAGGGATAGGTATAGGGATATCATCATCATCATCATCATCATCTTCATCCGCTTATCCGGGGTTGGGTCGCGTGGGTAGCAGTTCCAGCAGGGCGTCCCAAACTTCCCTTTCCCGGGCCACATTAACCAGCTCTGACTGGGGGATTTCAAGGTGTTCC
The DNA here is from genome assembly GCA_026901105.3 of Galaxias olidus. NCBI lineage: Eukaryota > Metazoa > Chordata > Actinopteri > Galaxiiformes > Galaxiidae > Galaxias > Galaxias olidus. Next base: position 70,546 of record JAPMUY010009599.1, read on the forward strand.
CAGGCCAGCGTGGAGATATAATCTCTCCACCTGGTCCTAGGTCTGCCCCATGGCCTCCGTCCAGCTGGACGTGCCTGGAACACCTCCCTAGGGAGGCGGCCAGGTGGCATCCTTGCTAGATGCCCGAACCACCTCAACTGGCTCCTTTCTACGCAAAGAAGCAGCGGCTCTACTCCGAGTCCCTCACGGATGACTGAACTTCTCACCCTATCCCTAAGGGAGATGCCAGCCACCCTCCGGAGGAAACTCATTTCCGCCACTTGTATCCGCAATCTCGTTCTTTCGGTCATGACCCACCCTTCATGATCATAGGTGAGAGTAGGAACGAAGATAGACCGGTAGATTGAGAGCTTTGCCTTCTGGCTCAGCTCGTTCTTCGTCACAACGGTGCGATAAAGCGACTGCAATACCGCTCCCGCTGCTCCGATTCTCCGACCCATCTCTCGCTCCATTTTCCCCTCACTCGAGAACAAGATCCCGAGATACTTGAACTCCTTCACTTGGGGTAAAGACTCATTCCCTACTTGGAGTAGAATAGGAGTAGGTATAGGGATATCTCTCGGAGTAGACAACTTTTTTTTCCCTTTCTTAATATCTGGCCGTGCCGAGAGCGGATATAGAGGGGGGTGGCTCTGAGACGTCGTTGCTCACCGTTAAGCCTTCTGGAGGTGTCGTGGGCTCAAATTAACAAAACATCTAGGATGAAGGGTGCCCACTTGAAAACCCCAATGACATATCTGCTCTCAACCCAAGTCCATTCTAAAATATTGTCTTTTGAAGTGCTCATCTTGGAGTATGGCATAATGGATACTATAAACATCCTATCCTGTGTATATTGACACTTATCTGAACTTGTTTTGCTATGAAAACAGATTTTGTTTTTGCTTGTTTGCAATAACATTGACAGACACATAGGTACCCTCATAGACTCCCATTCCAAAAGTATAATGCATTTCTAGCTTCATCCTTTGTGTAACTTTTTAAACCAGCAGGTGGCATCAAAACACTTTAAGCAGAAGGACAATAACTGGCACATCAATGTCACAATCACACAGTTAACAGATTTTATTTTTTTATAAACAAAGATAAAAAAATATTCAGAATGCTTCTTCAACACAATCCAAATTGATGGGTAAAGGGAACAATACAAATAAAATTTAATAGCTACATTATCTCATGTTAATATAACGCTGCACTGACCTGCCTTGCAGCATTTTTTTTGCTTCTGGTGCTAAAGAAAAAGTGCCAAATACATGATACATTAGTTTTAACCTCAATGCTCGCCAACTCCAACTTACCCTGATGCGCGGAGTGACCCTTGACCCCCTTCAGATGGCGTCCTTGTGTTTTCATGCAGTCGACCAAGTAAAGAGTCATCCACTTCTGGCCTGGCACACTGGTTTTCCTGGAGGGATCCGTTTCCTTTAGGGACTCTAGAAGAGCCATGGTAGAAGGTGGTGCGTCCATATGAATCTTGTATCCGTTTTTAAGGACTTGGTGGCCAAGGGCAACGCAATTAACAATGTCGATGTGGAAATCGATCCTGACAAACACAAAAGGACATTTTCCTCATATATACAACCACATCAGAGTTACAAAAAAATTTAGTTGTCGCAGTTTAAAGTTATTCTAAAAATTGCGTAAAATAATTAAACAATAGGACAACTGAAGTAATGAACATTGGATCACCACCTCATTACGGATATGGCACTAATACAATCTGACAAAAACCTTGTTATGCTAGTGATGGCAGATTCATTGTTTTAATGTTAAACAAATGTGCAATTTCTAACAAGGAGAAACGTAAGAAATTGTTTAAGAATCTAATCCTTCCAGGTTTTCAGACACATTATTTTAGCCAATGAGCACGAATGAAAGCCAGCCCTTCAAAATAAGCAACCAATCACCGACCATTGTCAAGACAAACACAATCTCGTCTGTCTAAAACATGCATCTTTGCGTGAGCGACTATAAAAATACCAATTTTGTTTTTTGGCCTAAAGCCGAAATGGCATGTGAATAATACTAAAAACATGTCACGTGACCAAGCATGCCAAATAATATATTTTTCGAACAATGTTTCTCGTGAGCTACTACCTACTAGCCCTAAGCCATCCTCCCTCGTGTGTATGTCCGACAATGTAACTGTCCGTAAAAACAGGAGGAGGAACTACAAATTAAAGTTCCGTTACTCCGTGTGCTCAGACGAACTGTTGTTGTCAACGTACAGTGGTGCTTTGAACTTCGAGTAGTTGACTTTCTAAATTGTTCTAACCCAGTTTTATGAAGCGCAATGTCTAAATTGTCAAATATACATCGCATTCTTAACAGTTATCCTCAAAAATGGCTTTCAAGTCGACTTGGTGCGAAAACATCATCTATTATTTGCTGTAACTTTAACTCGAGGTTATTACACACGAGCTCGTATGTCAAACTGTCCAAATCGAGAGACAAAAATAACAGTTACCAAAGTTGTCATACAAGATGGCATGACTACACAAAAAACCTAAACTATTCAACTTCTGCTGAGAAAACTGTTCGAATAGGATGCGCCTCGGGGTTTTGGGGCGACACCGCAACATCGGGTAAGAATTGCAATAGAACAGGACTTGTATGTGACTTCTATTTCACCTCGACTTCGCATTCAGCGAGCTACGTAGCATTTCAAACCACAGATACTCTGTGATTTGCGATCAAACAAATCCTGACGTTTGCTGTTTGAAATTGGCACAACCCTCACCGTATGAGTGACGTTAAATCATTAAATTTGAAAATTATACAGTTATAGAGATATGCCAAGGCCTGATCAGGCATTCATCTTAATATAGATAGAACTAGAGTATCTCTCAACTTACATGCGAGTAAAGTCATTAATATCATATGTTTATTTTGTGTGTACTGTTCTCTAAGCAACTTTTATTATTCTGAATTATTTTATTATTATGATTGATTTGATCGTATTCTTATAATGTATTCCTTGCTGTGTATGTGTCTGTTCGACTCATGTTATGCTTTTTTAATACCTTGTGTGTATGAAATGTGCTTTACAAATCCATTCAACTCTTTACAGTACCCCAGCTCGTCCACAGTGGAAAGATAGACTTCCTGGTTTTTGACTACCTCAGTGAGATCACTATGTCTTTACTTACTGCTGCCAAAACCAAGATGCCTGTGAGTCCATTTATATCGTCCATATGGCCTAGGCAACGAGTTCTTGCTGAAGCAATGAGTGGTACTCCAAATATTGATTGAGAGTATTTTTAGCAGAGGGATTAATATAATATTTTTATATTTATTTATATTTTTATATTTAGTAGAGCAGTGAACCGCTGTACTGTCCAAGACATTCCCATTGACTGATATCGCTCTAATGTTCCAAAATAGAACTGGAAGCCATTTTGTTTTTGTAGTAGCTGCGTCATGTTGCCATGACGATTAGACCCAGAATGGTTAGAGGAGGCAGGTGTCTGACTTCAAGTCTGCTTCTAAGGGTCTCTGAATTCCTCTCTTTTAGAAACTTGTGTGTTAATCTGTGTGTTGTGTGTTAATCTGTGTGTTGTGTGCTAATATGTGTGTTGTGTGTTAATCTGTGTGTTGTGTGCTAATATGCGTTAATACTTTTTGTATCCCCTTTTTTAGAACATATCATCCATACAGCCTTGTGTGTTAATGTGTGTGTTCATTTGTGTGTGTTAATGTATGTGTTCATTTGTGTGTTAATGCATGTGTTCATTTGTATGTTAATGTGTGTTTGCACTCCCTCTTTTAGAACATGGGCTATGCCCCTGATTTTGTCCTAGCGGCTGTCGCTCCCTACATCAACGACATCCATAGAAAAGGTGACTAACTATACTGGAGAGATGTTACCATGCTAGAGATCCTTTCAGATGTTTAGAAACTCTGGGCAATGAAACTCCTGCACTGAACTCTGATTTACAATGAAACATTTAGGCCCGGTTTCACGTACAGGGATTAAACCTAGTTCTAGACTTAATCTCACTGTCAATTGAGATTCTCCATTGAAAATGTTTTTTAGTCTAGGATTTGTCTTAATCCTTGTACGGGAAACCGAGCCTTAGTTTGATAAGACAATGAAACCACAGGAGGGCAAATCATGATATAAAAATTCAAAGGAGCTTAACCTGAATAATTACCAGATTAATAATAAAATGAAACTACATTAGTCCGATCTACACTATTAAGAAAATGTTATAAAATGTTTTTGGTATGCTCTGTCCAAAGAACTAGCCACAGATGAACAGGACTGAGTCTTGGCCTGCTTAAATGTGTGTGTGTGTTTGTGTTTGTCTGTCCTTGCGTGTGTGTGTGTCTGTCCGTGTGTGTGCGTGCGTGCGTGCCTGCCTGTCTGCCTGCCTGCCTGCCTGTCTGTCTGTCTGTCTGTCTGTCTGTCTGTCTGTCTGTCTGTGCGTGCGTGCGTGCGTGCGTGCGTGTGTCTGTGTGTGTGTGTGTGTGTGTGCATGTGTGTATGTGTGTGTGCGTGCGTGCGTGTGTGACACCAGGTATCCGCGTGGTCAGTAACGCAGGCGGGGTCAACCCTCTGGCGTGCGCCGCCGCCATACAGGAAGTGGTGAAGAAGGCGGGGCTTGACCTCAAGGTCGCCGTGGTGACCGGCGACGACCTCATAGCCAGAGTGAGGACGCCCACATGGCAATGCACTCACCTATGTCTGCATCTTCATCATCGTAATTGCCATGATCATCATTGTTAAATAAGAACATCATAGTCTCATCATCTTCACCACTATCAGTATATTTCAGTCTTATATTAGATTTAATGATAAATCAGTTTCATTATCAGTCATTCACACTTCTATTGATAAACTAGAGTAGCTATATATTCTACTCTAAACTCTAGTTATTATTATATTATCTCTCTCTCTCTCTCTATATATATAGCTATATATATAAGTATATATACATATAACATTACCTTACGTTACATTTATTATATCCTAATATTCCCTCTTCTAGAAAGACTCTCTCTCAGAGTTAAGGATGGCTGATGGAGGCAACATGAAATCGTTGCCAAAGACTGTCCACAGTATGAATGCTTACCTTGGGTAAGAAAGACACACACACACACACACACACACACACACACACACACACACAGACTGTTCCACGCGCAGACAGAACGCGCTGCGAGAACCGAACAAAAGAACATAAGCACAATAGAACACGAATACAATGGAATGTTCAACACAATGGAATGTTCAACACAATAGAATGGTCAACAGGAAGACAATAGAATGTTCAACACAATAGAATGGTCAACAGGAAGACAATAAAATGTTGGTTAGAACGTTCAACACCTCATTCATTCACAGAACAACAGGATGATGTGCACTCACTTCCCTTTAGTTTGGTGATGTGTCGACCTTGGTGGTCATTACTTTGGGATCAAATCTTTATTTCTCCTTCCCTCCATCTCTCTCCCCATCCGTCCCTCCATCCCTATCTCTCTCCGTGTCTCTCTCCATCCCCCTCTCTCTATCTGTTCCTCCCTCTATCCCTATTGCTCTCCATCTCATTCTCTATCCCTGTCTCTTTTTCCACCTGTTTCTCCATCCCTCCCTCCCTCCTCCCTCCATCTCTCCATCTCTCTCTTCGTCCATCTCTCTACCCCCCATCCATCTCTCTCCATCCTTCCCTCCGTACATCTCTCTCTTCATCCCTCCCTCCATCCCTCTCTCCACCTCTCTCTACTATCCAGAGGTGTCTGGACCTGGGGGCTCACATTGTGGTGACTGGCTCATTTGATCTGTTGATCTCTCTCTCTCTCTCTCTCTCTCTCTCTCTCTCTCTCTCTCTCTCTCTCTCTCTCTCTCTCTCTCTCTCTCTCTCTCTCTCTCTCTCTCTCTCTCTCTCTCTCTCTCTCTCTCTCTCTCTCTCTCTCTCTCTCTCTCTCTCTCTCTCTCTCTCTCTCTCTCTCTCTCTCTCTCTCTCTCTCTCTCTCTCTCTCTCTCTCTCTCTCTCTCTCTCTCTCTCTCTCTCTCTCTCTCTCTCTCTCTCTCTCTCTCTCTCTCTCTCTCTCTCTCTCTCTCTCTCTCTCTCTCTCTCTGCAGAGCGGTCCCTATCCAGAGGTGTCTGGACCTGGGGGCTCACATTGTTGTGACCGGTCGATGTGTGGACAGTGCCGTGGCCCTGGGACCCTTAATGCACACGGTAACCGGGTTACTGTTACCACGGCCACCACCATTACTGACACACTGCAAGGTTACTGTTACCATGGTCACGACCATTACTGACACACTGTTAAGGCTCCAGTATGCTTCAAGCGAACGCAAGGTTTTCCTGTTGGCTTGGTTCTCTTTCGCTTGTTTGCCGAGGCTGTGATGGTTTACTTGTTTGCTACTGATCTTTAGTTTGCGGTAGCTTACACCCCAATACAGCAGGGGGAACCAAACATTAAGCACCGCAACAAAACATTACGAGTGGTCATGAGTTTTAAAAGTGTTCACATTTTTTAACTTCTTCAGTTAAGTTGCTCTCAAAAGGGTTCATAGTTTAAGATACAATTCCAAACTTTTCAAAATAAGTGCCGCTGTGACCAAAACGAACAGTAAATGCTCTACCCGGAAACTAAACGATGGTCACCACCATTACTGACACACTGCAAGGTTACTGTTACCATGGTCACACTGATACAGTGTAAGGTTACTGTCAAAAAGGTTACTGTGTCATTACATCGTCTGTTCTTTTGACTCTAGCTCTGTCTTTAAAGCGTCTGTTCTTTTGACTCTAGCTCTGTCTTTAAAGTGTCTGTTCTTGTGACTCTATCTCTATTTATGAAGTGTCTGTTCTTTTGACTCTAGCTCTGTCTTTAAAGTGTCTGCTCTTGTGACTCTAGCTCTATCTTTAAAGCGTCTGTTCTTGTGACTCTAGCTCTATCTTTAAAGCGTCTGTTCTTGTGACTTTAGCTCTGTCTTTAAAGTGTCTGCTCTTGTGACTCTAGCTCTGTCTTTAAAGTGTCTGCTCTTGTGACTCTAGCTCTATATTTAAAGCGTCTGTTCTTGTGACTCTAACTCTATCTTTAGAGCGTCTGTTCTTGTGACTCTAGCTCTATATTTAAAGCATCTGTTCTTGTGACTCTAACTCTATAATTAAGTGTCTGTGGTTTATTTGTTTGCTCTGCAGTTCGGCTGGGAAAAGAGTGACTACGATCTCTTGGCAGCAGGAAGGTAAACACTTTGCACCAAACCACACACATACTCATTCTCACACACACACACACACACACACACACACACACACACACACACCACCAAACCACACACACACACTCATTCTCTCTCACACACACACACACACACACACACACACACACACACACACACACACACACTCACACTCACACACACACACACACACACGCACACACACACTCATTCTCACAGTGGATTTGGTGTTGACTCTCATGATGTGTGTGTGTGTGTGAGAATGAGTGTGTGTGTGTGTGTGTGTGTGTGTGTGTGTGTGTGTGTGTGTGTGTGTGTGTGTGTGTGTGTGTGTGTGTGTGTGTCTGTTGACGCCTGACTGGGTGTGTGTGCGTGTTGGTACCTGGCTTACGTGTGTCTATATGTGTTTGTGCTGGCACCTGACTGTGTGTGTGTGTGTGTGTGTGTGTGTGTGTGTGTGTGTGCTGGTACCTGTCTCTATCTATCCCTCTCTCTGTGTGTGTGTGTGTGTGTGTGTGTGTGTGTGTGTGTGTGTGTGTGTGTGTGTGCGTGTGCGTGTGTGTGTTGAAGCCTGGCAGGTCACCTGATTGAGTGTGGAGCTCAGAGTACAGGAGGGATATTCACCGACTGGCACCAAGTACCTGACTGGTAAGAGTCACTGAATAAATGTCCTTTTATATTATAACATATTATCATCAGGATTATTATTGATCAGTTCATCCTATACAAAACAACAACTATTCCTTCTATATTATTAATATTAATATTATCATATTATTACTCATCAATCCATACTACACAAAACAACAACTACGCCTGATATATTATTATTATAACTGTTATTATTTATATGATTTACTACAGTATAGTAAACTAGACAGATGTCCTTCATGGGGTGGGAATCCTTTTCCTCTTTACTTACGGTTTGAATCTAAGGATAGTTCCTGTTTCAGGGAACTTGTAGTTTTTAATTGGGGTTTGGTAGGTTGTTTCAATTCAAAACTGCAACGTAATAAACTACACGTATAACAAACTACACATATATTAAGTTACAATATGATAAACTACACATTTACTAAACTACAATACAAAATACAACAATGTAACTACTACATAATGAACTACAATATACTAACCTACAACATAATAAACTACACATATACTAATCTACAACATAATAAACTACACATCTACTAAACTACAATATACTAACCTACAACATAATAAACTACACATATACTAACCTACAACATCATAAACTACACATTTACTAAACTACAATATACTACCCTACAACCTACAACATAATAAACTACACATACTAAACTACAATATAATAAACTACACATACTAATCAACAACATAATAAACTACACATTTACTAAACTACAATATAATGAACTACACATATAATAAACTATAACATACAGATATATAATTAACTACAACACACTGATATATAGTAAACTACAACACACAGATATATAGTAAACTACAACACACAGATATATAATAAACTACAACATACAGATATATAATAAACTATAACATACAGATATATAATTAACTACAACACACTGATATATAATAAACTACAACACACAGATATATAACTACAACACACAGATATATAATTAACTACAACACACTGATATATAATAAACTACAACACACAGATATATAATAAACTACAACACACAGACATATAATAAACTACAACACACAGATATATAACTACAACACACAGATATATAATAAACTACAACACACAGATATATAATAAACTACAACACACAGACATATAATAAACTACAACACACAGACATATGATAAACTACAACACACTGATATATAATAAACTACAACACACTGATATATAATAAACTACAACACACAGACATATGATAAACTACAACACACAGATATATGATAAACTACAACACACAGATATATGATAAACTACAACACACTGATATATAATAAACTACAACACAAAGATATATAATAAACTACAACACACTGATAGTAAACGTCCTGGTTGTGTCAAAGGGACAACATGGGTTTCCCGGTGGCGGAGTGTTCGTCAGACGGCTCCTTCGTCCTCTCCAAACCTCCTCAGACTGGCGGCCTCGTCTCCTTCGGCACGGTTGCCGAGCAACTGGTGTACGAGATCGGCGACCCGCGGCAATACCTGCTCCCCGACGTCACCTGTGACTTCAGTCAGGTCACTATCACGGAAGTGCCCGGTAACACACACACACACACACACACACACACACACACACGCACACACACACACTACACTGACTTCTTCCCGGTTGAGAGTCTGTGTTCTGGGGACACAACCTAATATTGAACTTTGACAGTCTGTTGAACTCCGTATGAAGTGCCTGGTAACATGCACATATTCACACACGCACACACACACACACACGCACGCACACACACACACGCACACACACACACACACACACACACACACACTGTTTGAGGACGCGACCTGATATTAAACTTTGACTGTACAACATACACACGCAAATCCACACTCTACACAACACACACACACACACACACACACACACACACTGTTTTAGGACACGACCTGATATTAAACTTTGACTGTCTGTTGAACTCCTTAAGAGTAACACACACACACACACACACACACACACACACACACACACACACACTGTTTGAGGACACGACCAAATATTGAACTTTGACTGCCTGAACTTTGACTCCTTAAGCAACTCTTAAACCTCGTCTGAACCCTCGCAGTCTTCTCCTGCCCGGTCTTAACAAATTGCAGAGCCTGTCCTTATCACACACACACGCACACACTCACACACATGCACACACACACACACACACACAGACACACACACACACACACACACACACACACACACACACACACATCCACACACACACACACCCACACACCACACACACACACACACACACACACACACACACACACACACACACACACACACACACACACACACACACAGACACCGGTCTTAAAAACTGCTCGACCAACTTTCCTCAAGTGAACTTTTGGTGAACTGCTGTTTGTGCTGCTTTGCTGAAAAGAGGAAGTGTGTTTACGCTGCAAGGCATTCTGGGTAGTTGTGTCTCTATCTTAGTTGATCGTAAGGACCCCCTGTATTATTTATTTGATTTGATTTATTTTCACAACATAACATAACCTTAAGTGACCCTCCATGACCTCTGAACTGTGGTTAGCAAGATAAGTTCAAACTGGACAATCTTGTCCAAAGACATACACATTGATGTGTTTTTTGTTCTATTTAATATTTCTACTCTGTACTTTTTTTTATTTATTATTATTAGGTAAGAGTTTTTTTGTCTCTTCAAATAAAATAAGTGGGGATTTATTTTTTTGTGAGTCAGCACATTTAAAAATAAGTAGGTCAGATATCTTGAAGTATGGGAGTGTTTGTTTATTTCTCTGTGAACCTTCGATTGGCTGTGTTTGTTTTATTTTTGTTTAATTTATTCTGTAAACCTTCAATTTGTTCATGACCAAGAGGGTCAATCTGAGGCCAACAGATTAAAAAACTAAAATATAATCATCACCTCTTTCAAAATGCAGCAGAACCACTTGAATAACATTAGCATTGATTTATCAATAGTTATTATTATTAAGTATATTATCAATAGACATAACAAAATCATAGTTATAGCCATAAGTTATGAGTTAACTAACTAGCTAAATAATAACGTATTAATATAATAAACATTTTATATATTATCAATAGACATAATAAAATCATAGTTATAGCCATAAGTTATGAGTTAACTAACTAGCTAAATAATAACGTATTAATATAATAAAAATTGTATACATTATCAATAGACATAATAAAATCAACGGGGGGGGGGACTTCAACGCACATGTGGGCAATGATGGAGACACCTGGAGAGGCGTGATTGGGAGGAACGGCCTCCCCGATCTGAACCCGAGTGGTGGCTTGTTATTGGACTTCTGTGCTAGTCATGGAATGGCCATAACGAACACCATGTTCGAACATAAGGATGCTCATAAGTGTACCTGGTACCAGAGCACCCTAGGCAGAAGGTCGATGATCGATTTTGTTATCGTATCATCGGACCTGAGGCCATATGTTTTGGACACTCGGGTGAAGAGGGGGGCAGAGCTGTCAACTGATCACCATCTGGTGGTGAGTTGGGTCAGGTGGCGGGGGAAGCCTCTGGACAGACCTGGTAAGCCCAAGCGTGTAGTGCGGGTGAACTGGGAACGTCTGGAGGAGTCCCCGGACCGGGAGGCCTTCAACTCACACCTCCGGCGGGGCTTCTCTGGCATCCCTGTGGAGGCTGGGGGCATTGAACCGGAGTGGGCGATGTTCAAAGCCTCCATTGCTAAAGCTGCGTCTGAGAGTTGTGGTCTCAAAGTCTTAGGTGCCTCAAGGGGCGGTAACCCTCGAACATCCTGGTGGACACCGGTGGTCAGGGGAGCCGTCCGATTGAAGAAGGAGGCCTTCCGGGACATGCTGTCCCGGGCAACTCCGGAGGCAGTTGCAAGGTACCGACAGGCCCGAAGGACTGCAGCCTCGGCCGTGGCAGAAGCAAAGCAGCGGGGTGTGGGAGGAGTTCGGAGAAACCATCTCTGGCGCCAAAGCGGTTCTGGTAGACCATCCGACACCTCAGGAGGGGAAAGCAGGGAACCATTCAAGCTGTATACAGTAAGGATGGGACGTTGTTGACCTCAA
>JAPMUY010009599.1:102500-118334 GCA_026901105.3 Galaxias olidus
GGATTTAAATGTTTTAAATGTTCTCGTTTCTGTAACAGCTCCTCTCAGTAGCACTCAGACTGGAATAATCTGACCTATTAGAAATGTTTGTATTTGAATTGGCAAAGTTCCTTCCTGTCTGTTGAGCTGTCACAGATCAAGCTTTAGGTGAACAGTAGATTTAAAGATTAAAGTTAACAAAAAGACCTGCAGTAGATTTAAAGATTAAAGTTAACAAAAAGAAGCATGAAAGTACATAAGTAGTTAGAAATTAAAGTAATATAATATAGCTTTAAAGCCTTAAACTAGAACATCTAGTTCTTAAGCAACACAGCCTATTAACTAACGCATTAGGTTTTACTAACTGTCTAATCTAGTACAAACACAATTTATTTGGATAAACATGAAAATGTACCACAGGCTGTGCTGTGTGTTGCTTTCAAATGAACTGGGTACTGCTTGAGGTGTGTGGTTTTATCGTTGCGTCTGATTGGTTCCCTCCTCTTCCTCGGTTGGTGGAAGGTTGCGAGGGGGGTGGGGTAAGCAAAATGCTGTGACTCATTAAGACTTCAGAGCCTCATTCTGTCCCTCTGGTGGTAGAGAGAGAGAGAGAGAGACAGAGAGAGAGACAGACAGAGAGAGAGAGAGAGACAGAGAGAGAGACAGACACAGACAGAGAGAAAGAAAGAGAGAGAGAGAGAGAGAGAGACAGACACAGACAGAGAGAGAGAGAGAGAGAGAGAGAGAGACACAGAGAGAGAGAGAGACAGACACAGACAGAGAGAGGGGGGGGGGGGGGGGGGGGGGGGTCTGGGTAAGAACAAGGGTTGTATTGAAGGCGGCCCCGCCCAGTTCCCGTCGTGCTGAAAGAGAGGTGATTTTAACCAGGACTGACGCCAAAGACTACCCACCATAGACCTATAGTCTGCAGATGGAAAGAGAGAGGGAGGGAGGGAGGGAGGGAGAGAGACAGAGAGAGAGAAAGAGAGAGAGATAGACATGGAGAGAGAGAGACAGACAGACAGACAGACAGAAAAAGAGAGAGAGAGAGAGAGAGAGAGAGGAGGGTAAAGAAAACAGAGAGAGAGACGAAGGAGGAGTATTCCAAAATGAGAAACGAGTCAAAAAGTTGTAGGAAAGAAAAACGGGTGGAAACTGGACAGAAATGAAAGAGAAAGGAAGCGAGAAAGAAATTATAAAATAAAGGAGAAAAGGGTGGTTCTGTCATTTACACTACCTTGTGAACTGACCATGAGGAGAGGAGGGAGGGATGGGGGGGGGTGGCGGGGCAGTTGGGGGGGGGGCAGGAGGCAATGATGAAAGAATGAGGCAGACAGCCTGAGGGAGGGTGAGAGGGAGGGAGGGAGGGAGAGAGGGTACTGTGAAAAGGATTGAAGGGAAACTTAATTAGCTAACCATTATGAGAAAAAGAGAACCACGATACCTGAGGCTATGTTAAGTTTAGACTTTTCAGACTCAGCCTTTGTCTCCACAGAACTCCATGGAGGATTCTACAGTCTAACATAACATTAGACTTTCGAGACTCACCCTTTGTCTCCATAGAGGATTCTACAGTCTAACATGACATTAGACTTTTGAGACTCGCCCTTTGTCGCCACAGAACTCCATGGAGGATTCTACAGTCTAACATTACATTAGACTTTCGAGACTCACCCTTTGTCTCCATAGAGGATTCTACAGTCTAACATGACATTAGACTTTTGAGACTCACCCTTTGTCTCCATAGAACACCATAGAGGATTCTACAGTCTAACATGACATTAGACTTTTGAGACTCACCCTTTGTCTCCATAGAACTCCATAGAGGATTCTACAGTCTAACATTACAATAGACCAGTTGTTCTCGACCCCCGCAGGGGTCGCAAGATAATTTCTGGGGGTCGCCAGGTAGTTGTGTGCACTTCAGTTTAGAGTGGACACACACACGGCACGAGCACACACAAACAAAATAATTTTGGCGCGCCGTGCCACAATTGCTGGTAGCCGATTAGTTGGTAGTTTGCTAACTACTAGCAATCACATGGAACAACTATGGAGAGATGGCTCAAAGGGTTAGCAGAGCTGCCAACTCTCACGCATTGTCACGCAAATGACCCTCTTCACACGCTCACACATTCACGCACTGGCTTTTGAAAAGCGTAAACTGCTATTGCAGACCATTGAAAAACATTGCACTCGTAATGTTTTGTTGTGATCCGAAACGTTTGGTTCCCCCTGCTGTATTGGTGTGTAAGCTACAGCAAACTAAACATCAGTAGCAAACAAGTAAACCATCACAGCCTCGGCGAACAAGCGAAAGAGAACCAAGCCAACAGGAAAATGTTTGGTTTCGCTTAAAGTATACTGGAGCCTTAACATTACATTAGACTTTTAAGACTCACCCTTTCCCTCCAGACAGTTTGTATATTTGTAATATGCTTTTAAACATTTGAGTGCAAAATAAATGAACAAATAATACAATCAAAAGTGTTTGTAAAATAAATGGTACTAATTCTATTTCATATTATAGCGTTAAATAATTTTGTCCTCGTCTCCCTCTTTGCTGCTGCTTCTCTCTCTCGCCCCTCTCCCCCCCCCCCCCCCCCCACAGTTCTGTGAGTGGCTGAAGTCGTTGATCCGAGACCAGCGTAGCGTTTTCCTGACGGCGTTCCTTGGAGTTCTGTCCATGGCGTGCTTGGGAACGTCTTCCTTCACGGCGCTCCCCGCTCTCTTAATCCCCTTCACTCTCTGGATGGCCGGCTGATCCACTCGCCCCCCACAACAAGCGATTCCGGATGTTCCGGAACGTTGGGACGGGAATTCCAAATTACATTCTTTTGGGGGGGGGGGGGATTCTAGGATTTTGACCTGGTTGTTATTATTTTTTCAGTAGAAATATATGAAATATTATAAAATACATTATATTATTTACTGTAAAAGGTAAGGGTGTGTCTGCGACAGCACTGAAAACAAACCAACAGAGGTTTAACTTTGGAGCATTCTTTGAGCACACATTATGAATTCCAACATTTACCACAATAATTAGGTAAAGCATATTTTGATTGCTTCCAGAGCACATTGGCTGTGCTTTGTCTGTGAAATGTCTTCGCTGGTCCGCCCACCTGCTGCTGCTTCTTCTTCTGTTTTTAACTCGGCAAGGTCAAAACTCCTACCAGGAAGTAATGCAAATCGCTGCAGACAACAGAAGTCGCTCAAGCACAACGAAACGCAAACTTCCACAGTTCAATATCATTCATGTTTTCATATGTTTTCTCTGTCTTCTGTTCAATGGAGAAACATCAGCAGACTCAATAACATGGTCGTTTTGTCAACACTACCTTTTGTCCGTGCTGTTCTTGACAATGGCTGAAGCTGCCACATCTACATGTAGAATTGGTTCTTTATTGACCTGCCTGGTTAAATAAAGTATAAAAACAGACCTAGCAGAGACCCTCTTTTGTACAGAGTATATATTTAGTACACATTATAGCTGAGATTTAGACTGTATATTCTATGTAAATAAATGTAATTTGACAAATAAAATATCAAAAGAATTGAACCCTGTGTGGCGTTTCCTATGATATATTAATTTAACATGATTGTTTTAGGTTGAGAAGCTTTGAGGTGTGTGGGATGCGTAGTTCACTTTTCTTTCTCTTTGAAAGCTATTTCCAGTTAAATCAGAACCACCTGTGTGTGTGTGTGTGTGTGTGTGTGTGTGTGTTACACCATTTCCTGCACTAGCTGTAGCAGACCGTGAGGTCAAGACTCAGGCCTTGAGTGACGTGATTTGGAGTTGTGTGATTTTTCTTTTGATGCACAGCACCCTCTGCAGGAGACCATCGGACATTACATTAATGTTTCATGTGCTTATTGAATTCTTCTCAGTGTTGGAATAGAGAGCTTGGTAAAAGGAAACTATGGTGGCCCTGAGAGGTCAAACGCACTGCAACTTCAGAATACACATGCAAATAGACAAAACACAAGCAAATTAAGAAAATATCTACATCAATCTGACAACACATGCGCAGCATTTAGAAAACGTATAGACAGTTCTCACTTTCAAATCAATATTAGTTAGCCATATATTGATATAAAGGAAACGATGCTGCGTAATATGAAAGTGAATCACCTACAACTTTTAGGTTTAGTAAGTGGTGACTGCAAAAGCCTCATATACATATACACACAAGACTACCACATAGTATTATTAAGCATTTACCACTGTGATTAATCATCACCTACCTACCTACCTACCTACCTACGTATTGTAGCCCATTTTTATTATTTGCTTATTTATCCTTTCATTTTTCTTCAAGTATTTTGCAATTGATAGATTATATATTATATATATATTCTGCCATGAAGCACTGCTGGAAAAGACCTAATCTCCGTCGGTTACCCCGGTTTAAAATGAAATAAAATACTCATACTACGCTTCATGCTATCATTCTACAGATATTTAGCCCGTTGAGAGGGAAAACGTGAAGCAGCTCTCGTAAAATGACTACCCCACGTGCATTCTAGTTCTTTATTTTCTACTGTATCATTGGAAAGCATTCGGACGTCACCAAAAAATCCTTACAACCATTTACAGCATCTACACAAAAAAGATCATGACAGTCACTTCAGTTAAATGGGACTTCTTTATTTTTAACATTCACACCTTGCTGCAAAAGAAAGCAGTGTTCAAAATGAACCCATTCAATCATACTAATGTAATTGATACTAAACGCTTACCTCTTAAATTTTTTTAATGAAGCCTTAATACTTGGACGCCAGTGGATACGCAGCATAATGTTGTCCCCATGGATACCCAAGGCCGCCACCATGATGATGAGGAGCGGGAGGTTGGTCGTCGTCGGGGTAACGCGCAGCGCTACCTGACAGAGCCGGGTTCTCCATGGTTACGGGGAACATGGGATGTCCGTGGAACAGGGGATAGAAGGGGTAAAATGGATGCCCCGGGAACATAGGTGGCTCTTCAAGATGAATCCGTTCGTCTGGACGGGTTGGCTGTGTCGTGTCCGTCCATGGAGAGTTCACGGGCCAATCATTTGGAGGAAACAGATGGCTCTCTGCAGTAGACTGGGTCGGCCGGGCCTTCTTGGAGTGAGGGGTCCGATGATGGACAGGTTGGTTCGAACGGGTTGTGCGGTCCCGAGGGGTTGCCACGGTGGTAGTAGGCTCCGGTTTGGTGAACGCCGGATACCCTGGCAACATGGGTCCCTTGGACGAGTTGTCACGGTTGCAGGGGTGGACGTGGTTGCCGTGGTCACAGGGGGCGGAGTGGTCAGTTCATCTGCCATGGTTTGGTAGTGCTGACTGGTCACCAACTTTGGGGGAGTTGCCATGGTTAGAGACATGGGATCAGGGGTCAGATTATATCCTGCTGTCAGGTGTGTTGAATGGTCAAACACTTGCTGAAATGGACCTTTTTTAACTTCCTTCATTAAAGTGGCAGGGGCTGGCATGGTCGTCATGTGCACAGTTGTCGTCGTTGTCGAAGGGGTCGTAGAGGTCAACTCAACTGCCATGAGATTTCCTGGGGTCGGGGTCATGGGATTGGAATGTCCTTGGTGCATGAAATAAGGAGACTGGGTGCATGGGATCAGGAGAGTCTGGGTGCATGGGATCAGGAGAGTCTGGGTGCATGGGATCAGGAGAGTCTGGGTGCATGGGATCAGGAGAGTCTGGCAGCATGGGATTGCGATGTTGTGGGTGCATGGCATTGCGATGTTCTGGGTGCATGGCATTGCGATGTTCTGGGTGCATGGGATTGCGATGTGCTGGGTGCATGGGATTGCGATGTGCTGGGTGCATGGGATTGCGATTTGCTGGGTGCATGGGATTGCGATGTGCTGGGTGCATGGGATTGCGATGTGCTGGGTGCATGGGATTGCGATGTGCTGGGTGCATGGGATTGCGATGTTCTGGGTGCATGGGATTGCGATGTTCTGGGTGCATGGGATCGGGAAAGTCTGGGTATATGGGATTGAAATGTCCTGAAAACTTGGGATTGTGATGTTCTGGAAACATGGGATTTGAATTACCTGGAAACATGGGACTTGAATGGTCTGGCAGCATGGGATGGCGATGTTCTCGCAGCATGGGATGGCGATGTTCTGGGGGCATGGGATGGCAATGTTCTGGAAACATGGGATGGCCATGCCCTGGAAACATGGGATGGCGATGCCCTGGAAACATGGGATTGGGATGTCCTGGAAACATGGGATTGGGATGTCCTGGAAACATGGGATTGGGATGTCCTGGAAACATGGGATTGAGATGTTC
The DNA here is from genome assembly GCA_026901105.3 of Galaxias olidus. Taxonomy (NCBI): domain Eukaryota; kingdom Metazoa; phylum Chordata; class Actinopteri; order Galaxiiformes; family Galaxiidae; genus Galaxias; species Galaxias olidus. Next base: position 108,774 of record JAPMUY010009599.1, read on the forward strand.
TGGAAACATGGGATTGAGATGTTCTGGAAACATGGGATTGAGATGTTCTGGAAACATGGGATTGAGATGTTCTGGAAACATGGGATTGAGATGTTCTGGGTGCATGGGATTGTTAAAGTCTGGGTATATGGGATTGGAATGTCCAGGGTACATAGGATCGCGATGTCCTGGAAACATGGGATTGTGATGTCCAGGGTACACAGGATTGGGATGTTCTGGAAACATGGGATTGGAATGTCCTGGCAACATGGGATTGGGAATGTCTGGGCTTGAGTTTATGGGAATGTCTGGGCCTGAGTTCATGGGAATTTGTGTCATAAATGGACGATAAGGGCGAGGGAAAGCGTTGCCCACTTCGTAAGAGTCTGTATAGTATTTGGCATTCCTTGTCATCTCAGTAGTAGTAGTGGTGGTGGTTGTGAGTGTTGGAGCTGTAGTTTCAGTTGGGTTGGCAGTTTCTGCGTTAATGGCTGGAGATCCTGTGGGGCAGCTGACCAACAGCTCCCCATCCGACAGGAGCAGAGAAAGTTGATGCTTATTGTCCTATTATAAAAATATAGACACAAGACATCAATAAGAAAGGTGTTATTGATCTTCTCCCACTAGAATCTAATCAATAGTGTCAGCTATTAAACATCAAGTACCTGAACCGCCACGTATGACTCCTTATAAGGCACTTTCAGAACCAGCTCCCCCGTAAGATCTTCGACCCCAAACATACAACGTTCACAGACAGTGAAGATGTGCTCCCACACACCAGCCACTGAAAGAGAAACCCCAGTCAAGACAGTCATCTCAGCCATCTCCAGAAAAACAGGGAAGCTTTGTTATAGCCTATAGAAATTACTCATATATACAAACCTTTCACTTTAACTGCATTTGCTGCAATGCCACCAATTTTCACTACTATTTCAGAAGGGTAGCAATAAGCCGAATGAGACACTGTTGGGGGTGTAAAAGGACAGGACAGCCTCACTGGTGCACCCCATAAACTCAATGCGAGCACATAATTGGCACCTTGAATGGTAGGGAAAATAAAGATAAGTCAAGTAGCCAATAGCAGCCAGACACAATTAATCTAGTAGCCAATCGACAGCAAGAGGAGGTTACTTTAACATACCTGGCCTCCCCAGAGGTAGGTATGCACGCATGCATGTATGTATTTATGCATTCAGGTATGTAGTAACATTACTGCTTTACTTGAAACATTCCAAATGAATGAGTGGGTTGGGTGTAACAAAATGTACCTGATGAGTCACATAGCAGCCTTTGTAAGGTGCTAGCAACTCCACATCTCTACGTGTCCTCTTAATGGAATAACCACAGTGGAGAGGTATCTGAGACACGGGTATGAGGTGGCCCTCACCTACAATTAAAACAATTGGAAAGCTCATACTTTCAAGATGAAAAATGGAGCATCTATAGCGTCGGTTGATAAAATTAAGGATATAGATGTTGTACGTACTGCTGTTGACCAGGAAGTGAGGTGCTCGAGCACTCTTGAGGTGTAACGTCATCGAGTTGTCGTTACACCGAACCAGTGGACCCATGCGCTTCAGTTTCTCATCCGTCATTTTGTACTCCTCTGGAACTAAAGTGTTACATTGATCAGAGAACGGCATCGGACCAAAAGTTGTTTTTAAACAGCCAATGAAAACTATTGAGTACTTGAATTTCATGTTTAGTTTGACTAAGTGAAGGACTAGCTAGGTCATAGAGGATGGACAAACTCCTTGCTGCAAGACGCCGGGAAAGCCATTACTTGCGAAGTCTGTACAGCCTATTTTAGGTTTCATCATGTAGTGCAACAATAGCATATACAACAAAATAGAACATACAGTACATAAAGAATATTAAAATTTTCAAATAATGGTGTACAATGGGCCTTCTGATTAATTAATAAAGTAAACAAAAAAAAATAAAGATTTCAGGACTGTCTACAAATCTTTCCTTTAAAATATTACCTGCAAGCTGTAAGGACAAAGTCCACTGTCCATCAAAGCAATTTTAACTGAGTATAATACAGGCAACTAGTTAATTTGTACGGATAATAACATAAATTATAGCTAATATCAATATGGATAACACGTCTGAAGAGATTGCATTTGACCGGAAATGGTCCGAAGAGCAAGTAGTCAAGCTAGCCAAACAGGTAAAGCCTAACAATGATTTTACTTAAGCTTCCGCAAGCTAACGTTAAAACATTGACTACAAGAACGAAACAGCAGTAAAAGTAGGCTAGTACTGAACGCATTATTCATTTAATATATTACAGATAGGCAGCGGTGTCGCATGTGTCAAGCGTGAATCATATATTATTGGAATGGGTTGGAAGTTCTAACACTGGGGGCGGTGCTGCACATTCCAATCGATCGGTTGACCGAAGTGTTCTTCTTCGAGCTACGCACACGGCTGCGTTTTAAAGTGGCAACACGATGTCGACAATGGTTTGTTATAACTAAGCATTTGTAATAGTGATGGGAAGATCGGCTCATTTTAGTGAATCGGTTCTTTAACTCTCGTTCAGTAAAATGAACGAATCTTTTTTCGAGTTTTTTCGTTCATTGGACGGGGGGGGGGGGGGGGGGTGAACTGACGTGTAATAATCCAAAAATCCATAACGATTATGAACGTTGTCATAATTTAAGCATGAAGCAGTCACGTTACAAGTAAACGAAAGACTCAGTACCTAAGGGTGAACTGCTAAATTATGTTTCCTGATCTCTCGCGCCTAGCCTATGCAGCTATCAAGTGACCAATGAACGAAAGACTTAGACCCGAAGATCCATTCGAGGGGTGAACTAATCTTTTGAACGAATTACTCAGACAGACCCGAAGACCCAGGGGTGAACTACTCATTTCTGTTTCCTGTCCTGTCTTTCGAGTCTTTCGTTTACTTTTCACGTGACTGCTAGGCGTAGCATAGAAAACAGAAATGATTGAATTGGTTCACAAATAATGATTACTGGTTTTGGGTCAGTTTTTTTTCCTGTTTTTCACTTTACAGATTACAGTCAAATCAAACAAAACAAAACAAAAATAACCAGTTTATTATATTAGACAGCTTATACTGCAATATTGTGTGATTTAGTTGTAGTTCGAGTGTGATTGTCATTTGGCAGTATAAGACAACCTGATTTTAAATAAATACATCTTAAAGTTATATCAGGATTGTGATTTTTTGGCTGAATACAACACATCACGTTTCAGTAAAGGAGTATATTGCAACTGCTTTGAGGTGACTTAATTATCACAGTGAGTGAATCGGCGCAGTCGTAGCTACATAACTATGGCAAACTAAACATTTCTCTTTTCTATGCCGAGCTATCACGTGAAAATTTTACGAACGACTCAGACCCGTAGACCCAATTTCTGTTTCTTATACTAACTATGCTGAAAGAAATTAACGAATGACTCGAACACAACTGTTGTTGCGCATGCTCGACCAAAATGAACGAATCTCTGTCTGAGACTACTCGTTAGTCCCGAGTCATTTTAAAGATTCGTTCAACGACACATCACTAATTTGTAATGCATGAACAGAGCCTAGTTAAACGGAAGCTAACCTCGTTAGCCAAAGCGCTAATTGTATGGAAATTACATGTTGGATACATGGGTAAGTTGATAAGCTTAATCAGTTATTTTTGCCCTTAGATTAATAAAATAAAAAAATACCCCTATCAAAATTAACCACGGCCAGGCTAGGCTAATCTCTCACCAGTAGATGCAGGTTGGTCCGACTGATCATCCTCATCAGAAGTAAATGCTAGAGACCCACGATGAACTACCGACTCATTTATAATGCCGAGTCCCTCTTTCGCAAGTCGGACATCAGCGCCGACTCTAAGCCGACCCGATCGGATAACTTGACTGGACTTGGGGAAACCGTCTAATGTCCGCCCATTACAGACGGCGATAACCATCACTACCACTAAAAAGTGTAGCAAATATTTTGTCGATGACATAGTTCCTTCAGATTTGGCTTTATAATTAGACAATCTCAAATTCATCATCATCATCATCGTTGTCATCCGCTTTGTCCGGGGTCGGGTCGCGGAGGTAGCAGTTCAAGCAGGGCATCCCAAACTTCCCTTTCCGGGCCACATTAACCAGCTCTGACTGGGGGATTCCAAGGCGTTCCCAGGCCAGTGTGGAGATATAATCCCTCCACCTGGTCCTAGGTCTGCCCGGCGGCCTCCGCCCAGCTGGACGTGCCTGGAACACCTCCCTAAGGAGGCGGCCAGGTGGCATCCTTACTAGATGCCCGAACCACCTCAACTAGCTCCTTTCTACGCAAAGAAGCAGCGGCTCTACTCCGAGTCCCTCACGAATGGCTGAACTTCTCACCCTATCCCTAAGGGAGATGCCAGCCACCCTCCGGAGGAAACTAATTTCCGCCGCTTGTATCCGCGATCTCGTTCTTTCGGTCATGACCCACCCTTCATGACCATAGGTGAGAGTAGGAACGAAGATAAACCGGTAGATTGAGCCAGAAGGCAAAGCTCTCTCTTCGTCACAACGGTGCGATAGAGCGACTGCAACACCGCACCCGCTGCTCCAATTCTCCGGCCCATCTTTTACCCTCACTCGAGAACAAGACCCCAAGATACTTGAACTCCTCAAGTATCTCAAATTCTGTGCTTCCGATATGATATCGGGTCTGTAGGGACATGTGAACTGTTTATTAGCCTATATATGATTACTAGCCTGTTGTTGAAGTCATTGAATAACCAATTAGAAGCACCTTGGTCTAGTTATTGACCAAACTGTTTTGTCTCTGACATATTACGTTGCATAGCCGAGGGGGAGGGGGGGCTTGTTTACTCACGTGACAAACCCCGCTCTTATGTCTTCTGTGGTAAAATAATCAGTTTAATGCTGAACAATATTGCTAAAAAACGATTGTTGTATATTTGTTTTGACTGTCGGTTGGTGCAATGCTTTCGGATCTAATTCATTGTTTATTCTATCATTAGCATTATGAATGACATAGCCAAATTAACCTGCATTGTATGCACATTTTTCTGGGAAAAAGTCTGTCACGTTACTTGAGCCCAGTTACGTGTGAAAATAGAGCCGTTGCTTTAGGGCTATTCTGATAAACCTGCAGCCTCTACAACTCAGTCTCTGTCTCTCTCTCTTCTCCTTTCCGTTTGAAACTGGTTCTAGAACTTAGCACAGCGTCATACACACTCTTATTGGTCTGTTATCCGCATGATGCCATGACATCAGTGTCGTTACAGTGTCTCCTATACATCATTTTAACACTGTTTCAGTTAGCCTACTCATAAATGTCTGTTCAAACTGTGTTGCTTGTGTTATTTTCCCATTAAGACTCACTCTAAGTCCCATTGAGAGGAGAAGATCCACCACTGGAGGTATGCACGTAAAGGCCAACCTCTGATATAACAAAAAAAAAACTGCAAAAGACTTACACAATTGTGTGTGTTAGTAGGTTACATCCTAGAAAACAATTATACAAAGTGAGTAAGGTCTTAAGAGACAGTGCTTGGCTGTCAGTGCCTTTGCTAGACATTCAGCTCTACTGGGGTACAAGTCCCCTGTGTCCGGGCACGGAGAGCAATGTGTCCACCGTGGTGGACCGACCTGGACTGCAAGGTACAAGCTCCAGCCTGTATTTTGGGTTAAACTGCACTGCTTTGACATTGTGGATAAAATAAAATACATTCTTTTCCCGTTATTATCAATCTAAATGAATCCTCTGCCAAATATAGGAGCTTGTTAAAACTTGAAAAGTGATATTTTACTGGGGCACAGCAGATCAGTATGTGCCCCAGGTAAAGGGGTCTAGCAACGCCCATGGTGTCCTCTGTGGTGTCAGAGGGTCGAGTTTAGTTAAGGCAGTATCTTTTGACTAAGTTCTGTTGTTCAGTTTCAGAGTTAAGATCTGGGTACGGGTTACCATGGTGACCTACCTGGTGGAACTGGGTGATTACCATGGTAACCTTAACCTACCTGGTGGAACTGGGTTTGGATCACCATGGTAACCTTAACCTACCTGGTGGGACTGGGTTCTGATTACCATTGTAACCTTAACCTACCTGGTGGAACTGGGTTCTGATTACCATGGTGACCTACCTGGTGGAAGGGGGTTCAGATCACCATGGTAACCTACCTGGTGGAAGGGGGTTCAGATCCCCATGGTAACCTACCTGGTGGAAGGGGGTTCAGATCCCCATGGTAACCTACCTGGTGGAAGGGGATTCACATCCCCATGGTGACCTACCTGGTGGAAGGGGATTCAGATCCCCATGATAACCTACCTGGTATACCTCCTGAGATTTAACTTAGCTCGTAGCCCTAGCTATCTTTATTGTTTATTGTCAGCAAGTGGATTAATACGTCACTGATGGCAAGCCATCCCACTGTGTGTGTGTGTGTGTGTGTGTGTGTGTGTGTGTGTGTGTGTGTGGGTGTGTGTGGTACGGTGAGCACTGTTGTTGAAGTTGGTCCAGCAGATATTCTAGGAACTAATTCTCTCAGGTATTTTATTACACTGCATATTATATTCACCTTTATGTAAGAAGCTATTGTTGTGGACGGATTTGAGTGGACTTATTTCTCAATATGTGTGTGTGTGTGTGTGTGTGTGTGTTTGGGTGGGTGGGGAGAATAAACAGACGAGGTTTAAACTAAGGACCCTTAAGGTTGAAACAATGAAAACAATTGCATGCGATTAGTGACTTTCTCTCTCTCTCTCTCTCTCTCTCTCTTTCGCGCTCTCTCTCGCTCTCTCTTTGTGGTATGAATTCAATCCCTTTGGGTAACTTGCTTAATCACTAATCCAGTCTGTCAAGCCCCTCCCACCCGTCCACAACGCAGTAAAATAAAACCAAGCGCTCCCTAAAACTCTTCATCCCTCTCTTGTGCTCCCTCTTCTTCTTCTGTCATTCTCTCCTCTCTCTCTCTCTCTCTCTCTTTTATACTATGTTCCCCTTGCAGATACTCGCCCTCTTCTTCATCTCACCCCTGATTAACGACAAGAAAGTCACAGAGATAGAAGGAGAGAATGAAAAAGAGAGAAAGAGAGAGAATGGGAAAAAGAATGAGAGTGTGAGTAAATATGATTCCCTGTTTCAGAGGGGGGATCTGCTGGAAGTTCCCAGGACAATGTTCATGCACTTTGGCATTTACCTCGGAGGAGGAAGGTACGTTACAGAAGATGCTGCTATTGGCTATTAGTTTAAGATATATCTGCTATTGGCTATTAGTTTTGATCTATCTGGCTGCTATTGGCTATTAGTTTTGAGCTATCTGGCTTCTATTGGCTATGAGTTTAGTTTTTTTTTCTACTATTGGCTAATTTATTAAGATCTCTCTGCTATTGGCTACTGGTTTAGATCTATCTGGCTTCTATTGGCCATGAGTTTAGTTTTTTTTTTCTACTATTGGCTTCTTGTTTAAGATCTCTCTACTATTGGCTACTAGTTTAGATCTATCTGTGTGACATTGGCTACTTGTTTTAGATCTATCGGTCTGCTATTGGCTACTTGTTTTAGATATATTACATAAATATATTTTGCCACTATTGGCAACTAGTTTAGAGCTACTCGGACGCTACTGGCTACTTCTTTAAAATCAATCTGGCTGCTATTGGCTACTAGTTAGATCTATCTATCTGGCTGCAGGTGGCTACTTGTTTTAGACCTATGTTGCTACATTCGCTGTTGGCTGCTTGTTTAAGATGTACCTGTATCTTATTAGCTATTTGTTTAATAACCATCTTTCTGCTATTTGCTACTTGTTTGGTCAGATTAGTCTTGCTACCATAAGCACGTTAAGATCACTACTGTAATTGCCAACATATTTACATCCTTATTGCAAAGTGATTTAAAGGTATAATCTCTTTTGCTGCCTCTTCTCTCCTCTCCTTCCTCCTCTCCTCTCCTCTCCTCTCCTCTCCTCTCCTCTCCTCTTCTCTCCCCTCTACTCTCTTCCCTCCCCTCCCCCCCTCTCCTCTCCTTACACAGAGTGGCTCACCTGATTCCAGACATACTGCCTCTGCTATCCAGTGACCAGTTTGCCATCAGTCAAATGGTCACCAACAAGAGGCTGATAATGGGAGTCATAACCAAGGTGATTATTGTGTGTGTGTGGGTCTGTGTGTGTGTTTATATCTGTGTGTGTGTGAATGTGTGTGTGTGTGTGTGTGTGTGTGTGTGTGTTTGTATCTGAGTCTGTCAGTGCATGAGAGTGTGTGTTTGTGCCTGAGGTGTTTGTATTTTGGTCTGTCTTTTTTGTGATTCTGTCTGTCTCCGTGTGTTTGTGTGCATGTGAGTGTGTGTGTATAAATATGGATTGCACACAAAGATCAGACACTACACCTCCTCTCCTATCCTCTCCTCTCCCCTCCCCTCCCCTCTCCTCTCCTCTGCTCTCTTTCCTGCCACATCTTTCCTCCATTCCTTTCTTTTCTCCTCTCCTCCACCTTCTTTTTCTTTTCTCCGCTCCCTCAGTGTGCCAGTGTGAGGGTGGACACAGTGGCTGACTTCGCCTACGGATCAGAAATCCTCGTCAACAAGATGGACACGGTAAGAGTTTCCTGCCCGCCTCGTCGCTGTGAGTGTGAGTGTGAGTGTGTGCGCGTGTGTGTGTGTGTGTGTGTGTGTGTGTGCGTGTGTGTGTGTGTGAAACCAGAGTCCAAATTCCAAAATTCAAATTTCAGTTACGTAAATGGGTCAAGTGTCACAGAACTGTCTGCCATCAAGTGTTACATGTAGGTGGCCTTGAGCCAAGATGGCCGACCAATTTCCTTACCTGCATGTATTGCTAAGGACCAGATGTGCAGCCGTCTGCCTTTACGGGGCGGGGCGAGGAAGTGGCCTGTAAAACTGAAAAGTTAGACATTGTCATTGTGGACCCAACATGGCCGCCTGGTTTCCAAACCCCTCTCTGTGTGTGTATGGCCCAGGTATGCAGTCGTACGCCATTACGGGCGAGGAGGTGGCACGCAGGGCCGAGAAGCTTCAGGGCTCTGGGGACTACAGTCTACTGTGGTACAACTGTGAACACTACGTCATGTACTGTCGGTATGGCACTGTCATGAGCTTCCAGACCAGCCAGGTACACACACACACACACACACACACACATAATCTCACAAATTCAAACAAATACACAAATGCCCCTTACATAATCTCACAGATTCAAACAAATACACAAATGCCCCTTACATAATCTCACAGATTGACACTCAAATGCGCAGAATAAAACACACACACTCACACACACACATGACTGAAACAAACAACAACACACACAAATTTAAACACAATACACAAATACACACGTACCTCACACATAAGATCCTATATTAAAACACACACACACACCCTCACTGGCTGAAACACACACACACACACACACACACACACACACACACTCTCTCACAGGTTGAAACACACACACACACACACACATTCCTACCGAGAATAAAAACACCAACATAGACACTCACACACTGACAAAGAAGAAGAGGAAACAAATGCATATGAACAGATACTGTACACGTCCAAGCAAATGCATCACCTGAAACAGAAG
>JAPMUY010009601.1:0-10000 GCA_026901105.3 Galaxias olidus
CACACACACACACAGAAACACACACACACACACACAAACACACATGTCACATAGGCTGCTTCCTCTATTCTGACCAATCACTTCCCACTTCCCTGTCTGCTGTTCAATCACAGGTGCATCTGAGGTCAGGTGACCCCTTCACATCGGGTTTCCCTTCCTTTAACCACACCCCAGTTCCACTTCACCCAGTCCTCTCTGGCCTGCCACTCATCCCTGCTCAGCCAATCAGTGCCAACGTAACAGCCAAACTGCTCAGGTAAGACCCGCCCCTTCATTGCGATTGGATTGACTATGGAATTAGATCATGAATATGAATATAAATGACGTAATCACAGGTGACCTCTATAACTCACATGGACCTGAAAGAAAAACTCAATATACTGATAAATAGGGCAAGCTAGCTTTTAATTATATCATTTTTATAACTTTAATAACCGTAGTTCTCTATATTGTACATACCTATAATAGCTTTAATAACCATATTTATCTGCAATATTTATAACGCTGTGTCTTGTGCTGTAATAAATGTAATAACCGTGTCTGTGCAGCCAGCTGTCTGGTCCTACTTGTCCCGCGGGCTGTAATAATAAATGTAATAACCGTGTCTGTGCAGCCAGCTGTCTGGTCCTGCTTGTCCCGCGGGCTGGCAGGGCAGGCTGCCGCTCGTGCGCTGTACCCTGGGGCCGAGCTTCAGCGTGGGGCCAGAGACAGGTCCGCATGGCCGTCCACAACACCATGAGACCAGTGCTGCTCAACAACCTGTTCTCCTCTCTGGAGGGCAAAGATGGAACCAGGTGAGAACAGGGAGGGAGGGGGGGAGGGAGTGAGGGAGGGAGGGGGGGGGGGGGGGGGGGGGGGGGGGGAGGGGGGGGAGGAGGGAGGGAGGAGATAGTAACGACAGGTTGTACTTACTATTTTAATTGATAATGTTTGTACCTCACTGTAGCAGTTTAAATATACGAATGTTTAGTGGTTTCTGGTTTCTCTAGTCCTATCTGTTACCTATTCTGTATTTCAAAACACCAGAACTTTTTGAGCTATTGTAGAATTGACTGATTTCTGCTATTTGTAGTTCAACACGTTCTTTAACTGGTTAACACAATGTCTGTCTGTCTGCTGGTCTCAGACCAGTACATCATAATGGTTTAACCGGTTAACAAGCTGTCTGCTGGTCTCAGACCAGTACGTCATAATGGTTTAACCGGTTAACAAGCTGTCTGCTGGTCTCAGACCAGTACGTCATAATGGTTTAACCGGTTAATAAGCTGTCTGCTGGTCTCTGACCAGTGCATCATAATGGATTAACTGGTTAACATGCTGTCTGCTGGTCTCAGACCAGTACATCATAATAGGGGCACAGCGGGATGGCTGGGGACCAGGAGCAGTGAAGTCTGGAGTCGGAACGGCGATTCTGCTGGAGCTGGCACGAACCTTCAGCACCATGGTTCAGAATGGTACTGAAACCATAGCTACTGACACATTAAGGCTGGTACTCTGCTGGTCCAGAATGGTACTAACCAACAACAGAACTACAGAACTGATCCAGAATGGTACTGACATGTTATAGAACTATGTACATGCAGTATATATTATAGACATCTTAACATATATATATATATATATATATATATATATATATTATAGAACGGTACTGACAGACCATATTATGATACAATATCTACTGGTGACATATTATAGAAACAGAACTATATCTACAGACATATTATAGAACAATGTACATGCATATATCTTCAGACATATACATATATATATATATATATATATATATATATATATATTATATAACAATTTACAATATATTATAGAACAATATCTATTATATATAGAACAATATCTACATATATATATTATAGAACTAAATATTCAAATATATTATGGAAGATCTATAATATCAAGTACTATTATATATGCTATATGTACAAATATATTATAGAACTATATCTTCCGACATATTATAGATCTGTAATATCCCTGCCCATTGAAGCAATAGAGCATAGGCGCTCAACAGTTAATGCCCTGCCCATTGGAGCAGAGGGCGACATGCCAGTGGCTGTGGCTGAAAAGGAAGGATCCTATATGGGCAGAAAAGTAAAGACCATCATGTTGAAAAACCAGAAAAAGTGGTTTAATCTCAGGACAGAGGCATAAAAGGTAAGTCTTTCCTGTAGAACGTCATTTACCAAGCCTTCAGGAACAGAGTAGGGAAAGATTATCTTCTTTTCTCGTGGTAAGTATCCCTGCAGAGTTGGAAGAAAGTGCCTGAAGGAACAGGGAATAGGGGTAGGTATAGGGGTATCTCTCAGCTTAATAAACTACTTTTTTTAAATATCTGGCCGTGCCGAGAGTGGATATAGAGGGGGGTGGCTCTGAGATGTCATTGCTCACCGTTAAGCCTTCTGGAGGTGTCATGGGCTCAAATTAACGAAACATACGGGATGGAGTGTGCCCACTTGAAAACCCCAATGACATATCTGCTCTCAACTCAAGTCCAAGTCCCAAGTCCATTTTAGGATTTTGAAGTGCTCATCTTGGAGTATGGCATAATGGATATTATAACATCCTGTCCTTGTGTATATATTGAAATATACGTACATGTTATAGCTCTACATCTATACAAGATCATAGAACTATTGATGACTAATTCATTCCTGCGTTTTAAAGACGATACTGCTGGAAGAAATATATAAACTCAGTCAGTTAACCCTTCCTTCATGAATAATAATAATTAACAATTATACAACATATACAATAATATTCATATTTTCTTTATTGTAATTGTATGAAAATATCTTTTAATAGTTAGTAAAAATCATATGTCTATAGTCATACTTTTTTAGGTGGAGTACAGTACCTATCTTTTTGCACAGCTTATCTTTTGTAAAAATGTATTTTATTTACACAGCGTTAACCAACTGAGACCAGGTCTCTTTCCCAGCAAAAGAACAAAAGAAAAAAAAAGACTGAAAAAATACGTGCTTGCTTGTTATGGTTGTCTGGAAGATATCTGGTCAAAAACAATCAAAGTCTATCATGAAATAAGAACTTGTCAAATCAAATACTGTGTAGCGCTTAGTTTTAGTAGTTTTTAGTTTTAGTCTATCAAAACACATGGGACAGTATTTCCCAAAAAAAGGTTGGACACACTACATTGTTAGAGCTCATATACTCATATCCCCTTTCTACCAATAAATCCATGCTACCACGTCCATGCTAATTGTGGAGTATAATATTATATAGTTCTATAATATGTCTGAGCACAGCGGGACGGCTGGGGACCAGGAGCAGTGAAGTCTGGAGTCGGAACGGCGATAAGGTAAAAGGTAAGCCACAGTGCTGAGCAAAAGTATTTGCCCCCTTACAGATATTTATTGTTTTTGCAATAAACTGCAAACAAACAAACAAAATGAAGGTTTTGGAGTGGCCTAGTTAAAGTCCGGACTTAAATCCGATTGAGATGCTGTGGCATGACCAAACAGGCCGTTCATGCTCGTAAACCCTCCAATCTGGCTGAATTAAAGCAATTCTGCAAAGAAGATTGGGCCAAAATTCCTCCACAGCGATGTGAAAGACTCATTGCCAGTTATCGCAAACTCTTGATTGCAGTTGTTGCCGCCAAGGGTGGCACAACCAGTTATTAGGTTTAGGGGCAAAATGATGTAAATGATGCCATGTCACAAAGCAGTGTTTGTGACCTCACTGCTCTGATCAGGCCGGGATTCAATTGTGACATCACCAACCACATCGAGGGCCTTTGTGACATCACAGTAGGCCTTCCATCAAGCTATAAATAGGAGAGCTGCGCCCTTATGAAGTCATTCAGTCTCTGTCTCAAACAACCATGGCCCGCAGACGTAGACGAACTTCCCGCTTGCGCAGGCGTCACAGACGGAGGATGAGGTCTAGCCACAGGCGCAGGAGGCGCGCAGCCAGGGAGGAGGAGACGTTAGATCTGGTTCTCAAACTGGTTCCTAACAGTTCTTTACGGTTCCTTCACTCGTGATGCTATGCATGTAGAGACTAATCATTTATCTCTCAATGAAAAATAAACATGTTGAGATATACTCCTGACTCTCCTGAATTTTTGTTTTAGTAGAGTATAAAATATTGTATCACATCATAACTTAATAATTATGTTTTTAAATCTTCTTAAAACATACTTTACTAACAAAAATTTGCTGTATAAGTTTTGTTTTATTAAAAGTTTTAATTAAGATCTTTCATATATTAATATATAATAGCGGTTAATCGCAAATTAATTTCAAATTATTTATCTGTTCACAATTGACGACATTGACATTTTTCATGTTTTTGATAATCTTATCAATGTGGCAGAGGACAAAATATGCTTGGTTAATGCAAAAAAATGTATTATTGGAAATCAATTAAGTACACGAAACAAATATTGTCCAGAAACCCTCACAGTGCTGTATTTAGCATAAACAATATGCTAATCATAAAAGATCATAACATGTTAAACTGAAGCCTGCAAAATTTGACGTTACTTATATACTCTAAACGTATAACATATTATAGAACTATATCTACATACAGTGCTGTGCAAAGTATTTGCCCCCTTACAGATACTTATTGTTTTTGCACATTTGTCACACTTAAATGTTTCAGATTATCAAACAAATTTTTATATCAGACAAAGATAACTTGAGTAAATACAAAAAGCTGTTTTTAAATGATGATTTCATTTATTAAGGGAAAAAGCTATCCAAACCAACCTGGCCCTATGTTAAAAAGTAATTGCCCCCTAAACCTAATAACTGGTTGTGCCACCCTTGGCGGCAACAACTGCAATCAAGAGTTTGCGATAACTGGCAATGAGTCTTTCACATCGCTGTGGAGGAATTTTGGCCCAATCTTCTTTGCAGAATTGCTTTAATTCAGCCAGATTGGAGGGTTTACGAGCATGAACGGCCTGTTTAAGGTCACGCCACAGCATCTCAATCGGATTTAAGTCCAGACTTTAACTAGGCCACTCCAAAACCTTCATTTTGTTTGTTTGTTTGCAGTTTATTGCAAAAACAATAAATATCTGTAAGGGGGCAAATACTTTTGCTCAGCACTGTATATCTTCCGACATATTATAGAACTATATAATATTATACTCCACAATTAGCATGGACGCGTAGGAACTTCAAACTATGTTTACCTTTAAAACACTCTAGGCAGGCAGCTTTATATGATGTCTTCGTGCTGGTTGTGCTTAAGTCAACAACCCAACCAACCATAAACGTTTACTCAGTGTTCTTCAAATATCGGTGTTGGGAGTACGGGTTTTATTGGTAGAAAGGGGATATGAGTATATGAGCTCTAACAATGTAGTGTGTCCAACCTTTTTTAAGCATTAATGCAAACAATGCATCCAAAATAAAACAGTTCATTGACAATGAAGCTTCACTCTGAACAGACGTAAAGGTGCAGTATGTAAATTTGTAAATTTCGAGCAATAAATTAATTTTTTTATGTTTTTTTACGTTTATTACATACCTCCTTGAGGATATCATTAAACCAAATGCTCAGAGAGAAAATGCGCTATATATGCGCATATTCAGGCCCTGAGGAATAGGGACTAGGTATTGTATTCAGCTTTTAAAAAATCGAGGGACGACCGCCTATCCCCAACCAATCAGGAGAGTTTTGCAAGGAGTAAGGGCTACCTGCCTGTCAATCACCTTGCGTGCACACTCCTTAGGTAAAATCCTGCTTACAGCGTCACCCTCCAAACAAACTTGTTGTTACAATTCGCGTTGCAGACAAAAGTAGCAGTATGAACTAGTAATTGCAAGGCGGCTGAAGTCATTGCATGTCATAGCAAAAGACTTGGCTTGTCAAATTGCCAAGACAGTTTTAGAACGTTGGGAAGTATCGCACCAGATTTATGTCAAAAAGGTATTATTCGTTTACTTGCATATGTTGGATATACTCGGCAACGTTGCTATGGTGCCAATCGCAGCTAAATAAAAACGATTGTCATACACTAGCTCATACTAATAGGGGAATCAAATTATTAAATTGTTTTTGTTAGCATTAGCTGTATGTCGTTACTAGGGAAACGGTCATTTGTGTCTGTGCTCATTGCTTTGGTGTGAACCACTGTTTTCGAGCATTTACGATCAGACTTTCGGGATGATTTTGTTTCTCACCTCAGAATTATACCAGATGAAAAAGCAATAGCTTTTTGTGTTGTTGGTTTTAACCAAAAATATGCACAACATACATCTGTCAGGCTTATAGTTAGAGCGCCCACAGGCATGTGTGTGGGACGGGCCGAGAGGGAGGGACCAAAGACTCAGGAGGTTGGCCTTTTTGAGTGTTGTGATTCAAATTCTTGCAATTTTTTCCCCAATTCTCTAGAACTTACATACTGCACCTTTAACAAACATTGTTTACAACTAATCCCCTATGGGCTCGCTGTCGCTAGCGTTCGACTGTAGACCAAACCAACTTGAATTCCTGCATTCTGATTCTGAAGAACACTGTGTTCATTGTACAGAACAGGTACATTGGTCAGCTAAGTGCTCCATGAAGTAATCAGTAATCAGTATCAAAGCTCATTCACACTTCTTAACAGAATGTAATTATGTCCAACCTGAGTCACATGGGGAAATATAAAGGCTCGCAAGCGAGATGTTTCAGGGCTAACATTAGCTGTGTGTTTGGATAGCAAATGGTATTTCAATCGGCTGTAGGTAGTTTCTGGTTTTGGGAACCTCTACCGTTTGCTTAAGCCTGGTTTATACTTTTCCGTGAGCGCGTTGGCGAACGTAAATGTTCATTTGGCGCTTCCATTCGCACAGTAGTTTGCCTACATACTTCAATGTAAGATTAACGGACCCACTAGGTGGCAGAGTCGCATTCAGTAATCCAGAATGTACAGAAAACCGTAGAAGAAGCACAGACACGGAAACTCCCGTTCATGTCCCGCGATAGTATAAATAATAAGAAGAAGGTTGCTCACTGCTTTTCATATTTTCTTATATCAAATAAAATCAAGTTAATTTATTGAGCACGTTTAAAACAAGCAGAGCTGACCAAAGTGCTGTACAATATATTCATATACAGTTTATCAAACAATACAGAAAACGGTTGTAACATAGGCTTATAGCCTATATAAATAGGCTATACTATGTACAAGCTAAGTGCATAGAAAACCACTAATTTGATTCAAATTGAAAATCAGCCTATCTGCTCCAGTTCATCGTGTCATCTACGTTTTAAGTTGTTTGGATACAGCCAAATTATTACCAAATATCTACTTGCTTCCTACCCTGCTCAACCAATCAGCGATTGTTTGACGCACTGAGAAGACGCTTCGCGCGACGGGCTGTTAGGATTTGGGAGGACTCCCCGTCAACACGTTGGTGGGCCTCGGTGAGCTACGCTTTCCCAGAAACCCCTGCTCTTCGAAGCTACGCAGAGATGTTTACGTGCTGCTTCGCAGAAGTATAAACCAGGCTTTAGTGTAATTATTTTTACCTAAACGTCCCAAAGAAGACATGCAGAATGCTCCTGGTCACTGCATGTTGATTGCATAGTCATATCCTACGGTTGAATTCCTCAATAAAGTACGTCCTAATGACTTTCACTATGTACTTTTCCATAACCCCGAGGGAAAACCTCATGGGGTTAAAGAAAGACATGAAGGAGAATTCAGAAGGACTTAAGCCTGGTTTATACTTCTGCAAAGCAGCACGTAAACAGCTCTGCGTAGCTTCGACGAGCAGGGGTTTCTGGGAAAGCGTAGCTCACCGAGGCCCGCCGACGTGTTGACGGGGTGTCCTCCCAAATCCTAAAACAATGACGTTGCTAAAGGAAACCGAGTGTACTCACACTCGGCTACGTGATCATGCGACGGTGGTATTCGTGGGTCGTTCGTGTAGAAATAACAATGTCCCGTAGATTATTGTAGCCTACAAAAAGCGCATCTTAACTGCTTTGCCGGTGAGTTGTCACCGTGTTGTTTCATGGCTTAAATAAACGTGCGGGCAAGCCAGAGAAATTACACACCGCCCAGCCCACCAGGAGTCTGCCACTCAGGGCCTGTCTTCTTCTATTGAACTTCCTGTTTCCTCTTTGAAGGCTTCTTCCCTCGGAGGAGTCTGCTCTTCGTTAGCTGGGACGGGGGAGAGTTTGGGAATGTTGGCGCCACCGAGTGGCTGGAGGTCAGTACTGTGTTTGTGTTCTGGAGGTCAGCAGTGTGTGTCTGTGTGTGTGTGTGTGTGTGTGTGTGTGAGAGAGAGGTTTTTAGTAGTGTGTGTGAGAGGTTTAATTTTCAGTAGTGTGAATTTTCAGTAGTGTGTAAGAAGTTTTCAGTAGTATGTGTGAGAGGTAAGTTTGAATTATGGGCTATACAGCCCCCCTTCCTGGTTGGAACTCTACTTTGATTCTCTTTCTTTTCTTGTTGTTTGAATTCTCTTCCTGTCTGATATACACATGGCTTCCTGTTGCCAGGGTTACCTCACCATGCTGCACCTCAAGGCTGTGGCCTATTTCAGTCTGGACCAGGCGGTTATGGGTACGGCACTTCACAACCAATCACGTACCACCTTTGACTGGTTTTTGCCAATCACATTCAACTTCCTCCCTTACTGAACCAATCCTCTCTCTCTCTCTCTCTCTCTCCCTCCCTCCCTCTCCCCCCCCCCCTCTCTCTTTCTTTCTCAGGTGATGATAATCTGTCTGCCTATACCAGTCCACTGCTAGTGGATTTAATAGAAGGTGCCATCAAACAGGTGTGTGTGTGTGTGTGTGTGTGTGTGTGTGTGTGTGTGTGTGTGTGTGTGCGCGCGGGCGTGCGTGTGTGTCTATTTCTGTGTGTATTTCATTTGTTATTATTGTATGTCCAGGTGGAGCATCCGAAACATGCAGGCATGACCATCCACAGTCAGGCAGAGAAAGAGGGTAGTACCAAGAGCATGTAAGTCTAAGACACACACACACACACACGTTGATCTAGAATGTGCTTTTGTTGTTGTATTAACTGGTGGTGTGTGTGTGTGTGTGTGTGTTTGTGTGTTTGTGTGCGTGTGTGTGTGTGTGTGTGTGTGTGTGTGTGTGTGTGTGTGTGTGTGTGTGTATGTGTGTGTGTGTGTTTTCCAGCATCAAGCCGTTGTATCTGAACAGTGGAGCTTACAGCTTCACGGCTTTTGGAGGAGTACCCGCTTTAGAGCTACGATTTACTGAGGTTAGTATTAATAAATATTATAATATAATATACTGAGGTTATTATTAATATATATTATAATATAACATACTAAGGTTATTATTAATATATATTATAATATAATATACTAAGGTTATTATTAATATATAAATATACTGAGTTTATTACTAATATATATTATAATATAATATACTGAGGTTATTATTAATATATATTATAATATAATATACTGAGGTTATTATTAATATATATTATAATATAATATACTGAGGTATCAGATCTAATTATTATTATTAATTAATATATTATAATTTAATACACTGAGGAATCAGATATTACTATTATTAATTATATATATATTATAATTTATTATATGGATGTATCAGATATTATTATTATGAATAATATACTGTATATTATAATATAATATACTTAGAGATCAGATATACATGATTATATAATACAACATACAATAATATACTTAGGTAGGCCTACAGATATACATGATTATAAATTATACTATAATACACTGGTGTACTAGATATACATGATTACATACTATAATATACTAGCAATATGCTAGTATACTAATATAAACAGTTAAACATATATTTTTATATAATATAATACACTGCTCACCAGTTGAATTTATATGATGTAATATACTAACTCTTTAGAAGTTAACCAGTTATACAGATATCTGCTCCCTACCAGCATTTGTATAAGGCCCCAGGAAGGGAAGCAATCAGAGCAGCAGACCCTTGACGCCATACTTCAATGTTCTTAACTGTTATTGCATATCGT
>JAPMUY010009602.1:7500-11772 GCA_026901105.3 Galaxias olidus
TCAGCTACAGGACACCATGATAGCCCCTCTACAAAGCTGATCAGAGGGGGAAACGTGTCAGCTACAAGACACCACGATAGCCCCTCTACAAAGCTGACAGAGGGGAAAGCGTCCCCTACAAGACACCATGATAGCCCCTCTCTCTCCAGAGGGGGAAACCCCGAAAAAAAAAAAAACGTCTACAAAGCTGATCAGAGGGGGAAAGATGTCAGACGGACACCATGATATCCTCTACAAAGCTGATGAAGGGCAGCTACAGGACACCATGGAGCTCCCACAAAGCGACGACCAGAGGGGGAAACGTGTCAGCTACAGGAACACGAGAGGAGGCAACGCTGATCAGAGGGGAAACGTGACGCAGAGGGGAATGATAGCCCCTCTACAACGCTGATCAGAGGGGGAAACGTGTCAGCTATAGGACACCACGATAGCCCCTCTACAACGCTGATCAGAGGGGGAAACGTGTCAGCTATAGGACACTTCATTTTTACATACAAAGATCAAAAGAGATGTAAAGCAGAGGAGTTGGGATAAATCCCCCATCCATACCACAACACCCCGGAAAAAAAAATAATTAACAAACACTCTGAGAAAGATAGAGAGAGTATCATTGGGAGTCTGATGAAGAGAGAGAGAGAGAGAGAGAGAGAGAGGAGGCCGCTGAGAGTGGCAGGTGACGCAGAGGGGAAGAGAGAGAGAGAGAGAGAGAGAGAGAGAGAAAGAGAGAGAGAGAGAGAGAGAGAGAGAGAGAGAGAGAGAGAGAGAGAGAGAGAGAGAGAGAGAGAGAGAGAGAGAGAGAGAGAGAGAGAGAGAGAGAGAGAGAGAGAGAGAGAGAGAGAGAGAGAATGGCCGGGGGACTGAACTATATATAATACTGAGCTATAACTCATTTCAATCTGCCAGTCCATCTCTGCCCGCTCTTTAATAGCGAGTGGCTTTCCCTGATTAAGAGATGGAGAGGAGGAAAAGGGAGAGGAGGAAGGACAGCGCTGCGGGGGCGAGTTAGGCGAAACCCGCATCCCGCCTCTGCACCAACCCGCATCCCTCCTCCTCCTCCTCCCTCTTCATCTGCCCCTCTCCCTCCTCCTCCTCTCCTCCTCCTCCAGCCCCCTTCGTCTGTTCCTTTCCCTCAGTCTCCCTCCTCCTCCTCCAGCGCCCTTCGTCTGTTCCTTTCCCTCCGTCTCCCTCCTCCTCCTCCAGCCCTCTTCGTCTGTCCCTCTCCCTCAGTCTCCCTCCTCCTCTTCCTCCAGCCCCCTTGGTATTCCTGTACCGTCGCCTCTCCGTTCCTTCAACCTGTTTTCCATGTCATGACTCCCCCTCACCTCCTTCTCCTTTGCACACTCTCTCCTTTCCTCTCATCCTCTCTCTTCCTGTCCTTCCCAGTCACCATCTCGCTGCTCTTCCTTCCACTCTTCCTTTGCCCTCTTTCCTCCTCTTCCTCTCATCTTCCCCAACCCTGAAAACTGACGAGCGCGCTCACTTGACAGGCATCGATATTTATGACCAGCTACTCTGCGGGTATGTGTCAAGGTGTGAGCGTGCGTGTGTGTGTGTGTGTGTGTCAAGAATGTCACATTAAGTATATTTTATACCATCTGCTTCGTGTTTGTCAACATGTTTGTGTGTGCGTGTGTGTGTGTGCGCTCCCATATTACAAAGGTGCAGTGGCAGTAAATTGGGTATTCTTTGCTCTGCTTCAAATGTACACCATCTTCTACACACACACACACACACACACACACACACACACACACACACACACATTCTCCCTGGTTCTGCCTGCCATGAGCCTTGGTAACTGGCGCTACGGCAACAGGAGCCAAACAAACCTGGGCCTGCCCGCTGGTCTTCATCAGGTCAATGAAGCTGGCACAACGCTCCGCTGCCTGCAATCAGCTCACTGCAAAGCCTGCCTGTGTGGGTATGGCCGTCAGTCTGACTTTGTGGCGTTTTAGACTTTGTCTGTTTGTATTTGTCTGTGCGGGGTGTGTGTTTGTATGGGGGGCGGGGGGGGGGGTGTGTGTATATGTGCGTGAGTATGAGTGTGTCTGTGTGTGTACGTGCGTGTTTAAGTGTGTGTATGTGTGTGTGTTGGTGTGTGTGCGTATGTGTGTTTAAGTATGTGTGTGTGTGCATGTGCGTGTTTAAGTGTGTATATGCGTGTGTATGTGTGTGTCTGTGTGTATATGCGTGTTTAAATGTGTGTGTGTGTGTGTTTGTATGTGTGTGTTAAGTCTGTGTGAGTGTGTGTGTGTGAGTGTGTTTGTATGTGTGTGTTAAGTCTGTGTGTGTGTGTGTGTGTGTGAGTGTGTTTGTATGTGTGTGTTAAGTCTGTGTGTGTGTGTGTTAAGTGTGTGTGTGTGTGTGTGTGTGCATGTCTATATGTGTGTGTGTGTTAAGTGTGTGTGAGTGTGTGTGCGTGTCTATGTGTGTGTGTGTGTTAAGTGTGTGTGCGTGTCTATGTGTGTGTGTGTGTTAAGTGTGTGTGTGTGTGTGTGTGTGTGTGTGTGTTAAGTCTGTGTGTGTGTGTGTGTGTTAAGTGTGTGTGAGTGTGTGTGCGTGTCTATGTGTGTGTGTGTGTGTGTGGGGACGGCGTGTCTCTATGTGTCTCCGTGTGTCTTATCCAGTTACACGCCTCCGTTCACCCAACATCCCTCGTCGCAAATTTCTTATTCCTGAATTCTCTGTCCCTTCTCATCTGGCTCTCTCTTTCTCCCCTCTAATTTGATCTCTCTCCCCTTCTCTCTCTTTCTCCCCTCCTCCCTAGTCACTTTGTGCCATCCATCCCACTCCGTTGCATCTGCCCCTTCCTCAGCCTGAGGAAGAGTGTGAACGCACGCAGACATGCTGACACCAGGATTTTTCTTGCTTTCATATAAGCTCAAAGGTCAGGAACGGGCACATACAATCCACACGCCATGCTATAGGGCGGATTTCTTCATTTTGTATCTCTGTCTGATACGCCTACAGGTTCACACACGGGCGCGCACACACACACACACACACACACACACACACACACACACACACACACACACACACACACACACACAAACACACACACACACACGTCTCCTCCTTTCATTACCCCTTCACCCCCCTCTCCGCCACATTCTGCTCCTTCCCAGCGCTCCCCCGCACACCACTCCCCTCCCCTCCTCCCCTCCCTCGCCCCCTCCTGAGCAAAGGTGAAGGACACAGAAGAAGAAGCAATGAGGGAAGAGAAAGACAGAGGTAGAGAGGGAGAGAGAGACCGTAATGGCGGTGTTTTTCATTTGGGGGCTGATTTACCGCCGGCCGTTAACCGTTACCTCACCACTTCCTGCTGCGGGCCAGGAGGCAGGCCACGGGGGAGCGGCCGTGAAAAAAGAAAAGAAAAGAAAGAAAAAGCACAGGAAAAACAGACCGTGACCCAGGAAGAAACGGAGGTTTAGTCATTTGTGAAGGGAGGAAAACTACAGGGAGACGGGGGAGGGAACGAGGGAGCAGGAGAGAAAGAAAAGAGAGGAAAGAGTGTCTTGTAAAGGCGGTAACAAAGAGGGGACCTAATAACTCCCAGTTCCTCATGCATGTGCTCTGCCGCGCCATAACATTCTAATTCAGCCGGCTACACTCTGACGAACTTCCCACAGGGAACGCCCATAAAAAGGCTCGGAACGTTGCCGAGGACGCAGGTGAGAGAGCGATTAGTGCAGGGGGAGGGGGAGGAGGATTGGGGGGGGGGGGGGGGGGTAGAGCAGAGAGCAGACACCGATGGAGGAGCACAGATTACCGGGGAGAGATTCAGAGAGCTGTGACAGGGAGGGGCTGGGGGGAAGAGAGAGAGAAGCAGAGGTAGAGAGAGAGAGAGAGAGAGAGAGAGTGAGAGAGACAGAGGCAATGACAGAGATAGAGAGATAGAGAGAGAAAGAGAGAAAGAGAGAAAGAGAGAGAGGGCGGGGAGCAGGTGGTATCGAGGGAGAGACAATAACGGAAGAAGGAGAGAGGGGAGTTAGGGCAGAGCATTGAAAGGAAATAGGGGAAGTTGAAAAAAAGGTAGCCGGAAAAAAAATCATCGGGCCGATGATTTTTTTTCCGGCTACCTTTCCGCCAGCTTCCCCTATTTCCTTCCGATGCTCTGCCCTAGCTCCCCTCTCTCCTTCTTCCGTTGTTGTCTCTCCCTCCGGTACCACCTGCTCCCCGCCCTCGCTCTCTCTCTCTCTTTCTCTCTTTCTCTCTCTCTCTCTCTCTCTCTCTCTCTCTCTCTCTCTCTCTCTCTCTCTCTCTCTCTCT
>JAPMUY010009603.1:0-115895 GCA_026901105.3 Galaxias olidus
TGCCCCGACATTGTCAGGCACGCATACAAGCACTTGGGGGCAATACACAGTACTGAGTACCATTTTGAGTTGCTGCAATGGACTTTCAGCAAAATGGACAAGCCTGCCGCATCATTTTTTCACATTGATTTTTGGGGTGTCTTTGAATTCAGCCCTCTGTAGGTTGATAATTTTCATTTTCATCAAACGACGTGGCATCCTTTCGTTCCTAACACATTACCCAGTCCATATCAGTATAGATATCCAGCATGATTTTTTCCCCCATTAAGATCTGGTGTGATTTCAAAGTGTTCCTTTAATTTTTTTGAGCAGTATATTAACTTAATCAAAGGCTTTATTTCAATAGAATTATGATTATACATTTTTTTTTTGTGTATTTAAAGTAAATAAACTAAGAATTCTTTTGTTTGTTTTTGAGAATATATGATCTGTCACACCATATGAGACTTTTAGGGTTCAGCCTAAAAGAAATCTGAAAAAATAAATTGGGTTGAAAACACAATATTTGTGCCACATACCTTTTTGCTAGCCAAGAGATTTTACTATACAAGAATATAATTTCCAGGTATTGTAGAAAAGGTTTGTTATTCCCCAAATGTTCTTGCTTATATGTCAACCATCCAAATCCTATATTATTGTGCAGTTGGTGCTGGAGATTGTCTCCCTACTAGGCCATTCCACTAATGTTTGAGTAGAAACATGACAAGCCCAGGCTAGGGCAGCCCAAGTCGGATGACACCATCTCAGAAAGGAATAGTACCGATTAGGTTTAGTCCAGACATGATCAGCTGAGCTCAGTGAAGGAGAAACTGAAGTCTGGAACAGCACTGAGAAAATCAAGCAAGTTGGTGGAGACGGATGTAACACGGTAGGTAACTAACAGAAGAGTCAGGCTCCAGGCAAGACACAGCTGAAGTCAGTCGTGCACACCATACATCAAACTCTCTCACACCCTCGTCAAATCACTGTCTTGGTTCCTTTGGCGAGTTTCTTTGCATTCTTATAGGTAATTTCCCTGTTTTTTGGTCCATATATGAAAAATAAGTCAGCATGACTTAATATTTTTTTTTTCAGGGCATACAGTCTAATAGGTTACTGAGTAATAAGGAGGTTTTGTTTAATTGAATTGCCCAAGAGTTGGTCTGGACCTCAACTAATCCATTTAGGCTATGTTAAAGTATTGTCAGGTTGTATTAAAGCCAGGTTAGTTGCAGTTAAAGATTTTTTTTATGTTTTTCAATTGTCACTGTACTAAATCTCAACAAAAAACAAAGAGCTATGGTTCATTTATTGGAATAAATGACAGATGTATGAATCATTCATATAGGTCTATAACAAATCAGTAACAGAGAGCAAATAAAGAGACAGTACGTTTTTGTGAGGAATACTAGCCAGCAGTGCATCTGTAAAAAAAAACAGACCTCTGCTCAGGTTTCCAACCGAATTCTCCCACTGTCGCGAAAACTGAGATGCACAACAATACATTATGACAAAAAAACTTGGGGGGAGCTGGTGCACCCATAGATATTTATTACTCTCCTACTGGACTGTTCATTTCAGGGAGAATAAGTGTCCATACCTGGGGATCCATATTGTGTAAGAAATGTGCTGGGTAAAATCATCTTAGTTCTAAGCTCTTCCACAAGTTGCAAAGCAAAGTTCGATCAGGGTGTACAGCTAGAAATAGGTAGGTAAAACGCATTGAACCTTTACTTTTTACTAAATGTTTTAACAGATAGCCTATGTGGAAGAACACACTCAACTGGTTATGTCCTTGACTTCTTAAAATACGTTGTAATGTGAAATAATTTCTCTACCCTTACTAATGAGCCCTTATCGCAAAAAATGTCCCTCCCTGCCTCCAAGCTAGTTTTAAAATCTTCATGTAGTCAGACCTAGCAAGACACATTTGTGCGGTCCAATTGAGAGGGATTACAAGAGTTGGCCTGGCCTCGTTTTTTTAATGGGAATACTATTCACCCATTTCTATAAGGTACTTTGTTAACCGCGTTGTTCACCATACAACATGAGCGCAACCTACTAATGATTCTAGCGAGACAAACTAGTAATGATTGTTAAAGTGACACAATGTAACGTTACCCCATAAACACGCTCACTAGCTACATTGTGACAAGTGACTAGTAACTTGCGCAATATGAAACAAACTCACCGAGACTTCAACTTCGCTTGATGAATGTAAATCCTGAAAATCTACAGCAGGGCAATTTTTTATTTCCTTTTCCAAGTTCTCAATCCCGGCCCCTATCTCCACACCCCGAGAACCCAAAGTGTGTGCGAGGTGGGGGGCTTGAGTGATATGATTAGCTGGGACAAGCAGACAATTTTGAGAGGGAACAGTTCGTGAATCAGTATAAGCTAGGTACGTCCCCCAAAAATGTCTAGACTATCCCAAAAGTGTTCTCTATATTCAGAAGTTTTTGGTCTTTCTAGAGGCACGAGGGACGTGAATCGCAAGGTTTATCCACTGTATCCGGGCGCGACAGCCAACTCTTCTAGTCCGCCATGTTGTGTGTCTAGGAGGAATGGGATGAAGAGAATTCCCAGACCAGGCTTCACAGTTACACAGCACACCGCGTCCTCTGTTGGACACGAAGTGTACAACATGGACAGGAATTTACACGGAATAGTAAATGATTGTTTAGGTTAACAAAGCAATTAAAAGGTGACACTTAAGCTGTGTTCGGAATCTCATACTGTATAACATACTAAATATGCCGGAAAATGTGTTCATGTTTAGTATGTGAAGGATGCATAGTATGCGATTCCCTACACAGCGTTAGAGAAATTATGGGGGCCTTTCCAGAATTGCATGTAAAGAGAATAACCAATAGAATGTAAAGCCTCTGCTGGTAACTTTTAGGAGTTTTACTTATCTTTTCATGGCAGAAACATTAACGATTGGTTCAAACAAGCAACCAATTGAAGCAGAGGAAAGGGGCGTGGTCAATTTGAAAATTCAAGTGCAAGAAAAATACTTGTGTCATGGTTGAGCATAGCTTGAAATAATTAGCCAGCCAATTTTGTCCACACTTTCCATGGAGGCCCCGCATGGGTTAGCCTAGATGGGTTGATGAAGGGCCCTTGATGGGCTCCATACAGTGCCCATATGGGCAACCATGGGTTGATGATGGGACCCAGCTAGGTCTTATCTAGTACTCTTATGGGCCACTGCAGGTATATATATGGGCGACCATATTTGTTTGCTTGGGTCACCTTACTTTACAGTAAACCCCTAAATACATTAATACATGTAACCTACTAAAAGGGTGTAAGCACTCTGAAATGTAAAATGTATGGCTTCAATGAAGAAAGACCAGTAGTATAGTTAATGTTTTTATTTTAGCAAGAAAAATGTAAGGTGCTCAAAAGACCTGCAAACCCAAAGTTGAACTCTTCTTCTAAATTTGAAAACTCTTAAATTAAGTATAAAAAAAGACAAATGCAGTGCAGCTCCACCACACTCCTCCATCCTCACTCTCCCAACAGCCCTTTGAAAAGAGGAAATAAATTAATCAAGCACTTGCCAAATTCCAATTAGGTTCATTCCTTTTTAGTGCCTTTTTCACAGTTAAATCAGCTATATGAAAATGTCTAACAATTAAGAGAAATCTCACTCATGCTATTTATCTGTACATTATTTAAAGGGGCCATATTATGCCAATTTTCAGGTTCATACCTTTATTTAGGAGTTCTACTAGAATAGGTTTACGCATTTTAATGTTCAATAAACTATTTATTTTTTCTAAACTGCCTGAATCTGCAGCACCTCTTTTCACCCTAGTCTGAAATGCTCTGTTTTAGCCCCTGTCTCTTTAAGGTCCAAGTCTGCTCTAATTGGTCAGCTGGCCTAACAAAGGGAATTTGCCTTCGCGCTTACAAAACCAACGTTTTCTCAACATGGCGAAACCACCCGGCCTCCGCTCTGACTGGCTCTGGTTGAGGGCGTACCAAACATTATTCAAATGTGTGACTTAGTGACGTAGATAAATTACGGAAGAAAACACTGGACCACAAACGAGGCGTTTTAGGCAGTTCTGGAGCAGTGTTTTCTGTGAGAGAGAGTAGCTCGCTTTGGCGTGGACTATGGGGTTTGTAACTTTTCAGACCTTTTACATGCACAAAAAGCTATATAACATACTAAAGGAAAGGGGAAAACCCAAAAAGCATAATAGGGCCCCTTTAAGAATTTTCTTTCATGTTTTATGTCACGTCAACTCTGTGAGACCCAGCTAGCGATGTTAACTAACTACTTAATCATAAAGCGTCTAGCAGCTATAATTCTAACAGGACACGAAGCCAAACCAATGCTTTGGTTAATATCATGTTGTGAAAACAGCTCATAAATTTAACTTTTCAGTTTCGATATTGTAGTTCTTACCTTAGGTACGCTGAAGGCAAAGTCACCGTATTCTTGAAGTCTCCTTCCAATGGCAGCAATGGCAGCGCAAGTGGTGATGTAGCCCACTTGAGACCCATCCAGTACAGATGTTCAATGTCAAAATGGTATGCCCATTTCTATCCATGTATATTCTTCTGGGTTGCCCATATGGGCCCCAACACCAACTCACTTAAAAGCTCACTCTGAGCCCATGCCCAGTTGAAGCCCACCTAACCCAGGTAGAGTGCCCATGTGGGCCCCACTATGACGTGTTGGCAGTGTTGAATTTATTTCATTAACCACCTTATATGTTTTTTATTTGAAATGATAAGAGGCAAGTAGTCAAGCTTAACAAGCCGCTAGTTGGCTAGATAAATTAGTTAGCAATTAGATCATAAGCTAGCTAGATGCTATGGTTACCAGTTAGCATGATCATTGCTGGTTAGCTAGTTAATATTTGCTAGCTAGTAAAATTTTGGCCGACAGAAAAAAAAACACCTTCACCACGACAGTATGAGGACCACAAGCCTCTCCCGTGTTTTTGTTTCCTGGGCAGAGGAACAAAGTTATACACTTGATTTGCTGTTATCTTATCCTAGTCTAGGGGTAGCACAGCCAGTTAAACTACTGTAGTTCTGGGGGCAGAGTTTATTTCCTGCAACTCTATTTAGGCCTTGTCTTTAGGCCATCCAGTCCTATCTGCCCAATTTGCCCAATCCAATCACTTTGGATGTCATTGCTAAGCCGGACACAATTTTCTTGGTGTTGGGGTCAAGTGTAACGGCGTTACAATTGCCCCCAACTGAACCACCCATGAATAGCCCTGCTAGTTCCCAGTGAGCATTTATTTCGGTTGGAAAGAGGTTCAAAAGATGTGAAAATGACAACTACACCCACTGTTGAATGGACATTAAAAAATGGGCTAGACGTGAAAGTTTTTTTACCGACTATTTGGAGAAGTTGATTCAAAGTTCACATTTAGCCTAAGTTTCACCTGGTGAAATTATGTCTCCATTTGCACGCTGAAAAAAACGTTCACTTTTGAACCATTTTTTAACTTGTTTTGACCGTTGACAATTAACCATTTAATAAACGCCTTTTCAACTGGACAATACAGTAAAAGTAGTTGCGGCTATATGATGAGAACTATACAACCAAAATCACTTAGTCATGCAAATTGCAAACAAATTCATGTTGATTTTATTCTAGGACTTATTCATTGTTGAAATCAATTAATATCTTTTAAGTTCGCATCCTTGCATTAAAATATAGTAGGCCTACAGGTACTATTTTGATGGTATCTCATGTGGTAATGCTCCATCACATGTTTTAAATATATTATACAGTGAATATTGAACTGAAGCTTTACTTTAAAAAATAAATAAATCTCAACCAAATCACAATCGCAATATCTGTCAGAAAAATCACAATTAGATATTATCCCCAAATCGTTCAGCCCTAATACGCGCTACCGTGTAGTTAAGCAAACCAGCTTGCATATTTAGCAACATTAAATAAAACAAAATGGTGCTAATTCCAGTTTTGCTTTATGGAAATACATCAGTAGAAGTACTTACAAAGTATGAGGTTGTAAAGCAGCATTCCATGAAACCCTTACGCAGCTCACACGTGAGGCAAGTCCCTGTTCTGCTCTGATTCACCGTCGCCGAACTCTAGATTAATGTCTATCTCTGTCAAGCGGTACTGCGGCACATACGCGTGTCAGTGGTCAGCGCAATGTCTAAATAAGTACCCTTCTCCAATATCTTATTTTACATTAAAAACTGTTCTGTTGACATATATAAAATCAGTGTGCTCTCAATTGTAAACGAAAATCATTAGTATTGTATTGTTACATAGGCAAACTTAATGGGTAAATGTAGGTACTGCGTGATGGCCAATAACCGCCAATGAGATGCGCAGAGATTGGTATGATCTGTGTGTATAACAATGCGCATGTGTCAATAAAGAGCTCTCTGGTTCTACGTTGATTGATGCCCCACAATGTGTGTGTTTATTCCTCCGTAATGTTAACATTAATCTCGGCCTAGCACTGGGTATGCATGTTAGAATTGCTGCACAATTCAACTCTGACAACAGGTTATATGCCCAGAGTTACCCAGGGATAGTTATCCCTCGATTTGCCACAGAGAGAAATGTCGCAACATACAGCATGTCCGGGGAGAGTTAGCATGCTAGTGCTATGAGTAGAAGTGTCGTCGAGTAAAATAGCAGAGACAAAAAACCCAGGATGGAAAGGTCGAGTAGCCGTTGGTCTCGACTAGTCTTTGACGGAGATGAAAAGAATTATGATCTGTGGGAGGCGAAATTTATGGGCCATCTTCGGCTTCAGTTGCAAAGGCTAAAAGACACTTTTAAATGAGCCTACCGATGATGATGAACTGGCAGCAGATGAGGCGAGAAATGCCGAGGCTTATGCAGAGCTAATCCAGTTTCTAGATGGCAAGAGTTTGTCGCTGGTAATGCGAGAAGCATCGGACAATGGGCGGAAACGCTAAAGATTCTGAGAGACTATTATGCAGGCAAAGGGAAGCCACGTATAATTAGCCTTTATACAGAACTGACTTCATTTCAAAGGTTGAGCAGTGAAAATGTGACTGAATACATTATACGCGCAGACAGCCATCACAGCATTGAGAAATGCTGTTGAGACACTGAGTGATGGGCTGTTAGTAGCAATGATTTTGAAGGGACTGCCAGCATTAACCATTTGCTATTCATGTCACGCAAAGTGATGTGACAGTGCCTTTTGCCAAATTCAAAACGAAGCTACAGAGCTACGAGGACACTGAGAAGATGCGCGCAACAGCATCCGACGACAACGTCATGAAGGGGCGAGTGCAGCCAAGTGGAAAACCCGCTATTGCAAGTGATCGGGGAGCCGAGAATGTGAATATAGTGTGCTTCAGACGTGGTCTGAAAGGACACAAGCCAGGGCACGTCAACGCAAACAGTGGTGTAGTCGGTGTAAAAGCATAGAGGGAGATAGAGGGACGACGTACGACAAGTTTCTGAGGAGACCAGCAACAAAGCGTATGCATTCCTGACGAGCGACAGCGACGCACAGATCCAGCCAGGGCGTGGTATCAAGATGAAAGGTCTGATGGTGGATATGGGAGCAACTTCACATATCCTCACGGCTATAGCAAAGTTTAAGAAGTTCGACAACAGGTTCCAGGCCGAGTCACACTATGTGGAGTTGGCTGATGGCACAAGGAGCAATAGGATCGCGGTGCGCAGAGGAGACGTGGAGGTGTGCTTAATCGACAGCAGAGGGCGACATCACAACACAATGCTGAGACAGGCGTTGTACATCCCCTCATACCCGCAAGACTACTGCCAACAAAGAGACCGTAATCTTCAAGGAAGGGGAAGACATCCTACAAGATCCTTGAGACGGTACCCAGTTCCACATTCATGAGCATAACAGACTATACTACTTGCACACAGTAAATAATGAACGTGATGACCAATGTAAGGGGTGTTATGATATGCAGACATGGCATGAGATTCTAGGGCATTGTAATTACGATGATGTTCAAAAATTACAGAATGTTGATTATGGTATGACAATCAGTCGTAAAGTAGACAAGTCTACCCTACATTACGAAGGGTTCACTCAGGGAAAGTTTAGCCAAACTAGGAACAGGGCTCCTGATGTGAGAGCCAAAGCAGCTCTAGAGTTGGTACACACAGATCTAGCCGGACCAATAGACCCAGAGTCCAAAGACGGGTATAGGTTTGCGTTATCATTCACTGATGATTATTCCAGTGCAGTGTTTGTGTACTTTCTAAAAAGTAAGAGTGACACAGTGCAAGCAACAGAAACGTTTCTTGCTGAGAAACTTAAATGTGTCAGGTCTGACAATGGTACCGAATTCATGGGAAAGAATTACCAGGCACTACTCAACAAAAATGGGATTAGACATGAGACCTCAGCATCATACTCACCACACCAGAATGGTACTGCTGAGCGTAATTGGCTAACCCTGTTTGACATGGCGAGATGTATGCTAATAGAGAGCAAGTTGTCAAAGGTGTTATGGACCTATGCAGTGCAGACAGCAGCTGTAGTGAGGAACAGATGTTTTAACAATCGTACAAAACAGATGCCTTACTTAATGTTGACAGGAAGAAGGCCTAACATTTCTAGGATGCAAAAGTTTGGGTCAGTGTGCAACGCCTATAAACAAGACAAAAGAAAGCTTGACTCAAGGTGTGAGAAAGGAATCTTTGTCGGGCATGACAAGAATAGCCCAGCTTACATGGCCTACTATCCAGACAATGGGAAAGTGCAGAAACACAGACTGGTGAGGTTTATATCCAGAACAGTTGTAGAGCAGCAGACACAGACTGACATGACGCCTGATGACGATGACTTTGAGGTACAGAATAGGGCTAGCAAGACCAGGCAAAATACTGAGTCCAGGACTAACTCAAAGCCATTTTCCAGTAATTAGGCCTGAGGTGACCAGCCAAGCACAGACGGACAAAACCAACCATGAGCCTAGGCGGTACCCTTTTAGAGTGAAGAACAAACCAGATTATTTAAGTGAATATGTATCTGATGAGGAGAGTGATGATCTGATGATGACTGACTAACATTGATTATTGTTACAGATTGATGTGTAATGTACCCCTATCATTCAGAGAAGCTGTAACCTCAACTAACTCGAAGGAATGGGTTAATGCAATGGATGAAGAAATGCAATCACTGAAAGAGAATGACACATTTACCCTGACCAACTTACCTGAGGGTAAGAATGCAGTGGGGGTAAATGGGTATATGCTGTTAAGAGCAATGTTGATGGGTTTGAGAAATACAAGGCACGGTATGTAGCTAAAGGATACAGTTAAAGGATGGGTGTAGACTATGAAGAGACATTTTCTCCTACTGCTAACTTGACTAGTATTAGAGTGTTGATGCAGAAAGCGGCACAAGAAAACCTGATTTTACATCAGATGGATGTCAAAACTGCATACCTACATGCACAAATGGATTGCAAGATTTACATGGAACAACCAGAGGGTTATGAGGGTGAAATCTAGTACAAATGACAAGTTGGTGTATAAGCTAGAGAAGTCACTATATGGGTTAAAACAGTCAGGTAGAAATTGGAACAAAATGCTGTATGAGTATCTAAACGAAAACGAGTTTGTGCAAAACCCATCTGATCATTGTGTTTACACAAGGGAAACAGAAAATGAGAAAGTCATCATGATAATATGGATTGATGACTTGACTATTGCTGCCAGTGATGAAAATGTGCTGAAGGTTGTAAAAGAGATGCTCTCAGCAAAATTCAAGATGAAAGACTTGGGTAAATGTAAAAATCTTGGGTAAATGTAAAAATTCTTGGTATCGATTTTGACCAGTGATAAATGTGTGGAAATGTCACAGAAGAGGTATGTTGAGAAAATGTTAGAAAGGTGCAAGATTGTAAACCCAGAGCGACACTTTGTGAACGAAAATTGAACTACAGAGATAATGCAGAAATTATGAGTGATACCAGAAAATACAGAGGTAGTAGGTAGCCTAATCTATCTGACTACATGTACGAGACCAGATCTAAGTTTTGTAGTAAGTAAACTGTCACAGTACTTAACTGAGCCAACGGAAGAACAATGGACTACTGTAAAATATCTACTGAGATCTCTGAAAGGCACAATTGACAAAGAGTTGTGTTACAGGAAATGTGACAATGAGGAATTGTGGTTACAGGCGTACAGTGATGCAGATTGGGTGGCTGATGTAACTGACAGACGCAGTACAACTGGTTATTATATAAGCCTAAATGAAAATGGTCCTTTGATTTAATGGAAAACCAAAAAGTAGCCCACTGGAGCACTGTCCACGTGTGAGGCAGAGTATATGGCATTAGCCGCAACTACTCAAGAGTTTATGTACCTTGTACAACTACTTGAAGGTATTGACGGAGGTCAGTACACACCGCCTAAGGTCTATGAGGATTACCAAAAGGTGCAATAGCTTTTGCAAAGAATCCTGTAAGCAGAGGTGTAAGCACGTTAACATAAAGTACCACTTCATAAGGTCAACTGTGAATGATGGAAAAATAAGTCTGGAGTATTGCCCAACAGATCAGATGGTAGCAGATGTAATGACAAAACCTGCAACAAAATTTAGGTTGATTAAGTTTGCCAAGTTGATGTTTGGAGATTAACCACGTAAGTGAAAGTTTACAGGATGCAAGGTAGAAAACCTTATGTTTTGAGTTTTGATAACAAGGTGAGAGCAAGTGGGGGTGTTTACATAAAATGAGTGTGCTCTTAATTGTAAAAGTAAATCAGAATAGTATTGTTACATAGGCAAACTTAATGGGTAAATGTAGGTATGGCCAATAACCGCCAATGAGATGCGCAGAGATTGGTATGATCTGTGTGTATAACAATGCGCATGTGTCAATAAAGAGCTTTCTTGTTCCATGTTGATTGATGCCCCACAATGTGTTTATTCCTCCATAATGTTAACATTATTCTCGGCCTAGCACTGGGTGTGCACGTTAGAATCACTGCACAATTCAACTCTGACAACGTGCTCCGATTCCCATTACGTTGTCAAGAAGCGTCTTGTTGGCAACACAGTCTTTAGCTCCATATATGCGTTCAATATTATAAAAAACGTAGGAAGATCTTGGTGAATGAGGCCCATTATGCCGAGTAAATAAAAAATGTTAGAAATAGAAGATAAACATTAAAGTTTACTGGGCCTGGTAATAGACAAAAACTAGCTGCATCTAGTTCAGATTTTTCGCCATGAAGATAAACAAACTGGTAAGCCATTTTTTTTGCTCTCTTCTTCCAAGTGATGCTAAGTATGTCTAATGCCCTGTTCACAATTCATCCGTTGCACTGGCGCACTACGCACTGTCATGTCCGTTACGGTGTGCGTGTGGTTCGCACTTAACGCAAGTGTAGACTATAGGGGGAGTCTGTGTTGTGTATTTTGTTCCTACTTAAAATAACACTTATCCCGATGTTTGCAGGAATTCAGAGGCAATTTATTTGGCTTGGAAAAGGTGACTTTATTTGACAAAACAAGACAGACATAAAAGCCCTGCAGGACACTCCATTCACTCCGTTCCCATATCTCCTCTCTCTACTCCCAAACCAACTCTTCCACTCTCAAAACCCACACACACCAACTTCTCTCTCCTACTCTTGCCTTTTATCCCAAGCCAAACAGTATTCCCAGAAAAACACATGCTTTCTCTAGGTCCCCTCGAACTACAGATTCCATACTGTTGACATCATAATGTAAACCACATGTGTTCACGAGGCCTCCTTGTGCAATAACAAGGCCCCCTTCTGCCACAGATTGTTTACACAGAATATTCTACATTCCCCCCTTGGGACTCTAATGAGTCCCACACACTCAAAACAGTAAACACACAATCACCTTGTATAACATGAAAACCCCTATATTTCCTAAACACGTTCATGTGCAGTGTCATATATCCCACTAATCCCCATTCTTCCTTTGTCTAATCAAACAAAAGTATATATGCATTAAAAACAACATCATTATATAGTAGACACCACAATATAGAGATGCCTATACATATATTTATTAGCATCCATCCATCCATCCATCCATTTTCCGCCGCTTATCCGGGGCCGGGTCTCGGTGGCAGCAGGCTCAGCAGGGTATTCCAGCCGTCCCTATCCCCAGCAACGCTTTCCAGATCCTCCTGGAGGATCCCGAGGCGTTCCCAGGCCAGACGAGATATATAATCTCGCCAGCGTGCTCTGGGTCTACCCCGGGGTCTCCTACCAGTAGGGCGTGCCCAGAAAACCTCCAATGGGAGGCGCCCAGGAGGCATTCTAATCAGACGCCCGTACCACCTCATCTGGCTCCTTTCGACGCGAAGGAGCAGCGGCTCTACTCCGAGCTCCCTCCGGATGACCGAGGTCTTTACCCTATCCCTAAGGCTGAGCCCAGCCACCCTACGGAGGAAACACATTTCAGTCGCTTCTACTCGCGATCTTATTCTTTCGGTCACTACCCAAAGCTCATGACCATAGGTGAGGGTTGGAACGTAGACCGACTGGTAAATCGCGAGTTTCGCCTTTCGGCTCAGCTCCTTCTTCACCACGACGGTCCGGTACAACGCCCGCATTACTGCTGATGCTGCACCAATCCGCCTGTCAATCTCGCGCTCCATTTTTCCCTCACTCGTGAACAAGAACCCGAGATACTTGAACTCCCTCGCTTGGGGCAGCAACTCAATCCCAACCCGGAGAGAGCACTCCACCGTTTTCCGGCAGAGAACCATGGCCTCAGACTTGGAGGTGCTGACTCTCATCCCGACCGCTTGACACAGCTGCAAACCGCTCCAGTGCATGCTGAAGGTCACAGTCTGAAGAAGCCAACAGAACCACATCATCTACAAAGAGCCGAGAAGCAATTCTGAGGTCCCCAAACTGGACACACTCCTCCCCCCGGCTACGCCTTGAGATTCTATCCATGAAAATCACAAACAGAACCGGTGACAAGAGGCAGCCCTGGCGGAGTCCAACACCCACTGAAAACGTATTTGACTTTGTGCCGAGTATATACGGACACAACTCTCACTCTGGTTATATAGGGACCGAATGGCTCGTAGCAACGACCCCGGTACCCCATACTCCCGCAGTACCCCCCACAGGACTCCCCGGGGGACACGGTTGTAGGCCTTCTCCAAGTCCACAAAACACATGTAGACTGGATGGGCAAACTCCCATGCCCCATCAAACAGCCCCGCAAGGGTAAAGAGTTGGTCCACTGTTCCACGACCAGGACGGAATCCGCATTGCTCCTCCTGGATCCGAGGTTCGACAATCGGTCGAAGTCTTCTTTCCAACACCCTGGCATAAGCTTTCCCAGGTAGGCTGAGAAGTGTGATACCCCGATAATTGGAGCACACCCTCCGGTCCCCCTTTTTAAAAATGGGAACCACCACCCCGGTCTGCCATTACAATGGTACTGTCCCCGACCTCCACGCATCACCGAAGAGGCGTGTCAACCAAGACAGCCCAACAATGTCCAGAGCCTTCAGAATCTCGGGGTAAATCTCATCCACACCCGACGCCTTGCCGCTGAGGAGCTTCCCAATTACCTCAGTGACCTCTGCCAGGGATATTACTGAGACTTCCCACGAGTCTTCGAACTCTGCCTCCTCCACAGAGGACGTGTTGGCAAGGTTAAGAAGTTCCTCAAAGTGCTCCTTCCAACGACCCGACGATATCCCCAGTCCGGGTCAGCAGTTCTCCTCCCCTGCTCAACAGAGCCTGGGCCAATCCCTGCTTTCCCTTTCTGAGCCGTCTAACGGTTTGCCAGAACTTCTTTGAGGCCAACCGAAAGTCCTTCTCCATAGCCTCCCCCGAACTCCTCCCACACCCGGGTTTTTGCTTCTTTGACTACCGAAGCTGCAGCCCTTCGGGCCGCCCGGTACCCGTCTGCTGCTTCAGGAGACCCCTGGGCCAACCAAGCCCAAAAGGCCTCCTTCTTCAGTCTGACGGCTTCCTTCACCGCTGGTGTCCACCAGCAGGTTCTTTGGTTGCCGCCACGACAGGCACCGACGACCTTCTGACCACACTCCTAGCAGCCGCTTCCACAATGGAGGTTTTGAACATGGTCCACTCGGAATCAATGTTCCCAACCTCCCCCGGGATGCACGAGAAGTTCTTCCGGAGGTGGGAGTTGAAGACCTCCCGGACAGGGTCCTCAACCAGACGCTCCCAATTCACCCTCACTACACGTTTGGGTTTACCGGGTCTGTCCGGCAGCCTCCCCCGCCATCTGATCCAACTCACCACCAGGTGCTGATCAGTTGACAGCTCAGCTCCTCTCTTTACCCGAGTGTCCAAGACATATGGCCGCAGGTCTGATAATACGACCACAAAGTTGATCATCGATCTGCGGCCTAGGGTGCTCTGGTACCAGGTACACTTATGAACATCCCTATGCTCGAACATGGTGTTCGTTATGGACAATCCATGCCTAGCACAGAAGTCCAACACCAAAGCACCACTCTGGTTCAGATCGGGCAGATTTATTAGCATATCCCCTTCAATCTATATGGGGTTAAACATATGTCTAAACAATCCAACCACCCAGCCCATATGTTTCGGTCACAATGAATAGCTCCATCAATGTTCTCGATTTGAGCAAAAAGATGTAGAAGCATCTCAGCAGCTCATCCTTCATCATTAGCTCCATGGGTTCCACATCCTCCTTCTTGGTAACTGGTGTAGACTTCACCTCCTCCAACAGTACCATTCTGTCTAGAGATAGACTTAGTGAAGAGAGATCTCAACATTGGTAGAACACAACAGCCCAGTAGAGTAATGACAAACAGAACAGAGACAACAGAAAAAGCAAGTATAGGCAGTGTAGCGCCCCATATCCCAAGTTTTTCATCTAACCAATCCCAAATAGGCGCACTTTCTTGGACAGCATTAGATTTTACTTAGATTTTAAGATTTTTCAGTTTAGTCATACCTGATTGTGTTTCATTAACATGATTACATTGCATTTTCCATCCACTGTCCAATGTGTAGTGCGTGTATTACTCATAATGATTTCTGAAAGTGAGGCCACTGCACACTTCTCTTTATTAATGGCTATGGTGTCTGTGCTGTTTGTCAAATACTCATTCTGTCTAGGCGTTGACGTCCAGTTCCCGATTGAAGCCTCCACTGGCTCTGTGCCAGCTGCTGTTATCAGCCAGCAAAGGGCTCCCATCATCATCATGATGGCGGGCTGCTCCAAGGCTCTCAGACGGCTGGCCACTGTCACATTCTGGTGGACGAAGGTCATCCTCACCCCCCTTGAGGGTCTGCTCAGCTCTCGATAAGTGAGCTGATACTGGGGAGGGAGTTGATTCTTCCTGCTCCGTTTCCACGGTTTCCGCTGGTGCTTTTTCCTGTTGGTACATAACCTTATGGATGGAAATTAATTGTTCAACATAGTCTCTCAATTCAATCTCCAGTTGTTCAAGTGGGGGCCGTTTATGTGGTCCCCTGAGGTGAGGTGTTGGCATTTGCCGGCCAGTAAGCATCTCATGCGGGGTTAATTGGGTCATGCGGTTAGTTTGCATATGGAGTTTCATTAGTGCGAGCGGCAAGGCATCCACCCAGTTCAAACCTGTAGTCGCACATATCATACTTATCTTTGTTTTCAGACTTCCGTTAGCTCTCTCCACCATCCCTTGTGACTGGGGATGATAGACACAGCGCACGGTCTCTACTCACCTGCTGAATCTGTCAATCACACTTTTAATCATACAATTTTAATCATATCAACATAATCCACTACCAGATACATTTTTCTAATTAAATTTCCTTATTACCTGTCTAAATTTCCTTATTACCTCCCCCCTTGCGCAATGGTCAACACCTTGCACATCTGAATAAGCAAAATTGCCAACAGCAGCACAAATGATTTTCTGATAAGAGCCCAATTGCTGAAACTAAACTGAAAGGCGTATCTGTAGCGTGCCATCGACACCTACCTGTTTTCAGCATCACGTTCCCCAAATGTTCAGATTCAAACCCATTATTTACAAACAGGGTTATGTGTGGTAGTGTCTGTTGTACGTGGAACCAAACTTTTAAAATGTATTATCCTGCACAACCAGGGCTGCGCCCTCTGGCCCTATCATTATGTGTTGTGATTTTAGCTCAACAGTCTCTTTCACTTACTCTCACCCATTTTTTGTTATAGCCCTCAGGGAGAAAGGGGTCATGTTGCAGACTTACAAACATGGTGTAATGTGGCTCGAGATTAGGGGACCGTCCTCCAGGACACAAAGACATTAAATACGACTACCACTTAAGCAACGTTTCTTTTACTGGTCCTTCTATATCCCCTATCCAGTATGCCTCATAGGAAGGCCTACACACAGGTGCGTGAAAAGGGAGTAAGGCGTCATCAGTTAAAATGATGCCCTCAGAGGTGCACCATATCTTAGTTCCAAGTTTACACAATGCATCTCTTCCTAACAAATTAACTGGTGTATGTTCGGATACTAAAATCGGAATCTTACTTGATGCGTTGCCTATAGACACATCGATTGGAGCAGTAAGTGGAATCAGCTGTCAATATTTTACCTGTTGTGAGTTCCTCAACAGTTCTAATCCACTTTCCTCCTTTGCCCGCTATGTCAGGCAACTTCTGCACCAAAGTCTCCATATCCTGAGTCTGCCAGGGAACATTGTACAAATTTGACCCTTTTATCATAATTGGATACTGGCTCGCCGGCCCCTGGTCAATACTACAGTCAGATTGTTGTCTCTCTCCAACCCCTGACCTCAACCAATAATCATGACTGCAGTCCTGCGAGTCTCTTTTTACTACCAAGGTGCCCCTTTGAATTGTTATGATCTGTGTCTTATCAGTTTCATTAGACCTCCCTTGTGGATTCCCCTTTGAAAGACCAGAATACAATTCGCTCTCTCTACGTGCCCCAGAGCCCGCACCCCTGTGAAAAGCCCCACACTGCCCATAAGCATCCTGGTTATGGAATGCAGGCGCCTGTTTCATGCTGCCCCCTCCCGAACTCCCTGCTGGTGTTCTCTTTCCTCTATATCCCTCTGTCCACGTTCCGAGGCTGCCTTCTCTCATAGCACTTTGTGGAGGACCACACATAACTGCGTCTTCCTCACTTCCCTCTTCCTCATCGTTCATCTGTAATTTCCCCTGAATATCAACCTGTCCTGTTATGGAGGGATACTCACCCGCATAGGGCGGTGGCTTAGGGACGCTTCCTA
The DNA here is from genome assembly GCA_026901105.3 of Galaxias olidus. Lineage (NCBI taxonomy): Eukaryota > Metazoa > Chordata > Actinopteri > Galaxiiformes > Galaxiidae > Galaxias > Galaxias olidus. Next base: position 17,192 of record JAPMUY010009603.1, read on the forward strand.
ACTTTTCTATCAGTACTTTCTTACCCTGGTCCTTATCACTTCCATTCACCATCTGTCTATTTAATCTGGCTGTGGTCAGAAATTCTGCACGCTCTCCCTTAAATAGTTTCAACACATGCATTTCCTTTCTTTCCTTCTCATCTCTACCCTTTTGCAATCCGTTACTATCCTGATTTTTACTAAAGACTTCCATTATGTTAGAAAGTGTGACATCAAACGTTCTTTCAATTGGCCATTGTATGGCTAATTTAGCTGTCCTTTGGGACCTTTTTTGCATTATTTTTTCTAATCTTTCTCAAGTAGGGGATAACGCTTTATCAGGAGATCAACCTGCGTAATCATGAGTATTATCAGTACACTAATGACTTTACCGTAAACTTTATCCAACAGGCGCACTCACACAGACGCACAAACAAAAAGACAATAATCCGGACAGATCAAATACAAAACAAATAACAGAACAACTAAGTACAATGAGCAGCGCACAGAAAACACAGCAATTCACGGCATTCAAGGAAGACAACGCATCACAGGCAATCAGCCTCACTTCGAGGCAACTTCGAAAGTTACAAAAAAGACAGGGCGCCCCACAAACGAAGAACAATATCAACACGATAACCAAACGAATCACAATTATTACTATTACTCGGCACACTGTCCGAGGGTTGATCAACCACAACTTATACAATGGCACACACTGGCCAAATATTTGCGCAATAATCAAACTCATAATCACGGCGTATTTGCCGAGGGTCCACCAACCACAGGTTATTATGACACACCGGCCACTGGGTAACCATGCCCATATACTACAGAATTAAATACTCTTGGCCCATATTCGTGTATCCATAAACTAATAATCGTATATTCATAAACTGATAATTCATAACCCATAGACTATGGAATCATGTACCATAGTACATATTATGTACTTATAGAATCAATGTTCTATAAACCCATATTCACGGCACAAACAGGCCAACCAAACATTGCGCGCTAGAGTTAACTGGCCGGTACCCGTTGAGGCGCAATATTTAAAAATCAAAAAAGTAAATGGAAATATAAAAATATACTTATAATATAAAACATACAGCGACCCATTCCAGCCCAAAAACACAGCCTACATTTTTCCAGCCAGGCAAGTTCTTTTTGACGGTAGATTTTCAGAACAGCCCCTAACGAGCTGAAGAGACGATCTAACCCGACCCTGCTCGCAGCGCCAATTATGTTGTGTATTTTGTTCCTACTTAAAATAACACTTACCCCGATGTTTGCAGGAATTCAGAGGCAATGTTTTTGGCTTGGAAAAGGTGACTTTATTTGACAAAACGAGACAGACATGAAAGCCCTGCAGGACACTCCCTTCATTCCGTTCCCATATCTCCTCTCTCTTCTCCCAAACCAACTCTTCCACTCTCAAAACCGACACACACACACCAACTTCTCTCTCCTGCTCTTTCCTTTTATCCCAAGCCAAACAGTATTCCCAGAAAAACACATGCTTTCTCTAGGTCCCCTCGAACTACAGATTCCATACTGCTGACATCATAATGTAAACCACATGTGTTAGCGATAGCAGCCTAAGTTACAGTGGAAAGTAACATTTAAGTAATTTTAACAATATTTTATAATATGCTTATATTATTATTGTAAGGTTATAAGTATTCAAATGTTAACTGATCACATTATATTGATATATTTAATGTATATGAAACGATAGTGCAACAGTAAACAGCTCGCGATAGAAGTGCAATTCCACTTTCTGTTCATTTTAACGGTTCGCTCTGACGCAAAACTTGGGAAAATCCATGTCCGTCGAGATTTTGCAACGGAAACCGTTGGCCACTAGGGGACCGTCCAATACGAAGTCCCCATTGAAATGAATGGACTTCCGGCGCAACGGACCAGCGCAAAGGATGAATTGTGAACAGGGCGTAATGTCTGTGTCATCTCAAATGTCTGTTATACTCCACCCTGTGCCCCCTCGTGGTCAAAATAAGTAATTAAACAAGTCAACCTTGCATGCTATGTCAGTGTTTCTCATCCTGTGACTTAAAGGTGCAGTATGTAAGTTTGAATTTATAGCAATAAATTACATTTTTTATGTTTTTTTTCACGTTTATTACATACCTCCTGGAGGAAGGTGAGAAGGTGCGCTATATATGGGCGCCCTGAGCCCTGTATTCAGCTTTTAAAAAATCTAGAGACGCCCGCCTATCCCGCCTACACTGCTGCCACTCTAAGGATTAATGAATTGGGATTAAGAAATTGGTGCCTAAAGAACATTCAATGATATTATTGGACATTGACAACAAGAAGAAATTGTTATATCAAATGTTTATTCTAATAATTATATATGTGTGTTCTCTTTTCTAAATTAACCGTCCTAGCTAGCATTGTAAAGCTTGGTATTGAAATGTTAACAATGACATTTTGTAAGCTTTGCAGATGTTATATAGAACATACTCCAAGTGTACAAGCATAAATAGAAACCAAACAACAGTGTAAGGTACACTGATCTTATCAGTGAAGTGAGAGAATTTACACCTATGCCCATTGGCCTGCAGCCAATCAGATGACCCAGGCTATCTTCACTGGACACCCCTTCTCAAACTAGCATAAATAGGGTTCCCAACCAGGAAACTATTGCTTTTAACCCTCCGAAACCCAACCTGGCCACCAGGTTGTTGTTACTCGGGTTGATATAATTGCACCCCCTTTCCTTGACCACGCGGTCTGCTAGCAACTCTCAGAACAAAGGAATTAGGCCTTTGACCTCACTACAGGCCGGAAAACCCTTGCCACACTTTAGAACTTAACTTTTCATTTCAGAGCAAAGGAACCTTTATTCAAACCATGTTCGGGACTTCACAATTTCCAATGTTATTCGAAACAATTCAGAGCTTTTCACAAAGTCTATGTGAGTCGGAGGAACTGCTGGATGACCAAGACGGAACCAGCGCGCTTTTGTTCTTACCCCAAGTGGTCAAATACCACGTCAAAGAGAACCCATGTTTCAAACCTAAACCAACGAACAACTTTTCCACCTTTATTCAAACAACCAACTAAGTTTCAGAACTTTCCAACTCCACACAACGAACTGAGGTTCAGAACTTTACCACTAAAACATCTCCACTTTGGTCCAGCTGCAACCAGGCCTAGGACCGAATGTATTCATTGCTACAGCTCCGCCTATCTTCTCACAGTAACGTAAACACATGCTTTTCGAACATTGAGTGTTCATGATGGTAGCCTATGCTGTGTTGTGTTTAGAGTAATCTGGTCAATATTTTAACTGTTATGCTGTGTATGTTTAGATTCTAACCATTGCGTTAAATGCCTACTAACCACTTTAGTTTATTAATGTTATCATTTAATCATTCGTAGTAACGTGATTATCATGCTTTCTTTAGATTAGTAAATAAATATAATTGCTTTGCATTTAAACCCAGCTGTGTCATATCTTCGTTTTCATACAATCATTTATTTTTCGTAACATAGAACTTTACTACTTCAGAATTGAGATAAAAATATTAACTGTTACATTATTAAATTAACGATTGATTCGGTTTCCCGCAGAGCCATGCTTAGCCTAAGCTAAAATCTGTGTGGTGGTGCTCCGTATATAGGTAATTACACTTCATCACCTTGATCGATTGTAATATTAATTTATGAATTAATTAATTCATAATCTACAAATATTGATAAAGCGTAATTTACACACAAGATGTAGAAAGCCAGTCCCCCTACAAGCGTCACCCTCCAAACAAGCTTGTTACAATTCGCGTTGCAGACAAAAATAGCAGCGGTGTGAACTAGTAGTTGCAAGGCGGCTGAAGTCAGATGTCGTCGCAAAAGACTTGGCTTGTCAAATCGCCAAGTGCAGTTTCAGAACCTTACGATGTATCGCGCCAGATTTTTGTCAAAAAGGCATTATTTGTTTACTCGGCAACGTATAGTAGCTATGTAGGCTATGTGCCAATCGCAGCTAAATAAAAACGATTGTCATGCACCAGCTCATACTAATAGGGGAATCAAATTATGAAATTGTTTTTGTTAACGTTAGCTTACTGTTTGTCGTTGCTATGGAAACGGTCATTTGTGTCTGTGCTGGTTGCTTTGGAGTGTTTACGATCAGACGTTTAGGATCCTTCTGTTTCTGACCTCGGAATCAGACATCGCTTTATGCCTTGTTGGTGAGAACCAAAAATATGCACAACATACACATGATTCATGGAACACTGCCTTGCTCAGGCTCATGAAGTCAAGTCCGAGCGTGCACGGGCATGTGTGGGATGGGCCATTGAGAGGGATAGGAGGGACCAAAGATTCAGGAGGTTGGCCTTTTTGAGTGTTGTGATTCAAATTCTTGCCTTTTTCCCTCAATTCTCTAGAACTACATCCTGCACCTTTAGGCTTCGGCGCATCCAAGGAGTTTTATCACAGTTCACGGTTTGGAATTTCACATTGCCTGTATTTTTTCACACTGGGGTTTACGGTTAAACCGGAAATCGGCATAAACCTAGAAGCCAACAAAAAAAAACAGTAAAATAAAAAGACATATTTTCAAAAATTATGATTTAAATTGGTCAAATATTGAAGCAGTTAAAAATAGAAATGTACAGTACTGTTTACAGTAATACATTTTGATGCACTGTGAGCAGTGGCGGGTCTAGACCAGTTTTACTGGAGGGGCCAGGCTGGGGCCAGTGATTTTGTCAGAGGGGAACATGTTTCTTTTGTTGTTGTTACCAACTGTTTACATCAGCCTAAGATTGTGAGACTAGATTTACTATGACAAAATGAATATATATTATATATCAAATGATTTAAAACATTCACCATTGACTGGAGAGTTAGAACCATAGTGAGCTGCTATGTTCCCAATTGATAATTAGTTATAAAGACATTGTAATGTGCGATCAGAAGAAATGTATTGATAATCTGTCAATATCAAAACGTTTCCTGTAGTTCCTTAATATATAATAACTATAGTGTGATCAGATGGACACTGTTATGATGCATGCATTATCAAATATATCTGCTGCAGCCTAGTTATATTCACTGCAAATGAGTGACACTTGTCGTTTTTGTTGTTGTGAATTTAGATAGCTGTCTCTGGCTGTGTTTGGAATCGCCTACTATGCATACTTAACATACTCAATTTGATCGAAAATGAGTAGGCAGTATGCCAACAATACATAGTATGTGAAATTAGAGTATGGAAAAGGTTCCCAGATGACATACTCAAATTTGGGGAAATGTTGAGTACTAGTGATGTGTTGTTCATTTGAACGAATCTTTAAAATGACTGGGGACTAACGAGTAGTCTCAGAGTGATTCGTTCATTTTGGTCGCGCATGCACAACAACAGTTGTGTTTGAGTCATTCGTTAATTTCGTTCAGCATAGTTAGTATAGGAAACAGAATAGTTCACCCCTCAACTGGATCTTCTGGTCTGAATCGTTCGTTCAATATTCCCGTGGTAGCTCGGCGTAGAAAAGAGAAATGTTGAGTTCGCCATGGTTATGTAGTTATGACTGCGCCATAGTTATGATTCACTCACTGTGATAATTATGTCACCTAAAAGCAGTTGCAATATACTCCTTTACTGAAACGTCATGTATTGTATTTAGCCAAAAAAATCACAATATTGAAATGACTTTAAGATGTATTTATTTAAAATCAGGTTGTCCTATACAGCCAAAAAACAATCAAACTCGAACTACAACTAAATCACACAATATTTCAGTATAAGCTGTCTAATATAATAAACTGGTTGTTTTGTTTTGTTTGATTTGACTGTAAACTGTAAAGTGAAAAAAAACCAAAAAAATGACCCAAAAGCAGTAATAATAACTTGTGAACCAATTCAATCATTTCTGTTTTCTATGCTACGCCTAGCAGTCACGTGAAAAGTGAACGAAAGGCAGTACAGGAAACAGAAATGAGTAGTTCACCCCTCGACTGGGTCTTTGGGTCTGTCTGAGTAATTCGTTCAAAAGAGTAGTTCACCCCTCGAATGGATCTTTGGGTCTGTCTGAGTAATTCGTTCAAAAGAGTAGTTTACCCCTCGAATGGGTCTTTGGGTCTGTCTGAGTAATTCGTTCAAAAGAGTAGTTTACCCCTCGAATGGGTCTTCTGGTCTAAGTCTTTCGTTCACTGGTCACGTGATAGCTGCATAGGCTATGCACGAGAAATCAGGAAACATAAATTAGCAGTTCACCCTTAGGGAGTCTTTTGTTCACTTGTATCGCGACTGCTTCATGCTTAAGTTATGACAACATTCATAATTGTTATTGATTTTTTGATTATTACACGTCAGTTCGCATTAACCCCCACCCCCGCGTCCACTGAACGAAATGAACGAAAAGACTCGAAAAAAGAGTAGTTCATTTTACTGAGTTAAAGAACAAAGTCACTAAAATTATCCGATCTTCCCATCACTATTGAGTACCCGAGAGAGGTTACTAGACGATGCTTCACGCCCCAAAATGCAATTCAGGTATTTCCGTCTAGCTTTGGCTGCATTACAAAAAGGCGGGGTTTTGGTCACATGTTCCAGTTGAGTATACTGACAATATAATCAAATATTTGTAAAAAAAAATTGGTATTCTAAATATCGGTTTAAGTAGTCAGCATGCAGTATGTACTCATTGAGTATGTAGTAGATAGTATTTAAGTAGGCGATTCCGAACACAGCCTCTGACTCTCTGCAGCCTCCCCCTAACCACTTTCTTTCGAATCTCTCCAATAGTATCCAACTGCAGCCCGCACTCTCAGACGACCCACAGCCTCCGATGGGATGTGACGTACTTTCTGAATGTGACACAATTGCACGGTGAAACTGAGACTAGCGTGGCTTAATTCTTTACAAATATCATGTTTTTAAAATGAATTAAAACGGGTAATTTTCATAATTTTTTTTGCTGTAATGGATCGGCAAATAGCTTACCAAATATATACAATTAATGTGTAATAGCCCACAATGTGTCATGTTTTAATTGTGTTTGCCTGCTATATGTTGTTTTATGCCTGTTAGCCTTTTAGCCAGGTTGTCATTGTAAATGAGAACTGGATCTCAATTGATCTATCTGGTAAATAAATAAACTGACATGTGTAATCAGCAATATACAAAGGATTGATTGGCTTTTCGTACGAAGGAAAGTTGTATTTTATTGAAACAGTTCTTTGAATAATAATAATAATAAAAAAACTTGAATACCAATGAATTAGCAGTGGGATTGTATTGAATTGAAGGGAGCCCAATCTGTTGCATAGTTTATTCGATAGATCTCTTGATGCACGTGTTCTGCAGAACCGCCAATGACTGTGAGCTCAATTATTAATGTATCGACAAGCTTGGTTTTGTTTTGAAAGTAGACATTCTGAGGATGATATACAGCAATTTTGGTGTAAGTAGACATGAATGAGATCAAAATGTGAGTATCGATCCCAAATAAGTTCACTGTAAAAAAAGAAAATGGTAAAATGTACGATAAAAAACAGGCAGCTGTGGACACCAGAGGAGAACCGTAAAAAAAAAACGGCGCAGACATATTCAGTATTACGGTAAACATTTTCTTTTCGGACAACAACTGGCAGCTGTGGACGCCAGAATTAATCTGTAAAAAATACATTAAAACTGTGAACAACTTTACAGAACAACCTGCACATTTTACTGTTAAAAGCCGTTGGAATTAATTCAAACCGGTAAATTCAACAGCCTTAATTGCTTTTGTTTAACGTTTGTTATTGACAATGCGGTCTTCCGATGTATATAGAAGAGTCAGGTAACGGCTCTCACTAACATTACAGAGACAGTCATCAAGGTAGTAGACAATTACCCCGTTCATGCTAGAGATCAATTCCCATGCGTAACAATTATCGGCCGATTGCACCAATGAACCGCATGGGGTAAGTTTAGGGGAACAGACATTCTCACTAAAGGTGGCCCAATGACAGCCAACTTGCATTATTAACTAAATTAAGCAACGATAATAATGATCAAAACAACCGAAAAGACTGGGAAAAAATATATGTAATGAACAATAGTAATACAGCCAATTCTATGACCAACGCAGCCCCCTGGTGCATGCTGGGAAGGCCCCGCCCCCGGGATGCTACAGTATGTATGACTATGGTTCTACAGTGAAAGCAACTAAAAACAGCCATTTAAATTTCTGTAAAAGGTATTGATTACAAGATAAATGTGTGAAATTATTTCCTACAAGTCCTATCTAATATCAATCTCAAATATAAACTGTAAAATTGTCAAGTATTTCTCATCGCAGATTAAACACTTCTACAGGGAACATAAACAGGAAAGAAAGTGTAGGTTTTAAGGAACATTTGAATATTACACTCAAATGCTTACAAATCCATTAGCTATTAGCCACACTCATAATGAGTTATTTTATCAGGGAAGCTATAAAAATACTTCATGTAAAGCAAGACACAACACCAGCTTTTTTTAAAACCTTCCTATTAACATACTTTCACTGTATTTATACACATCCCTATCGGAAAGGAATAACATATGAATTTGTAAAACGTAATATGGTTTCTTTCTGTTTAAAACTAAATCTAACTGACATAAAACATTATTTTAACACTGGCATTTTGTAATTTTAACAGTGTTGTATTGCTTTTTGTATTACAGTGTTTCTGTGTTTAAAATACAGCAATCTGTAAATTACACAAGAGAATATGATACTCTTGACATATTTTTACTTTAAATTAAACAGTTGTGTTTGGTTCAGTGTTTTGCAACATAGTACTGTAAATTAAACACTGCTTCATTGCTTATCTATTTACAGTGTTTTACTGTCGTGATTTCACAGTATTTCACTGTCAATTTCACTGACATTTTTTACAGTGTTGCTATTACTTTTGGGAAGGTACTGTAGCACGGTTTTTTAAATGCTCAAGTTTTAGTGTCAAAATATTTCCTATAGGAATGAATGGGTGGAATGTTCAGAACTAGAGTGTAGTTGGTTATGCAGGTTATGAAGGGCTTGACATTAACTTTTTGAGGCACTTGTCCTTTGGACAAGCACATTTTCTTTTCACTTGTCCGGGCACAAAAGTCACTTGTCCGGGTAAAAATGTGTTTCTGAATGTCTTACTTCTTACTTTAGTTTATTTAATTTAGTTCACAAAAGAAATGTTCACGTTAAATATACCCTGAAATGAAAGGTCTTTCTTTAGGAGTCATACAAGCTACCTAACAACTAATTTCCCTGACGTTTAAACTAAAGTTTACACTAGTCTAAAAGTAAGAAAACAGTCAGAAAAACTGTCTTAATTGACCATAATTTAATCTACAAGGTCACACATTGTCAGAAAAAAGTCAGGAGCCATTTGAAACCGTTCAATCAATTAATTCAATAATCAAATTGTGTTTTAAATTTGCTGAAATGTGTGGCACTTTGCGCCATGCATTTTGGACATTGCACATTAGTTTTTGATGGTTGTGCCCCAATCTTGATGTGATAATTTTGCGCCCAGCATTGTGTTGGCTATTAGAACTCAGTATATTCAATAAATTGTCAGAAACCTTGACCTCCAACAAAGTTGAGTGGAAGGGTAGATATCCCGAGCAGTCATTGCCGTTACAGCCTGCGTTCTTTTTTCAGACCGAGCAGTGTCTGCAAGTTGGGGCGTTAAACAATGTCATATGGGCCCACTATCTAGAGACCTTTTACTGCCAAACGGAAGCTGGTTTTACGAGATGTCATCTTTGTTCCACTTTCCACCTCGTCGTTTTCTTTTTTTAATCCGGCGTTGTTAGCAATAAAAGCCAGATTTTTAAGCAACATTTGACTAGGAAGACCTGATATTTCAACATTTAAATTCTAGTTGTACGGCTCCGTTGGAACACTAGTTGTTTTTGTTCTTTTGTTCGGACTGTGGAGCGGGGAGCCTGAAGAAAATATTGCTCCGATCTTATTCATATTTTAATTGCTAGCGGTTCAACTCATCAAGGCATTCTAAATTGGACACTGGGCATATCATGGGAAAATTTGCATTAAAATCGGTAAAAAAAAAATTTTTTCTTCAGACATTCAACTTGTTTCACTTGTCCAACAAAAATATCGAGCCCTGTTATGGGGTCATTATTGTAGCAAGAGTGTAGAGTGGAGAGTTGTCTGTATCTCAAGCATACGTAATCAGATTGACAAATGTGTACTGAGACTTGTGAATTTGTACATGGATCTGCAAATCTGTATTCCGAACGGGCTCGGTTCTAGCCTGCTATATAGTTGGGTGGACTGACATATTTATTTTGTGTGCAATCAGGCAGCATACGCACTCGTTAGATAGCCTAGTCCAGGGGTCGGGAACCTTTTTGACTAAGAGAGCCATGAAAGCAAAAAATTTGGAAATGTATTTCAGTGAGAGCCATATAAAATATTCTAAAAGTGAATTCAACTAAATTTAAGTATAATAAGCCCCTGAATTTAATCTTTTTAATTAAATAATGTTTGTGGCAATGCTAGTGCCACCCCTCTCTAAGGTTGACACCAAGACGCGAGACAGATTGTGACTTTAGCACTTCTCGTGCTTCTTTATTAATTATTTTTATTATGTACACTCCGTGCTTTCATTTCTCTCCACCGGCGCTCCTCGTTTCCTCGGTTTCCCGTCTCCTTTTAAAACCCCAGGCTCACTGTTGGAAAACAATCAGAGTCAATCAGCGCAATTAAACAATTAATAATTATCGGCGCTAATTACCTACACCTGTCCGACGTGGCGAATGGATTTGTCATGCGAAATGGTGTCCGGTTGCGAAAACGTGTCCGGCTTGCGTCACAATGGGTTTTTTGCTACGATGTTACATTTTGCCACACTCCGTTTTTTTGGGCAAAAGGGCCCTATAGCCCGCGAAACGTAATGTAGCAAAGTTTAAGATTGTGACACGCGCCAGACACGAGCCGGACGCAAGACGGACACATTTTCTCAGCCGGACACTATTTCGCAGGACAGATCCAAAAGCCGCTCCTCTCACTCTCTCTCTCTCTCTCTCTCTCTCTCTTTCTGCAGCCGACGCTCCAGCCACGCCCATTCCACCACAATGTTGTTGTAAAACTCACCATTAATGCGACTTCTGGGGTTGCATGGATCTGCTGATCTCTTTGTAGTCTGGTTGGTACTTTGTGAGGTTAAGCTTCATGCAAGCATTGAGGCTTTCATCAGTTAAACGGGATCGTAGGTTGGACTTGATGTTTTTAAGATGTGAGAATGACTGCTCACATGCATACGTAGATCCAAACATGGTCAATACAGCAATACTCACACGCTGCAGTGTGTGGTATGTGACGGGAAGCGCGTTCCAAGTTCTGAGAATCAGCTGGTCTTCGGGTTGAAGTATTTTCATTTCTGTCCACATGTGCTTGCTCGCCAACTCCGCTTTCTGTCGTGTGATTTTTTCCAAATCTTCATTCAGTGACTTGAACATTCACCCACATGTCTGAGGCCTTCAGGTCAGCCACTTCGGCTTCAAAATCTCTGACGGAGACACCAGGAATGTAACTCAGGTCGGCTGTGTTCAGTGAACACTCGTTTGGATGGGTGATGAACTTAAAAAGACGAGTGTGCTCACGAAATTCTTCAAAGCGTGCTTTGAAGGACTGTAGGAGACTGGATGTGCAGCCAGCTAGCTGATGGAGATCGAAGTTTTGAATGGTTTCACTTGCTGTGCATGCATCTTTAAATTGGCTCAGTTTTTCGAAATGTAGTAAACGACCGGTTTCAAGATCCATGATGAAAAGCTCCAGTTTGTTTTCAAAAGCAAACACAGCTTGCTGAAGGGATAACATTGTATTTCCAATGCCTTGCATTTTCACGTTGAGCTGGTTCAGATGTTCAGTCAGATCTACGAGATAGTAAAACTTGAGTAGCCACTCAGTTTCGGCTAGCTCAGGATGCTCGATGTCTTTCAGTTTAAGGAAAGTCCGGATTTCGTTCAGGCAAGCCGCAAAACGGCTTAGCACCTTCCCTCTTGACAACCAATGCACATTGCTGTGCAAAAGCAGACCAGGATAGTTATTTCCAACTTCCTCCAGCAGTGTTTTAAACTGGCGATCATTTAAGGCTCGGGCAACAATAAAGTTGATCACACGAATGACCAGCGACATCACTTCGCCAAACTGCCTGTCACACATCTGAGCACAAAGTGCCTCCTGGTGTAGAATGCAATGGAAACTGAGGATGGGTCTATTTTCATGTTCACGGAGAAGCGCCACAAATCCTTTGTTTTTCCCCACCATACACGGAGCACCATCAGTACACACTGAGATAAGTTTATCCATAGGTAGACAACTTTTTCGAGCAAACTCTATGAAACACTTGAATAAATCCTCACCTCTTGTGGACCCTTTTAATGGCAGAACAGCAAGACTTTCTTCACGCAGTGTGTCACCAACAGCATATCTTGCAATCACGCTGAACTGCGAGAAATGGCTCACGTCTGTTGACTCATCCAAAGCCAGGGAAAAGAACGGCGCTGCATTTATGTCCTTCACTTGAGTTTCCTCCACTTTGTTTGCCATCAAGATGGCACGATCGTGAACAGTTCTTGCCGACAGAGGCATGTCTTGTATCCGTTTAATTATTTTGTCTTTGTTTGGAAGATCATCAAAAAGTTCATTGGCTACATCCAGCATGAACGTTTTAGCGTACTCGCCATCTGTGAATGGTTTTCCGTTCCTCACAATTGCTAAAGATCCAGCAAAGCTAGCGGAATTACAGTCACCTTGCCGGGTCCATATGCGGAGTTGCTGCTGGCTAGCTTGCATCCTGCTCAGTAGCTCTTGGCACACTTTCTTTCTGCTGTCTCCCGCGGGGTATTTTGATGCGAAAGTAGCATGGCGCGTGTCGAAGTGCCGCTTTACATTCGATCGTTTCATCGATGTAATTTTGTCACTACAAATCAGACACACCGCAGAACCTGCTCTCTCCACAAAGGCGAATTCTTCGGCCCATTCGTCCTGAAATGTACGATATTCTTCATCCTTTATTCTTTTCGCCATATTCGCCATATTCTTCGTCTAACGTTGATAATAATGAACAATTGCTCCTGCAGCTGTCATGAGAAATAGTGTCCGGCTGAGAAAATTTTGATACATTCCGTTTTGCGGGTTAAAGGACTCGCGCTAGCGTCAGTCACGAGCCAAGCCCTTTTACCCGCGAAACGGAATGTATCAAAATGTAACATTGTAGCAAAAAATCCATCGTGTCGCAAGCCGGACACATTTTCGCAGCCGGACGCTATGTCGCATGACACGGCACTGAACGGGACATGAGCAGTGAAAAATCAATACAAGAAGTGAGAATATTTTGTTTTGTCTGCGAGCCATACGCAATCGTCGAAAGAGCCATATATGGCTCGCGAGCCATAGGTTCCCGACCCCTGGCCTAGTCCATAAAGAAGCAGGCTTGAAGCCGGAGGATTTCCGACTCGCGTCCAGAGCTCGATGACATAATTCGTTTTTTTTTAATTTATTTACATTTAGGACGAATTTGTTCCAATCCATACACGAGTTAGCGCAGATTATGCATTTGAATGTGGTTTTTCAGGAGCAGTACTGTGTGTGCATTAACTCGTTATGGCCTTGCCATGTGCGCAATCATGATTAGAGTTCATAGTTGACATAGCAACACCCCTCCCCCCTCTGAATGTTGCTGACACACTCGTGCGGCGTTGTCAGAGCCCTATTTGTTTGTGCCTGAACATGACAAGAACAGGGGGTTGGCAGTGGTCGATGTTGGAGGCGGGCTTTAGCCTGCCCGCCCACCCAATCAGAAGTTTAAAACGGTACTGGAACTTTCTGTGCTATTTTCTCATTGGCTGAAAAAAAAAAAAATTTTCTTAAGAGGTCCTATTATGCTAATTTTCAGGTTCATGCCTTTATTTAGGAGTTCTACTAGAACAGGTTTACGTGTTTTAATGTTCAATAAAACTTTATTTTTTTCCAAACTGCCTGGATCTGCAGCACTTCTATTCACACTCACTCCGTTTTAGCTCCTGTCTCTTTAACCCCCCCCCCCCCCCCCCCCCTTCTGACAAGCCAAGTCTGCTCTGATTGGTCAGCTGGCCAAACAAAGGGAGTTTGCCTTCGCGCTCACGAAAACAGCGTTTTCTCGACATGGCGAAACCATCTGGCCTCCGCTCTGACTGGCTCTGTTTGAGGGCGTGCCAAACATTCAAATGTGTGACTTAAGCCTGGTTTATACTTCTGCGAAGCAGCACGTGAACAGCTCTGCGTAGCTTCGAAGAGCAGGGGTTTTTGGGAAAGCGTAGCTCACCGAGGCCCGCCGACATGTTGACAGGGAGTCCTCCCAAATCCTAACAACCCATTGCGCGAAGCGTCTTCTCAGTGTGTCAAACAATCGCTGATTGGTTGACCAGGGTAGAAAGCAAGTAGATATTTGGTAATATCTTGGCTGTATCCAAACAAATTAAAACGTAGATGACACAATGAACTGGAGCGGATCGGCTGATTTTCAATTTGAATCATAGTAGTGGTTTTCTATGCACTTAGCTTGTGCATAGTATAGCCTATTTATATAGGCTATAGGCCTATGTTACAACGGTTTTCTGTATTGTTTGATAAACTGTATATGAATATATTGTACAGCACTTTGGTCAGCTCTGCTTGTTTTAAACGTTTTCTATAAATAAACTTAATTTGATTTGATATAAGAAAATGTGAAAAGCAGTGAGCAACCTTCGGCCTCTTTGTTTATACTTTTGCGGAACATGAACGGGAGTTTCCGTGTCTGTGCTTCTTCTACGGTTTTCTGTACATTCTGGATGACTGAATTCGACACTGCCACCTAGTGGGCCCGTAAAACTTACGTTGAAGTATGTAGGCAAACTACTGTGCGAACATTAGCGCCAAATGAACGTTTACATTTGCTAACGCGACCACGCAGAAGTATGAACCAGGCTTTAGTGACGTAGATAAGTTACGGAAGAAAACGCCGGACTACAAACGAGGCGTTTCAGGCAGTTCATGAGCAGTGTTTTCTGTGAGAGAGAGTAGCTCCCTTCGGCATGGACTATGGGTTTTGTAACCTTCCACACCTTTTACATGCACAAAGAGCTATACAACATACTAAAGGAAAGGGAAAAACTCAAAAAGCATAATAGGGCCCCTTTAACTTTTGATTGGGTGGGCAAGACCCACGTTTGGGTGGGCTGTGCCCACTCTCGCCCCCGCGTACCGCTGGCCTTGATTCCGAATACGAAATACCATGTCGATCCAACTTAACATAGGCCTAGGCGTTTCTTGCTGATACTAATAGGATGACTAAATGAGACTTGATTCTAGAAAAGTGCTGGGGAATTCATGGTTTATGGCGCAGCGGTAGAATGCCAGCATAAATCCTTTGAAGATCTTCGATTTGGCCAGGCTTGAATCCAGCCTCTGCTTCTCTTTCTCATGTGTGTTCGAATATAAAACAACCCTGAATAGTTTTATGCAAATAATGTAATATTAAAATCGTTCCGCTATTATGCAAGAAATCATTTGAATGTTTTACGTTTGATAATTTTAACAAAATTCTGGTTTTACGCTGGATTTCTACCGCTGCGCTTGCGGGCTAGAATGTGTTTACGCTTGCTCAGTAACGATCTTGACAACCAAAATAGTGGCCTTAGACTAGCCTGCTGTTGCACATATTTAAATGTTATATTTATTTTCAGTTATTTATTTAATGACTCGAGTCACATTGAGAATTTCAGAGTCGAGTCGAGTCACTTGTTGCACAGACTCGAGCCGAGTCAATTGACTCGAGTCATTACAACTCTGCAAACTAGTTGCATGATGTTTATTCCATCTCTTACTTGCTCTCAGATGCACCAGCCAGATGAATACTAAAGTAGAGGAAAGATAAGTCAGAAGTACAGAGGGATGGACGGACATAAAGTACCTTAACTAAATTAGTTTGCTATACAATTGAAGCCGACAGCACAACAAAGTTAATTAAAACAAAGAAATATGATTGTTTCTTGGTGCTTCAGTACAGGGCAGGAGCAGGGGTTTTAAAAGTGTGGGGGTTCTAGGGGTGGGACTGCTCAAACCATCCAAAGGTGCTCCTTTTATTCTTCTTTACAAGAAACTAATTATTTGGCTATTGCCTTCCTGTCCAGCATGTCAAGCTTTTCCTTGTGATAATGACACAGCCACACTGTTCTGACGTGTTTGTGTCATGGTGCTCCAGAACCATGTTTTTAAGCCTCCGGAGCCCACTAAACCCTCTCTCCGCTTCAGCGGATGACACTGGGACAACAATAAGCAATCTGACAAGTGTTTCAACTTGAGATCAAAGAGGCCACGGACCTCTAGACACATCCCCTGAGTCGAACAACGTCACTTCTGGACTGGATATTAAACTTAGTTCTGAACATTGCTAGTATTTTCTTCAGACATTCTGAATTGAGCTCTGGGTACTTTTGCACAATATCATGTACCTCTCCAGTTAAGGGGACTTACCAGATTTCTGATAAGTCGCATCCGTTACTGCTCAAATTGTTCTCTAATCTGCAAATCCACAATATCAAGGACTTTGTAGTACTCTACATGCATGAATGTACATGTGCAGGAGCACATCCGGAAAACGTTAAGGTGGCTTATGGACATGTGGAGCTGCAATTGGAGTAAGTTTTTCACACATCTGTGATGCTACAGTTTGGAAACAATCAGGGTGTTGTCTTTAACACAGGCGACAGCAGAAAGCAGCTAGTATAGTTTGTGTTCTGTGCTGGAGGAAAACATTGAGTCTCCAACTCTGTTGTTTGCTGCTGCATCATAGGCCTGACCACATAAGCCTGTGATGGGTAAATTGAGGTATAGCAATACGTCCTTCACCACCCTCGCCTGCTTTTCTCTGGTGGTCAATGGAACATAATTTAAGCACAATGCTTGCTCTTTTCCTGACCAATCTCTAGTGCCATCCATCATTATGGAGAACTGCAAGTGTGGAAGTGATCAAATCTTGTCAACAATGTCCCTAACAATGGAGGTGCTGATCAAGTTTAGAAACTCGTTTTGAATTGTTCCCGATGTGTAAATGTGTTTTTTACATGCCAACCACATGGCGAGGCATGGGTCATCTTCTGCTTTATAATTAAGCAGTTGATCATGATTTATGTCACTCGAGTCATGACCCGAGAGCTAGACCCTTTCTTGAAGTGGAGCTGAAATGGAGCCATGGGAATCTGCTGTACCACTGTGTTTAGAATGCTAGGATGCCTTTTTTCCACTGTGCTTAACAATTAATTTTGGATCTGGTTGATTTGGTTTAGTTGCTGAGAATGGTTGGTTGGAGACGACCACAGCAGACGTGTCCAACACCTCTGTGACCTGCAATATACCTTCCCTCATCCTCACCTTCTCCTGTGTTCTCTCCCCCTTCTCCTTATATCTTTTGTCTTCTTTTCCCCTGGACCTTACTTCACAAACACCCTACATGTAAAGTAAATAAACACTCATTGACATAATGGAACTCCCGCGGGTGCGACGCGCCTACTTCAGTTTTAAAAAAATGGGCATGACAAAACTTTAAGGTTGTCAGCACACTGGTTGCATGATCTGACAATAGTATTTATTTCTATTCATCAACAAATGTG
Organism: Galaxias olidus; assembly: GCA_026901105.3. Lineage (NCBI taxonomy): Eukaryota > Metazoa > Chordata > Actinopteri > Galaxiiformes > Galaxiidae > Galaxias > Galaxias olidus. The sequence continues at coordinate 34,830 of JAPMUY010009603.1, forward strand.
TAACATGCCTGCTAAATACATAACAGAATAAATAGCAACAATGTCCTTTGATATTGTAATGACTTTAAAACAATATCCAGCCGTTGATCTGTTGAATATAAAGTACAGTATCCAGTACGTAATGGAATGTACCTGACATTTGCAATCGTATGTGTGTCGTATATGTGTCGTACATGTGAAACTATTAGTCCTGTTTATAAGATTAATTGCAACTAGCTTATGTAACAATTTAGGTAAAATAAAAAGGTCCCCTGGTTGTATTCCAGTTCGTTGTCACAAAAAGCAGGTCCTAGTATTAGTATTATTATTATTATGAATCTTGACGGTTCAAATTATGCAATTTATTTTTGTAAGTAGTTTGAAAATAATTTCTAAAATGTTCTAATAGTAACTGCTTAGAAATGTATTTGCTGGGACACAAATAATGCATCTGTGAGAAAGTATGTCTTGCAGCACAAGTTTCAGACTGCCTCAGACAGCTAGATTAGCGATGACAGCTCGGGTAAACTCATCACTTGTGGCATAGCCCCCCAAGTCTCCAGTGCGCACCTGTAACAAATAGAAGTAGTGTGTTACTTATTTACACACACACAAACACATCACTTCAGCAACAGATGTAATAAATGGTGCAAACAACCACGTCAAGTGTGTAGTAAAGCATTTAATCTACCCCTTGAAAAAGAATGATGGAGGAGATTACATTTGAATTGGACAGACTAGACCATGTATTGGATCATACATTTGTTTCTTTTAAATGTTTACATTTTCATAATTTTATTTAGTTCCATTTTTTTATTCTGTGCCTTGTTTTACAGGACACTGCTGCAAGAGAGACAATCTCAGTGAGTTGACCTGTATAAGAAAATAGCAATTCAATGACAGGCCTACCTACTTAATTTAACCATTTGGAACTCATGAATCCCTCAAATATTGTTAAAGGCTTCAAGTGACTAAGATTAAGTTACATACAATTTTATCTGTGAATGCTTATTTAGGCCCATTTGTACTGTATGGTTAGGTTAAACTAATATTTTACACACTGGGTCTACACAGGAAAAACACGTTACATTTATTATGCCTGTTGCCATAGCACTAGTGCCGCATTTCTGGTAAACACTGGCCGATTAGAGCCACAACAGAAGAAGCTAATTGTTCCTGGAACAGGACTTTCCACAATATTTCTTACTCCACGGTTAAACTGGATTTAAATGGATTCTAACTTGACTTAGCGTAAGTTATAAAAGATTTTGTCAAGCAACAACTCAGGCAAGAAAGGCATTTTATTTTTACCAAAACATATTCTCACGGTCCTAGACCGACACAGGAATAAACCGTATTTTTTTTTTTTCATTGGCCACAATACAACTTCATGCATCCAACATCAATAGTCATTCTAAGAAGTAATACATAGAAACTGCAGATAGCACACACATTACTGAAAAACCATACCATGCATGACCCCAATACAAAAATGAAAAATAATTCTGTGGGATGGCACTTAAGACAAAGCTTGAATGTTCCTTACATCACAACGTTATTATCCCATTACAATACTCATCTATTCAAACTACAGACCCTGAAGGCAATAGTGGTATAACTCAATTGATCTAAGAATAAAAAGTGTGCCAGATTTAATGTTTGGAGGTGAACAAAAAATTTGAAATTGAAACCTACAAGATAATTGATGAGTTGCCTGTCCTGTTTGATTCATAGTCTTGAACAGATACTTTTCAATTGTGGCATTTTATTTGATGGAGTGCAATGACAGTGAGGTCCGTAAATGGGCAGTTGAACAATCCTTGCCAGATATCCATCCAATTTTGGCAAGATGCTGGATGACAAGCTAATTCAGTGTAGATGATTTGTAAAGGAAGAAAGACAAATCATGACAACATATCCAGGTAGTCGTGAAGAATGGAACACAGACAACAATCCCATAAATGTTTAAAAGTGACAATGGGACTCTTCATCTATCTGCCTGGGACCATTTACTGGTGGCCATGTACTGTGGTATATTTTTTTCTTTAAAAAAGAGTAAAAAAACAACTTAGAATTACAACTTTTAGGAGTTTTTGAGGCTTGTGCTGCTCTGAGGCGACAGATAAAGTCTGATTTATACTTCTACGAAAGGGGTTTCTGGGAAAGTGTAGCTCGCAGATGGCTACAGACACGAACACTGTGCAGTCCTCCGAATCCTAACTGCACGTAGCTTTTTCTCCTGTGCGTCACGCAATCGCTGTGAACATTCACGTGCATCGTACGCTGATGTTCGGACAGCAGTCTGTCTCAGGGCTGCGACTATTCAGTCAGATTTGAAGCCAAAATGCTGCCTCTAGGTACCAACGTGAACAGCGGGTTCCGTATGGTTTTTATTTTTTCAATTATTCATTTTTTCCCCTATATTTCCCCATATAATCAGAGAACGGAGCTTTGGAGACAATGCTCCAGAATGCAACCAGCGGACATTTTCCTAAGCGCGGGGGTGTACCATGGAGCAGAACGGTAGAAAGCTACCATCCGTGATTTGACGGGGGAAAGGAGGTTGAATATGCTGCTCAGAGATTGGTCATAAAAGTCCACAGCATCATCCACTGAAGAGAAAGTTGGTGGAGGGAGAGGTTTGGGCTTAGTTAGGGGAGCAGTTCTACAGAAATGTCAATTCCACAGAAACAGCATTGTGATCCGACACCCCTTGGTCATTTCTTGAATGTTGTTGATGGGGACTGACTCAGTGATGACCAGGTCAAGTATGTGCCCCCGAGTGTGTATGGGGACATCAACATGTTACTTAAGGTCAAGACAATCTATTAGGCTTAAGTCAGCCAGGTCAAGACAATCTATTAGACTTAAGTCAGCCACAGAGTGTCCACATGGATATTAAAATCTCCAACAATCACAGTATTTGTTGAAGCTGAGCAGAGTGAGGTGATCAGAGATCTCTCTTGGGCGGTATCAGAATTTTCAAATAATTTACATTTTCTTAAGTGACACCGGGGTAAACCGTACAACCGTCATACTTGCTTTTTCGACAAGGAGGCAGCAATTAACGTGATCGACAACATAAGACCTATTTCGACATCAATTCAAACACAAAAAACAATAGTTTTGCGCTAAAATAATTTTTTAAAAACACTGACATTTGTAAAAAACAGTACTTTAATAAAACATTTAGTACTGGAAAAACAAACCTTCTGTGAGTTGGTGCAAAGCTGTTGGTCTGCATGCTATGAACTGGCCTATAGTATAGGCTACAAGATTCTCAACAAACTTAAATTAGGCAGAGTAAATAAAACACATGTTATAAATGGAAGATAAACAAAATGTAAATAAACATTCAAGTTTACTTGGGGCCTGGTAATAAAAGCTAGCTGCATCTAGTTAAGATTTTTCACACGCCACCCTACACCCCCTCGTGGTCAAAATATGTAATTACGCATGCTATGTGAGTGTTTCTCATCCAGCAACTTAAAGCTGCGGCACTTCATCTTCATTTTTTGCTTTTTATTACAGTTCACGGTTTGGAATTTAACACCGCATGTATTTTTTCACACTGGGGTTTACGGTTAAACCGGAAATTGGCACAACCCTAATCTCAGGTATAAAAGACGGATTGGGTTTAGGGGGGCAGTATACAAGATGAATGGTCATGGAGTAGGGTTATCATTTAAGGGCAAGTCATTTAAAAGAAGATATATTTTAGCAGGGGCAAGGGGGACAATTGTAACTCAGTGATGAATGATTGCTAAACCACCACCACAGCCAGAGCCACGAGCCTTTTCAAAACAACAGTAACCAGGGGAGCAGGCCTCATTAAGGGCTACGTAATCCGGAACCATAGTTCCTTAATTAATGTGGTGCAGATTGGAGTGCTATAGTTGTTAAAACGCTGAAGTTGAGACATGGACTAATCCGGTGCCATGTCAGGCGGAGAAGTTGCTAGCTGCAATCGGTCGATAATTGCAGAAACGGGCTAATGGGCAGTGGTCCATTGCTAGACTGTTAGCCTAGCAACAAGTAGGTTGTCAACAACAGCTAAGCTAGGACAAAAGCGTCAAGTGTCCCATGATGTTAAAATAGCGGAACAAAAACAAAAACTTTGAGAGTTCAATATAAAACTAATTAAAACTAATGGAACCAGCATAGAAGGAAATAAAACAAAATTACTTTCTGATGATAAAGATGATTAATGCTGAGGAGAAGCGGCGAACAAACAACTCCTATATCCTACTAATATGGCATAGAAGCTTGAGGCATTGAGGTCGAGCGATAAAGCAATAGGGCAGCTGGGAAGTGGTCTTGTTTTTTTTTTTTTTTTTTTTTTTTAAATGAATCGCCTTATTGAATTGGGTTACATTGTATTCACACACCATCTTGGTCATTATGAGACTGCATTTAAATATATAAGAAGATACATTGCATGTATTTACAGGCTTTTAAGTATAGAAATAAAGCTATCCCACCCAAATCAAAATGTGTCATTGGTTTGAATGGTTATTGCCTAATAGATCCATCAGATCGATTTGTATTTAATTTTATTTAATTTAATTTAATTTAATTTAATTTAATTTAATTTAATTTAAATTTAATGACATAGATGCATAGCTAATTTAACAATTAACCTTAATATAACCTAATTTGTAAAATAATGTATTGCAAGCTATAGCTTATTTTTAGCCTTCTATAGCTATTTGTTATGTTTACAGCGCATAGGGTCTACAGTCCATTGCGTTGTCTTTGTATTCCTTTTACCCTAAGTCTGAGATAACAAGCTAGTGTAAAACTTTGTTATGGTCGAGCTGTTTTTTTCTTATCTAGGTTAGATTCTTAGGCTAGAAATCAAGCAATGATGGGGTGCTCAGTTCACATTTGTTCAAACTGGTCCACCAAGGGCTGTGGCTTGCTGTTTTTATGATAAGTTACACCGTGACTATCACCCTGACCTGGTTGTCAAATCAATAACTAGCATGTTAAATTTTTTTTGATTTCTCTACAACAAGCTGTACTGTGCTTCATGTTCAGAGGTGTGCTAAATTTGTAAAAAAAACGTTACATAAACAGGGCTGCCAAGTGTTTTGGCCATCGATCTAGAATACATTTTGGCATGACCAATGTGTGCAGACTACAGTAAAACCATTATCTACGTGGTTGTGTTGGTCGAGAGTATGCTCGTCGCATGCACGCCATCTAATTTGCATGCTTGGTTCCGGAAGTTGTGACTATTCGACAAGGTCTGAGAAAGCCGTTCTTGGCTTCAGTGCCATTTCAATTAATCCGTGTGGCTTGCAGCTTTTATTTTAATTTTTTAGTTCGATGGTTAGCTTACATGCTTCCACTGGGGGCAATGTTGCATTAACTAACCCAGAGTGTACAGAAATAAATTAAGAAACACTGATACGGACCGTCACAGACAGTGACCTCTATTTTTGTAGGTTTTTTGCCGAGGGGTCGTACAAATGTCTTTATTTTCCAACCTTATCCACGAGTTTCTCTTCAAACTGCCCCATTTTTGTTTTAATGGGGATCAGAGTGCGTTTCCAACCCAAATAGTACCGGATATATTCTCTCCACCTCCTTCCTTCCCTGCTCAACCAATCAACGATTGTTTGACACACAGGAGAAAAACCTAGACGCTGTTAGGATTTAGCGGACTGCACTGTTCGCGGCCCTCTGTGAGCTACGCTTTCTCAGAAACCCCTTCTATGCGTAGCTACGCAGAGATGCTTGCGTGCATTTTCACAGAAGTATAAACTAGCCTAAACTGTGGAGTTGGGAGCCTGAAAATAATAATGATAATATGAACCAAGAACGCAAAAAAGTTAAAAGGCTAGTTCATCAATGGCAAGAAAGAAAACATTTTAAGCAGTTTACAATGGAAAGCTGCATCATGGTAAACACTTATACTGGTTGAAAACGCTATCAAGAGAAAGGAAGATTATAGCAGCAATGACTGTGCTGCCATGCTTCTCAACACCATCGCTACCAACATGATAAAAGCACTGCCTGAAGTACAATACAAAACTGATTCAAATTAAAAAAAGACTGATGACACCATTGACCATCTGTTGACGTTTTTTTCTTCTTAAAAAAGACAGCTGGGGAGTGACCAAGCATCTGGAGTGGTTTTTGGGGTCAGTTAAGTGGGGCATTAATTATCAAGGGGCTGAACATAAATCCAGCAGATTGTACTGCGGAGGTCCAAAGTTAGGGTGCGAGGACAGGGGTCTGGGCATCTTAGTAAACTGGTCGGTGACGCAGGTTGTCCACAACAGCACGCACAAAGTCCCCAGTGGTGCTGTAACCACCAAGGTCCCGCGTCCTCACCTAGGACCCACACACAAAGACAGTATGCCGGAAGAGAGGGGATCCAATGAGGGACGAGGGCACTTTAAACATCTATTATTAAAAAACAAAAAATCGTGAAAAGATATTCAGAGATTTTTATTTTATTCATACACATTCACTGTTTGGGGAGGGCAAAATCTGATTTAGGGTTAAGAGAACGCTATATAACCTTGAAGAACATTTAAAATAAAAACACACTTTATAGATATTATATGCCAATTTCAGAAATGTCAGAGATTTTGTTTATATTTTTTGCTACAGGCATTAAACCCTCAGTTTTAACCCCTATGTTAATTGATTTTGATATGATCCAAGCAGCTCGTTAGTAGTACATATTGTGTTTAGTAGATAGTCGTTCCTCTTGTGTAGATCTACAGAATTTTAAAAAGCATTTGAGGAGGCAACTTGCAAAGCCTGTTAAGTCACATTCATAAAAACGTATTCCTCTTGGACAACACAAGGACGCTTCAAGGTAACGTTCCACAAAAAAGAATGATGATCAAAACATGCTAAGTCAGCATAAATTCAATTGAAAAGATAGTCAATAAAACGTGACACAAAATCTACTTTTCTGAAGAATTAACTTTCCCTGACATTTTGCAAGTGACCTCCTTAATTGTACACCTCAAATAATTTTTCACTCAATTCCCAAATCTTATCTGACAAACTTCCAATGTAGCGTACAGTTTTGTATTGAGGCTCACAGTTGTTGACGTTGTTGTAAACCCAAACTGCACCAAAACGTAATTAGGGTCAGTTCATTAGAGCGGTAGTTCTCAAATGGGGGTACGCATACACTCAGGGGTACGTTGGAGTACTGCAGGGGGTGCGTGAGAATTGTTTTAAATGTTAATAAAAAAACTTTCGTAAGTCCTCAAATAATTATACTGTAATAATTACAGTAATAAATTAAATGCAAGTTCAATAAACCACATTTTCTATTCAATATTCTTATTTTCAAAGCAATTTATTTCTAAAGCAACAGAGTCACGTTCACAATAACATAACATCATTGTGAGGTCCGTGTGCCGCGATCTCGTGAACGAAACAGCAATTTCGTTAGGGAAAACATACATTTAGTTATGTTCTTCTCTAAAAACCGTCATAACTGGGAATCCCGCACCAGTGTCTGTGCGTCAATGACAAGCCGTGTGAAAGAACTGAAAGCACAAATTCATAATTGAAAACCCTAAAGGGCAGAGGACTCACTGTCATACACAGGGGGAAAAAATCTCCTGTTTTGCATGATGTTTTTAACTAAGTCAAAGCCACTTAACTGTTTCACGTGAAATCATGGGAGTTGAGATAGTATATATTCTTACTGGTTCAGCAAAGACCCGCTTTCTTCATTGGTATCCAAATACAGTACTGTGCATAAGTTTTAGGGAAGGGATGCTGTTTTGAAGGCGAAGGGTGGTTATACCAAATGTTGATTTGATACAGATTTGCTTTTCTCTCACTTTGTATTTTATGAATTGATAAAAAGAAAAAAACAATGAACGTTCATATATTTAAAAAAAAATAAATTCTTACTTTAAAGCCTTCACACCTGCCTAGAACCTTTGCACAGTACTGTATGTATTTACAAAACTTTGAATCCCATGAAATGAAATGAAATGAAATTAAACCCATTTCTCCGACCAAATCTAGTCAACCAGAGCTGACCCCAGTATTATGCATAAAAATAATAATTAGAATAATCCCGAAATTGGTTGAAAAATATATTTCAAAGAATGTACATAATAAAGACAAAGTTTGAGAGCCACTGCCTTAGGGTTTAAATAACGGTGGGATTAGGCTTCACACAGACACACACTAACTTACCTTTCCCTGTTTGATGACCTTTTTGACGGCATCTGACACCATGTTGGAGTGGTATTCCAGACTATAACACAATACAGGGACAATTGAGACAACTAGATGAAAACGGTCTAACACGGCACACCATCTAGGCATAACCATATTACCACTAAAACATACACTGGCAAAGATGTTACTGGGATGGTGGGAGGTCCTTCCTTTCCAGTAAATTCTGTTGGCACTCCTAATAATTCATTTGTCAATTATTTGATTCGATCATTTCAGGACTATCCAGCAATGTCACACCTGATCATTATGATAGGTGGAAACAATACAAAAAACAAATGAGCACCACCCTAAGTTTAGTTTAACTCTTTTCCAAAATGGAAAACAAGACTTTTTGCTGTGTTAGCGCAATGGCACTACGCAAATATAAAGCGGCCAGATAGCTACAGTCTAGCTAAAACCAAATCCCAAAGAGTTGTTTCAAAGGTTCAAAACAGAGAATGGCTCACTTGAGGTGCCTGAGCATGTTGGCAGCACTGAGCAGCATGGCTGTGGGGTTGGCAATGTTCCTGCCCATAGCCTGGGCAAAGGGATGACGAGCACCCTGACAAAAGAGAAAAGGAAAATCTGAGGATAGTAGTTCACAGAGTATGCACTAGGGATGTCACGATACCAGTTTAGTAGTTGATACCAGTGAAATTCCACGATTCTCGATACCCAATTTGATACCCACCATGGTAAAAAACGAAACAATAAATGAAATCCCATATACTAAAACATTACAAAAAACAACAGTGGCATGTAGCCTTCAAACAAAAAAATTAAAAAGAAACAATTAAAATTACAAAAAAAGAACAGTGGCAATTCTATTATTGAAAACAAGCAATATTGTTTTTAATTACAAACAATAATCTTTTAATGATAGCACATCCTTTCAATTGTAGTACCCGGCCAAGACGTGAAAAAATACTGGAAATAATAAATAGGTCTTTAGAGATATGGGGTCAAAAAGATTAAGCCTGTTACTTTAGGATGTGGCATTGTGGGAGCATGGGGGCGTGTGAGTTCACTTTCATTTTCAACTAATGTGGTGGTTCTTGTGCAAACGAGTGAATGAGACAAAAACAACAGTTCCCTTTAATTTCCATAGTCCGCCTGTTTCATTGCTGCATGTTAACTTAGAATGAAATAAACAACCAACTAGGCTGGCGCTGTTTAAACTAGCGCATTATTCCGGAGTTCTCCCGACTAGTCTGGAGGACGCGTGACGGGAAAGTAACACCAGGCCTATATAAAATAAACAACTATTAACATTACAAAAAATAGGCCAATTTATGTAATTATAAAAAGATACATTCCCGCATATTTTATAAACACGTCTAAGCGAGATCACGAGGAGAGTGAAATATTTCCATACTGCATTGGGGTGGAAACTACTACAGCTAATTCAGGGGAAAGGTTTGTTATCTCTTGGGAGGACCCAGCATACGTCAAGAGAAAGTGAATTTTTCCTGTTTTGTTTTTTTTGGCCGATGCTGTGATTGCCTTTCTATAGGCCTACTTGTTCGTTTCAGATTTTTTATTTGAGTTTGCGGTAGCTTACAGCAGGGGAGGCAAAACTATTACGGCTGAGCCAAACACTTTATCGTGACAAAACATTACAGGTGTTTACACGGGACTCTTCCAGCCTTGGAGAATTTAGCTAGAAAAAAAGATTTGCTCCGCGAATTAACAACCAAAGGGACGTCTTTTTGCTGGTGTTTACTCGCTTACATAAAATGTTTTAATTGCAGTCGGTACCTTCGGTACTGTAGAAAACTAATACCGTCACGTTTTTTTAATTTTGGCATCGACGTGGTGCCGAAGTATCGGTTCTCGTGACATCCCTAGTATGCACTGTGGCAAAAACCATGCAGGGATTGTGTAGGTATTGATCAAAACCAGTGCACATGCAAAAAATACATATGACTTTAAAAAAAAAATACAAAATTAAAAAGGGTAACAGTGTAGGCCAAGTTAGCTTCTTACGGTCTCAAATACAGCATAATCAGCGCTGTAGCTCTCCCCAGGGACCACTCCTGCACCTCCAACCAGCCCAGCAGCCAGGTTATCAATGATGTTGCCGTACAGGTTGGGCATCACCAGCACGTCAAACTGGTAGGGGTTCTGTACCAGCTACACAAGAGTGGAGAGAGACATAAGGGCTTTGGTTAAGCAGAATATTAACTGACTATCTACCTTGCAGAATAGATACTTTAGGTGTAAAGAAAATGCATTCAATACAATTTCTACCAATTCCAAACACATACATAACTATAATTAAAATTAGAGTAATACTCTTGAACTGCAAATTGACATTAGTTGAGGTGACGGGCATACCTGCATGCAACAGTTGTCAATAATGATGTTCTCATATTTGATTTTGGGGTACAGCTCTGCCACCTCTGCACAGCACTGCAGGAAGAGGCCATCGGCTAATTTCCTTTAGCATAAGCGAGAGTAAAAAAGTGTTGTCAAAATTAACAAGATTTATTTTTGTGCAGACCAGCAAAAAGCCGAATAACCTGTAAGTATTAAGACCGCTTCACTGTTTCCACATGTTGATATGATGTTTCTACAACTTAACTGGAGCCCACCAGAGATGGGGACTCAAGTCGCACTTAAGTCACTCAAAAGATCGAGACTCAACTCAGTCTCAAGATTTGGAACTCGTGAACAACCTTTATTATATTGTATAATTTTTGGCGCTTTCAACATTGAGGAAATGTCAAATGAATGACAAGCCGTGTGTGACATCTGCGGTATCAAAAAGGACTCTGGATCGCGTGCATCAAACTTTAGCAAACACCTGCAAACGCACCCGGATAGGTCACATCAGCAATAAGATTAAGATATGTCTATGATGAATTTTCGCTATCTCCCTCTCAGAGCCTGTGTGCGAGCGTGGGTGCAGTTCTTTCTCTCACACACAGCAGCATCGTGCACTGAGAGAAATATACCTAGCTCTTATAGTGACAATGGTGGAGAGAACTAAACATTCAAAAGTACGGTTAAACTTCACTATGGTCGATGCTGACAATGCTTGTTACAAGTGCAACAAGTATTTTCGCATGAAAGGGCGGAAACACAAGCAATCTGTCAAAACATCTAGCGGAAGTGCATAACATTGGCCTACAGACTTGAGACTTGACTTCAAGCACAGTGGTCTCCATCATTCGCAAATGGAAGACGTTTGGAACCACCAGGACTCTTCCTAGAGCTGGCCGCCCGGCCAAACTGAGCAATCGGGGAGAAGGGCCTTGGTCAGGGAGGTGACCAAGAACCCGATGGTCACTCTGACAGAGCTCCAGTGTTCCTCTGTGGAGATGGGAGAACCTTCCAGAAGGACAACCATCTCTGCAGCACTCCACCAATCAGGCCTTTATGGTAGAGTGGCCAGACGGAAGCCACTCCTCAGTAAAAGGCACATGACAGCCCGCATGGAGTTTGCCAAAAGGCATCTAAAGGACTCTCAGACCATGAGAAACAAAATTCTCTGGTCTGATGAAACCAAGATTGAACTCTTTGGCCTGAATGCCAAGCGTCATGTCTGGAGTAAACCAGGCACTGCTCATCACCTGGCCAATACCATCCCTACAGTGAAGCATGGTGGTGGCAGCATCATGCTGTGGGGGTGGTTTTCAGCGGCAGGAACTGGAAGACTAGTCAGGATCAAGGGAAAGATGAATGCAGCAATGTACAGAGAGATCCTTGATGAAAACCTGCTCCAGAGCGCTCTGGACCTAAGACTGGGGCGAAGGTTCACCTTACAACAGGACAACAACCCTAAGCACACAGCCAAGATAACAAAGGAGTGGCTTCGGGACAAGTCTGTTAATGTCCTTGAGTGGCCCAGCCAGAGCCCAGACTTGAACCCGATTGAACATCTTTGGAGAGATCTGAAAATGGCTGTGCACCGACGCTCCCCATCCAACCTGATGGAGTCTATAACGTAAAAACATATACAGTGCATCCGGAAAGTATTCATATGGAATTGGGCTGTAACATAATAAAATGTGGAAAAAGTGAAGGGGTATGAATACTTTCCGGATGTACTGTATATGTTTTTACGTTATACTCCATTTGATTGATTGTGTGACAGAGGTTCTGTTAGCCGACAATAGCCGGCTTTTCAAAAGCCGATAAATAAAATAGTCACCGGACTATGGCTATGTCCAAGAGAGAAAAAAAACTTTTTAAAATCATACCTTTTAAAATAGCAAAGATGTCTATTTATTCCTGTTTCCAGTATGCCTGCCTAAAGGGGATTCTCTATTAAAACAAGACTGCAGCCAGTCACGACTTCTGGAGGGCAAAGTAACGAGCCTGATGCGCATCACAAGCAACTCCAATGACTTGCAGCTCTGATTTTCAAAAGGCAGCGGGCGTCTCACTTCGAGCATGCAAAGGCCCGGATGCAAGTGATTTCAAATTATAATAGGGGCATATTGTGTCCCAAACCAACATTTCAAATAAAAAGTATATACACTTGTGTGACTCAGCGCTAACAAACAGGCATCGTCTTGTCTTCCTTCTGTCTCTCACACGCGTGCACACAAAGTGTTTTTAAAGAAATATTTATTTAAAAAAAAATAAAAACTTTGGTGGCTAGAAACATTCGGGTAAGCCCCTACTGAATGACCTACTTAGCGACACGCCAGCACCACTGAACGCACTCAACGCGGTTAATGACGACGACCGGTCAATTTATCAAAAGTGGTCAATTTGATGGTAGCCGGTCCCGGTGTCTGACGGCAAATTTTCTAACGGAAACACTGGTGTGTGAGTCAAAGTGCGCCTGCACTTGATATTAGATTGGACACACACACATAAACAAAATAATTTTGCCACACTGCGCCACAATTGCTTGTGGCCGATTAGTTGGCATAGTTATAGCTAACTACTAGCTATTACATGGAATGACTATGAAGAGATGGCTTATAACGGTTAGCAGAGCTGCCAACTCTCATGCACTGAAAGTCACTGAAATGACCCTCTTCACGCTCTCACTCCACACCGCATATTTCTCATGCATTCACACATTTGCTTTTTCATCACCAACCTGATTGTTCTGGGGGGTCCCGACTCAAAAAGGTTGAGAACCACTGCCTTAAAGTACTGTGTAAAGTGTGTGAATGCTTGAGTAAATTTACAGTTTAAAATGTTTTTTTACATTTGCATTTCTACAAGCCTGTTTTTGCTTTGTCATTATTGGATAGTGTGTAGATTTAGAATAAAATTTTTTTTTTATCCATTTTAGATTAAGGTTGTAACGTAATCGAAAGTGAAGGAGATCTAAAAAATTTCTGAATGCACTGTAGGTTTTGCGTAAACGCACACGTTACACCATTTGCTAAATATACCCCGAAATCAGGTTAAATTGTCGAGTTCACTAGGTAGTTTTTTTTGGTCTCAGATCCACCCACATGATGTTAGCCTTGTGTACAGCAGTGACCTTGCTGCGACCCTTTTTGGTGGCGTAGTCAAAGGCAAACTTGGCGATACGCCGAGACTTCACTCTTGTGATGATCTTTAGACACTCCACCACACCTGTGACACTCTGAAGAGGAAAAAGGAAATCATGAGTCTAGACATTTATCCAAACATGGTTTTACTTTTGTGTGGGAATGCAAATCCAATTCAATAAATGACAAGCAGATTTTGTTGAGGTAGATGTTTTTCCAGGGGCAGTAAACACTTTAACAAATGTGTCTGTTGGGTGTAGAACAGATCCATAAATACCTCATGTTCCAGTGAGCTGTACTCTCCCTCGGTCTGCTCACGGATGATGACCAGGTCCAGGTTGTTGTGGCGCGTGCTGTAGCCTGGCAGGCTGTTTACGTGCACCACGTTGGCAAACAGGTCGAGCTTCCGTCTATACAGAAAGTAAAATAGAATATGAACATACCCATAGCAGTGCACACACACATATTGCTACAGTATTTACAGGTTTTTACCTCAGTCTCATTTCGTAAGAGGCAAGCTCTCCTTTGAACTCCATGGGAGTGTGGATCTTGCCTGCATGTGCAGATGGACAATACACCAAAACACATTTTGTCAAATATTTACACTGAAATGTTAAATTCCTTTATATTTTAATTGAAAGCCTTTCATAAACAATGAAAAATCATGTCTCCATGGAGCCTAGTCTTTACCCTTCATGGCCACTCTGTTGGTCCTCATAGAGGTCAGCACCTGCTCCAGTTTTTCCTCACTGGCCATGTGCTGCACTTCGCTCAGGTGGAACTCTTCAAATTCCACAGGGACATCACCTGCCTGGAAATGCCAAAAGCAGGGTACAATAAGACCACAGTGAGGTTGTACACATTTCAGGTATTCACAAAATAATAATATTTTCTGTGACCAGGCTTTTCCATTTTGCTGTTGTACTAATTGGGTTTCTAATATATTTTGTTGTAATTGACTACAGTTAAGGTTGTAAGTTAACATACACTTAGGTTGAAGTCATTAACACAAATTTTTATCCACTCCACAGATTTTATGTTAATAAAGTATAGTTAGGATGCAGTTAAAGTCGGTTAGGACATCTACTTTGTGCAGGACACGAGAGGCCACTGACTGCAGTAAACAGTTTTGGGCAGGGTCAATTGTCGGCAGAGTTAAATGTTTAACTCCACCTTCTTGTCAGGAAGTGGAACAAACCCGCGTTTCTTTTCTGAGGGACACAAACGAGGAACGGAACATGCTACCCGTTCAGTCTCAAAGGTAGGCTTACACAATCATGTTCAGGATTTTTTTAATGATAAAAAAAAAAAAAAGTGTGACTTGTTCTTTAGAATTTTTCATATATCATGTTTTCACAATAATTGCTGTTGTATTGTAACTGACAAAATTGAATTGACAAAGTTAAACTCAGAAAGTTCTTGTGATAGTTGACTGATTAGAAAGCCATTGACAAGAAAGCCATTGACGACTCGCTAGTGCATGTAGCGGGAATATTACAACGCCGAAACAACCCAAATAGCAGCTGACAAGGTACTGGATCCGCCCACAACTCGTCAGATTCACAGCACTTGAACGGTCAAGAAGCTGAGCGCCTTTGCGCCGAATGTGGCTGGAATCATCTGATAGACAGCAGTGAAGTTAGGTTCCCAGATAACAAAATTAAACTGGACCGAACATGGGCCAGACGTATTCAACATTTGCTCCAGATCGGTAAATTAGGTCCGCCCCAGCATCTTTTCGCACAATGGATAAAAACCGGTGTGACGGCCCACATTTAAGTAAACTGAGTGCAGATAAGATATAAAACATAAAAATAACCACTGGATAAACAACTTTTGTGCAACTTGTAGTGATGGGCGGGTCAGGGTTTTAGTACCTGCACCCACCCGACCCGTTATGAGAACCAACCCGCAAAAATATGCGTTAATCATTGACCCGAACCCGAACCTGACCCGCAAACCACCAACGTTATGCACTATAGTAGCACAATTATCAGGACTGAGCGCCACGGCTCTCTCTCGCCTTCCCACTGGGAAGATCTAAGCAACACAAGCGCAAATTTGTAATAGAGCTGCGACCACGTGCATTGTGTACAATTTAGGGGAAAATTCTGTAGGTGAAGCCTCAACACTCTAAAACACGTGCGTGCGAGCGAGAGAGAGACAAGTAATGCACACACTGTTTCTGCAAGTGATTAATAACTTCCTCAGAAAGCTGCTTTGTCACTTTGACCCACCCGTCTGAACCCACTTTGTGGTTCCAGACAGAATATTTTGGCCAAAAATGTCTCTTTTGATGGTAAAGAGTTGCCTACCCTAGCCTTGACCAGAGTTACAGAAAACGGTTACATTAGCCAGTGTGAATTAGAAGCTCGAATGAAAGTAACATTCCGATTTGAAGACGTCTTGATACTACTGCTAAGGTACGATGCCAGTCTAACTCAAACAATAAAGTGCTTATGCTGGGTAAATACAGTTGTAAAGTTGGTGTGCAGTTTTTCGAGCAACAGTACGTTTTATGACTGATTTATCGAATAATTTGAGTTTTTGAGGGATCTTTTATTTTTGCGCACCTTTATACACAAGCGACAATATAAACAAATGTCGCGTAGTTGATGATGCAAGTGTACTCTGGTACGGCACAACATTACTAGTGTGAATGCTGACCGACGGGGGAGTGAGGAGCGGGGCCAATCGTACTCGGGCAACAACAAACAATCGTACCTAATGTGAAAACGCCAAGAGAGATCTCTTACTTCTGGGTTGATAATAGAGAAAATGCATCATAAACAAATGTCTTAATCTTATTGCAAAATAAAAACTAAGCTGGTGAGATGCGCCACATAATTTTTATGTAGCAATAATACGTAAAATTTCTTAAGTACCAAGAGCAGAACCGATCCATACCACGGTCTTTAATAATTTAGCCCCAGGGCCCGTTTAATTACGGGTTTTGGTACCCATCCCTAAATGTGGCTATTGAAAGTTGAACCAATCACACCTTCAATGGATGATCAACATACCTTGAACACCTCCTTGACAGCAGTCATCAGCTCGGGGCCCACACCATCCCCTGGAACCATGGTTACTTTGAAAGTGGCATCAGCTCGGGCAGGGGGTGCCTCTGGAGCGCACAGACTGGCACTCAGACTTAGTGGTCGTGTAGCTACATGCTGCAACTTGGGACCACCCAGGCCCTAAAGTGAATGTTATAACAAAAGCTAAGTAAGACACAAGATTAGGGATGTGCGCGACTAGTTGACTAGTCGGTTAAACCATTGCTGGTCGGCACCAGAAATACTTGTCGGTTAAACGTGTTATAATATTTATGTACCTATTTAAATTACATATTGACATAACTTGCACTGAAACGTGTGTCTTCCTAGCCAAATGTTGCTTTTTCAAACGAACATCAGTTACTAACGTTAACAGCGCTGGACAAAAAAAATGTGGGAAAAAACAAAACACATTGAACTGTACGGCAAGTTAAACCAGCAAGGAGGAAAGTGGGACAAATAATGACGCCACGTAAAACCAGCGTAGTTTGGCAGTGCTCTGATCGTCTAGATAATTAGAATGAGGGAAAAAGGTTGTATTGTGGCCGGGCTGTGTCAGAATTAACTGGCATGTATAGCCACTAGACCGGAGCAATGCGTAACCACATAAAGCATGTGGACGTTAACCTGCAAATAGAGAAGGCTGCTAGTTCTAACCAAACTCTGCACACATCATAACATCGTTTACCGCCCCAACCCGCAGACGCTATGATTACGCTAGGCTAACTCGACTCATTCAATGTTGACAGCCACGGATTGGAATGTGCTGCTGATCTATATAAAAATGTATACACATTTCAAACGTCAGATATTATTTTCCACCTTAGTAATGTCTTCGGTGTAGGGTTGTTTTCGACACAGAATCAAAACAACGTAGCGCTGTCTTTCAGCTTGTCACATCAACTTTTTGTCCACTCCTTCGAGCCAGCTCAGATTGAGCGTTCGAAATAGGCTACTGATGGGAGCGTAAACTGAAGAATCATGGAGGGGTTACCGGCGGCGATAATTATAAAATACGATATTTTTTTTGTTTGTTTATGTATTGCAGTTCATTGGCATAATACATTACAGAGATTTTATATATTTAATTAAATGTTTGTTCTTCATGGTTTAGCGTTTTTTGATGAATATCCCCAAGAACTTTGGGGACTTTTCTGACTGTTTTCCTAATTTGAGACTAGTCGACTAGTCTAAATTTAAACTTCCGTTTATACGTCAGAGAAATTAGTCGCTAGGAGCATCCCTACACAAGAGGCTAAAATGGCTATTTCAAGTAGGGCCGCATGGGATAACTAGGGACAGAGAAGTATGCCAATTGACCACTATTAAGAAGTTCTGAAACCTACGTCTAAATGTGCTCATAGTGATAAATATTCATCTTAGCCCAGACGCAGTCAAAAGATGAGACAAAGTGGTCGAAAAGGTAGGACGATTAAGATAAAAGTTTCTAATTCAATGTAAATAAAAGGCACCAAACTCGTTTTCAAGTTTTTTCAAATTAAGTGATTTAAAGTAAAAGTAAAATCTTCAGATATGGACTATTTAGTAAACTTTTTATAAAAATAAATTAGTAAATTGTTGGTTTCAGACCTTCAGGGAAAAATCAAGAAATGCATACAAATATATTCAATTGTCATTTATTCCCATACAGCATGGGCGGCCCCATCCTTCTCTCCCTCTCTCTACACCAGCAGTGGGAGAGCAAGTTTCTATTGTTACATGGACGCTGTTTCTCTTGATAGCTCTGAAATTGTCACGCACTTTGAGATATCTCTTTTTAAAATGGCAGTCAAACAACACTTTACGAATAACAAAAAAAAACTAAACAAATTAGCCAGTTTTTATTTTACCCTTTTTCATTCAAACACATGATGTCCCTGTAGTTAGCTTGTGATTATTTGGACAAAGACTGCTTTATGTACGTTTTATATGGAATTATTAACTGACGTGTAATAATCCAAAAATCAATAACGATCACTTATGAACGTAATCATAACTTAAGCATTGAAGCAGCCATGTTACTAGTGTGAACGAAAGACTCAGACCCTAGTGTAGGCAAGACAAGCCCAACAGCTACAGTGTAGTTAACGGCAGCTGTATTCACGCAGCGTGAAGAAAACCGCGCTGTGTACCGTTTTGAAACTGTTTAAATCAACACAAATATAATGTGTTTGTTGATCTGAGTCTTTTAAGTCACTCCAGAGTAATACTTAGTTTCACAAAATAGAAGTGTTTATATTGTTAAGATTTAACCATTTAGTTACATGTTTTATGTGCTGTGTATTAAAAGGACAATCCTACACATTATAATCTGTTCAATGTCTGTCAGTGGTCATTGTTACGATCTCGGTAGACTCTCCCCGTCTCTTACAGCGCACTCCTGTATTTGATACAACGACACAATGGCAGAGGCGTGCCTAGAGGCTTAGGACTGAGCCTGCGCACAAACAAGGGAGGGTCTAAAGTCTAAACCAATGACTTCTCTCCATCCAGTTGACGTATGATCTTGTATTCTACCACTGTATAAAACGAGGGCACACCCCTCCCAGGTGGTGGCATTCGGTAGACTGGGTTTGTGTGTCTGTGTGTGTGTGTAGGACAGCAGACAGCTTTGTTATCTTTTGATATCATGTATTCTTGACATTATTATTTTGTATTGATTACTTTATTGATTAAAGCTTGCTATCGCTTATTCCTCTAGTCCTGTCGTCTCTCAGAACTGCGGGACGCGACAATATCTATAGATCTCCTTTTGTAGTTTAACCCTCTGAGCTCTAGGCTGTTTTATTGCCGTTTTTGATATCTTTATATTTTAACTAATATTGCAGTCATTTCTGGTAGGACACTGAAGTAACACATATCCCCAGATTCAGTACAGTTGAGGCTAATCAAGTGTGGCACTCAAACCACATTTCTGGACTGTAGAATATGGCATAATAACCATAATAAACCAAAAAAACAAAAAACGGCCATTGAATTTCTTCAGTTTTATTAGCAAAACACAGCAAAAATGCATGCAAGTACTCTTAAATTCAGTTATGATGTAGCCACTGGTGTATGGAATCACACTGAAGTGTCTGGAACCTTATAAGATCACTTTCCACTGAACTATTTACATTAGAGTGACCATTGTTCATACTCGTTTTGTACAGTCAAAATGTTCTACCATCCTGAAAAATGAAATCTTGTGGTCTAGAGGTCCCTAACTGTGATACTTGGCAGTTTCTGTAAAGTGGGGGGTCCTTACACTGCCATGTAGTGTATTTATTGCACAGTTTTCACTTCCTGTGGCCTTCTGGTGCCCTATCTGAATGTACGTTGGCTGGAACAATGGCCACAGGAGTGTGTCCATATTGCCTCTCTGCTGTGGTGTTATCCAGTTGCACCCCACACAGTTCAGTAGTGAGCAGCTCAACAAAGACCTGATGTGACATGTTGTTCTTGCACATACTTCTTTGTGGAGGATGAATGAATTGGTGACAGCAATGTCCAGAAAGTGGAAAGACGTAGACGATTGTTGGGCTAAAAGACAGGAGCAGGAGCAGAGAGGTGCCTGCTGGTCTGTGCTGGAGGGTGCTTGCTGATTTACAGGGATGGCAGGCTTTGTTGCACTCTGTTGATCTTCAACACTAATAAAAAATAAAATAAAGAAATCAAAAATAAAAGAAATGTGTCACAACAATAACAGTAATAGCAATTCAGTTACAACATTTGTAATGAAATAAAACTTCATGCAGAGAACATGAACACAGACCCACTTTTTCAGGCAAGATTTGCATTTTACAACCCACCCCCATTCAGCCTAAATTTCACATTCTACCCTCTACACCCGACACCTTTGCAACATCCCCCCACATTTACATTAGAATCAAGTTACAATGTTGGCTATCACAAAACATCAATTGCATATTATAATTCAAACGAAATTGCAAACAAGTATCATTTGGAAAATTATAACAAGTTACCATGGCTATTTCTCAATATCATGGACTATTGTGATATTGAGATAATAAAATTATCCCAGGTAAATTTGCTAAGTCGCGCCAGGATGCTTACTAGGCTAACTCACTTTCAACACACCATCGGCAAACAATAACAGGCTAACATTCCTTTCAATAAAACATTGGCAATTAGTCACGTGCATCCAAATATTATTACAATTTGAAACTACTTACTTGTCCTCAAATGGACCTATTCCTTTTCTGAAATCGTCAACATCTTGGGATTATTGGCTTGAGCGGCTGTATGAAAAACGCGCTGTCCTCTCTCTCCTCACTTTGAAATATCCTCTCAATAGCTTCTTATCAGTGTATCTTCTTCTAGACATAGTGGCTGGTAAAAGTAAAAAATACAGTTGTGTTGCGTCTCTTATCCACTGTATGATCCAATATGACATGATGCCAATGGAAAGGGTTTATCTTCATTGACATGCAGGCTGTGATGGACTCGAATGTTTCGCAATTCTTTGGAGTTGACTGGGAATATATTCTAATGATGTCATAAAACGAAAATCTAGATCAGTGGTTTATGTTGACAAGCGAGGGGCAACGCAACCTATGATAGGCTACGTGCAAGCAACATTCCCTACTTTTGTAGATCTGTGGAAAAGTATGCGAACAGCTTACATCGACCAAAATGGTCTTCAATTAAAGCTACAGGCCTCTATTTCTATTGTTAATAAATAATTTTGTCATTTCAAAACGTCTCAGAGGGTTAATAAAACAATGTTTATTTAATATCCAACGATTGATGGACTGGTTTAAGAATATATTCTTCGATCACTGATAATTCCAGATTTCCATATTTCTATTGTGGTGGTCAACACTGTGTTTGGTCGTAATGCTCTATTTTCTTTCTCAAACGGGCACGAAAAAGTCCAGCACTCCTTGTCTTCAAATGAATTTACCTCGGTGTTCCCATTATTTTTGATGGTAAAACTTTGATTCATTTTGAAGTAAACCCCTGTCAAGACACGACCTTACGGGGACTAACCAATCAGTAAACAAATATATATTTAAAATACGTGTCATGTACTTTACTTGAATCGCTACTAACTTTAATCAAAAAGTTCCATCGTGGCCTTTCAACTGTGACTAGACCGAGGTCTCTTGAAAAGATTCAGCAAAAAAAAAGTGTACGTTTTTCGAAGGTCATCATCATCGTCATCCGCTTTGTCCGGGGTCGGGTCGCGGAGGTAGCAGTTCAAGCAGGGCATCCCAAACTTCCCTTTCCCGGGCCACATTAACCAGCTCTAACTGGGGGATTCCAAGGCGTTCCCAGGCCAGTGTGGAGATATAATCCCTCCACCTGGTCCTAGGTCTGCCCCGTGGCCTCCGCCCAGCTGGACGTGCCTGGAGGCGGCCAGGTGGCATCCTTGCTAGATGCCCGAACCACCTCAACTGGCTCCTTTCTACGCAAAGAAGCAGCGGCTCTACTCCGAGTCCCTCACGAATGGCTGAACTTCTCACCCTATCCCTAAGGGAGATGCCAGCCACCCTCCGGAGGAAACTCATTTCCACCGCTTGTATCCGCGATCTCGTTCTTTCGGTCATGACCCACCCTTCATGACCATAGGTGAGAGTAGGAACGAAGATAGACCGGTAGATGGAGAGCTTTGCCTTCTGGCTCAGCTCTCTCTTCGTCACAACGGTGCGATAGAGCGACTGCAACACCGCACCTGCTGCTCCAATTCTCCGGCCCATCTCTCGTTCCATTTTACCCTCACTCGAGAACAAGACCCCAAGATACTTGAACTCCTTCACTTGGGGTAAAGACTCATTCCCTACCTGGAGTAGACAATCCATCGGTTTCCTGCTGAGAACCATGGCCTCAGATTTGGAGGTGCTGATCCTCATCCCAGCCGCTTCACACTCGGCTGCGAACCGATCCAATGAGTGCTGCAGGTCGCAGAGTGATGATGCCATCAGGACCACATCATCTGCAAAAAGCAGTGATGCAATCCTCTGCCCACCAACCCGCAGCCCCCCTCCCCCGTGAGATCCTGTCCATGAATACCACAAACAGGATAGGTGACAAAGCGCAGCCTTGGAGGAGGCCAACCCTCACCGGAAACGAGTCCGACTTACTGCCGCAGACCCGGACACAGCTCTCGCTTTGGGAGTACAGAGATTGGATGGCTCTGAGTAGAGACCCCTTCACCCCATACTCTCGCAGCACCTCCCACAGTATCTCCCGGGGAACCCGATCATACGCCTTCTCCAAATCCACAAAACACGTGTAGACCGGATTGGCATACTCCCAGGCCCCCTCAAAGATCCTCGCGAGGGTAAAAAGCTGGTCCGTTGTTCCACGACCAGGCCGGAAACCGCATTGTTCCTCCTCAATCCGAGGTTCGACTATCGGTCGAACCCTCCTTTCCAGCACCCTGGAGTATACTTTCCCGGGGAGGCTGAGTAATGTGATGCCTCTGTAGTTGGCACACACTCTCCGGTCCCCCTTTTTGAACAGGGGAACCACCACCCCGGTCTGCCACTCCTTAGGTACTGTCCCCGACTTCCACGCAATGTTGATAAGACGTGTCATCCATGACAGTCCCTCAACACCCAAAGCCTTCAGCATTTCTGGGCGGATCTCATCAACCCCTGGGGCTTTGCCACTGTGGAGTTGTTTGACTACCTCAGTGACCTCCGCCAGGGAGATTGATGCTGATCCCCCATCATCCTCCAGCCCTGTCTCTACTATGTAGGGTGGGTTTGTCGGGTTCAGGAGTTCCTCAAAGTGCTCCTTCCACCTCCCAATCACCTTGTCAGTTGAGGTCAACAACGTCCCATCCTTACTGTATACAGCTTGAATGGTTCCCTGCTTTCCCCTCCTGAGGTGTCGGATGGTCTTCCAGAACCGCTTTGGCGCCAGCCGAAAGTCCTTCTCCATGGTTTCTCCGAACTCCTCCCACACCCGCTGCTTTGCTTCTGCCACGGCCGAGGCTGCAGTCCTTCGGGCCTGTCGGTACCTTGCAACTGCCTCCGGAGTCGCCCGGGACAGCATGTCCCGGAAGGCCTCCTTCTTCAATCGGACGGCTCCCCTGACCACCGGTGTCCACCAGGATGTTCGAGGGTTACCGCCCCTTGAGGCACCCAAGACTTTGAGACCACAACTCTCAGACGCAGCTTTAGCAATGGAGGCTTTGAACATCGCCCACTCCGGTTCAATGCCCCCAGCCTCCACAGGGATGCCAGAGAAGCCCCGCCGGAGGTGTGAGTTGAAGGCCTCCCGGACCGGGGACTCCTCCAGACGTTCCCAGTTCACCCGCACTACACGCTTGGGCTTACCAGGTCTGTCCAGAGGCTTCCTCCGCCACCTGACCCAACTCACCACCAGATGGTGATCAGTTGACAGCTCTGCCCCCCTCTTCACCCGAGTGTCCAAAACATATGGCCTCAGGTCCGATGATACGATAACAAAATCGATCATCGACCTTCTGCCTAGGGTGCTCTGGTACCAGGTACACTTATGAGCATCCTTATGTTCGAACATGGTGTTCGTTATGGCCATTCCATGACTAGCACAGAAGTCCAATAACAAGCCACCACTCGGGTTCAGATCGGGGAGGCCGTTCCTCCCAATCACGCCTCTCCAGGTGTCTCCATCATTGCCCACATGTGCGTTGAAGTCCCCCAGCAAGACTACAGAGTCCCCCTCAAGAGCCCCATACAAGGCTCCATCCAGGGTCTCCAAAAAGGCCGAATACTCCGAACTGCTGTTCGGTGCATAGGCACAGACAACAGTCAGAGTTTTCCCCCCATGACCCGAAGGCGTAGGGAGGCGACCCTCTCGTCCACTGGGGTAAACTCCAACATAGAGGCACTTAGCCGGGGACTCGTAAGTATCCCCACACCAGCCTTGCGCCTCTCACCCTGGGGAGCTCCGGAGAAAAATAGAGTCCAACCCCTATCCAGAAGTGAGGTTCCAGAGCCGAGGCTGTGCGTAGAGGTAAGCCCCACCAGATCCAGCTGGTAAGCCCCACCAGATCCAGCTGGTAGCGCTCCACCTCCCGCACAAGCTCCGGCTCCTTCCCTCCCAGAGAGGTGACGTTCCACGTCCCCAAAGCCAGCCTCTGCCACCCGGGTCCGATCCGTCGAAAACCTCTGCCTTCACTGCCACCTTTCTGGCAGTGCACCCGACCCCCTTGGTTTTTCCCGCGGGTGGTGAGCCCACGGGACGGAGAAGAAGAGATGTTGTTGTTGTCCACGTTGCTTTTTCGGGCTATGCCCGGGCTTGCCACGGAGCCCGGCCACCAGGCGCTCGCTGACGGGTCCTCCTCCTGGGCCTGGCTCCAGAAGGGGACCCCGGGCTTCCTCCGGGCCGGGTATCGTCCTCTTTATTAGGTTTTTCCATGAGGGTTTTTGAACCATTCTTAGTCCGGCCCCTCGCCCGAGACCAATTTGCCATGGGAGACCCTACCAGGAACACAAGGTTCCAGACAACACAGCCCCCAGGTTCATAGGGACACATAAACCTCTCCACCACGATAAGGTGATGGTTCCCGGAGAGGCGTTTTTCGAAGGTAAAAAAAGATATTCTTTCTCAAAGTTGTTTGTGCCTTGCTGCTTTCCGCTTCACTTCGTCAGGACAGTGGTAAAACAGACGTCATTTTCTATAGCTTGCTAGCAA
Source organism: Galaxias olidus (assembly GCA_026901105.3). Taxonomy (NCBI): domain Eukaryota; kingdom Metazoa; phylum Chordata; class Actinopteri; order Galaxiiformes; family Galaxiidae; genus Galaxias; species Galaxias olidus. The sequence goes on from JAPMUY010009603.1 coordinate 60,169, forward strand.
GTTTCTGTTTAGATTTCAGTCGCGTTGATTGAAATCCATAAAGCGAGACATATTTTAATTGTTTTATGTATAGTTATGTCAGTCAGTTTGGCTACTATTTAGGGATGGGCACGATTATTCTAATATTCGATTATTCGAAATGTGCGTATTCGAAAATAGCTGCAGTTATTTATTTATATTTTTCCCTTAAGTTAATTTAAAAATTATTCATTAGCGATTTTGATAACATACTGTTTATAACGTGTACACCAATACCATTGAAATATGTAAAAAGTTGAAAGAAAAAGCACAATTTCAATGCATTAGATAAATTTCCCCTGCTTTCCACACAAGTAGTTTAAACTTGCAGGCAGCGCGCCAACTGAAGGCACGAGAGCGCTGTATGCTAGTGCGCTGGATCACCACAAACATATGCGCTTTATGGCGCCGACTCTCCGCTCAAAGCTCCGCTCAGATCAAAGAAAATCTGTCCAAATGTGTCAGAGTAAGAAATGTTCAGAAATTTGCAAAGGAATATGTTTATTTAGCAAAGGCCAGATCACGGAAGCCCTTCATTACATTACAAGGGCGCTATAGCAAAAAAAAAAAAAAAATGAAAGTTTAAATTATCGTTATTTTTTTTTTCATATAATCTTTTTATGTCGGTTAATCGATTAACCGAAATATTTTTGATAGAATATTCGAATAGTGATGTGGCCTAAAATGCCCATCCCTACTACTATTACATAGGCCTATAACACATTGAATTCTTACTTTAGCTATGCTGATTGATTGTGAATGTAAGTGATGCTCATCGGTAACGTTGTCTGTACCAAGATAAAAGTCAACCTAGTTGTTGCATTCTTATTTTCTACCAATTTCCAAACCAGTAATTTCAGGGGTTGTCATTAATGATAACAGTGTTCAGAGTAAGAGTTGCAAAAAAATATATTTTTCATATCCCTTATATAATTTGCTATGTATGTTCAACAGGGATTGTATCACTTTGAGATTACTCTAGCAAAGTAAAGCACAATCCAAATAAATTGTATTATCATTAATATTACATCTTATAACTTGCTGGGATATATGCAAATGTATTACCTCAATGGCCTATCAGGATAGCAGTAACGATGACTATTACTTCATGCGGTCAAGAGTCAGGTGATGTCTTCAGTATGTTAATTCAATTGTTCTTGAGTAAACTTGAATGTCTAAATTGCATTGACTAATATGTTTTGCTTGATCAGTTGGTCAGGTTCCAACTTGAAATAACAAGTTGACTGAATGTTTTCTTAATTTTAGTACAACTAACTTATTAAAACAAGTTGCACTACCTAAAAGGCCAAATAATTGATACAGTGTATTAGTTGCCGTCTCAGCACGGTGGCTCAGTGGTTAGCACTGTTGCCTCACAGCAAGAACGTCCTGGGTTCAATCCCCACCTGGCCCAAGGGCCTTTTTGTGTGGAGTTTGCATGTTCTCCCCGTGTTTGCGTGGGTTTCCTCCGGGTACTCAGGTTTCCTCCCACAGTCCAAAAACATGCAGGTTAATTGGTAACTCTAAATTGCCCGGGAATGTGAGTGTGAGTTGTTGTCTGTCCCTATGTGTCGGCCCTGTGATAGACTGGCGACCTGTCCAGGGTGTACCCCGCCTTTCGCCCTGTGTCGGCTGGGATAGGCTCCGGCCCCCCCGCGATCCTGTCAAGGATAAGCGGTATAGCTAATGGATGGATGGATGGATGGAAGTTGCCGTCTCAAGGCATTGATTTACTTTTTAACGATTCACTTAATACAAATTCCCCTTGCCTTCTTGCATCTTTTTTATTTGATGTTGATTTTTTCCTGCTCTGAGTCTGTGTATGTCCGCACAATTTGTAGCAAATACAGTATAATTTAACAAGCTAAAGCGTAACCTTGTGAGAGCTCCAAATCTGCCACGGTAACGGTAAATATATATTAGGCTATATGATTGATTCGATAGCATTAGGAAAACTTAACGTTACGTGTCATAGTGCCTGCTCTCGCTTTGGAAGCAGTGACACTCACCTCAGAGCGGTGCTGCTAACTTCATCATTCAGTTTAACTAGACTGCATTGCATAAGCTAGTTCCGGTTAACATCAGCCACTGCCTTCTAGTTGCGTAGGCCGGGCGCCGCGTTAAGCCTACTGTTCAAGTGGTTGCTTAATTATGTGTAGAAGTGTGCATATAAACCAGAGCCATTTGTTAATTCCCCTTAAGAGTCAGGACTAAAACATTGACGAAGATTTGACTAAAACAAAAACTTACTAACACTGACTAAATCTTAACTATAACGAAACAAAATGAAATGACCAAAATTTGACTTAAACGCAACTACAATTTTCAGTAAGGACGAAGACGAAAACAAGATGAAAAATGCTTGTCAAAATTAACACTGAGTCCGTGGCATTCGAACTAACATTTTGGCGTTGCAATGGAAGCGAAATGCAGGTGCTTAGGTGGTCCTAGCGGATTTGAAAAACTTTTCATATTTAAAATACTTCTGCTAATGAAGAACTATGCATGATAAGAGTTTGAGGTATAATATCAATTGTCGTGAGAAAATCTGGACCTTTCCTTTCATCTTTTGTTTTCCTGTATGTTTTCCTGTATGTTTATTTCGGTTAATCGATTAACCGAAATATTTTTGATAGAATATTCGAATAGTGATTTGGCCTAAAATGCCCATCCCTTTCCTTAAAGATTACGTTGAGTGGCATGTCCAGTATTTGTGACCACGGATGCGTACATGAAAAATCAGTGCCTCAAGAAAACAAGAAAACCTATTTATTAGTCAGATGGTTTATTGTCTTGTTTAGGTTTGCAGAGCAGATTGTAGAAATGAGCAGATCGGCTACTCCTAGACAGCTAAATTTACAAGATCAATACAATACAAGATCATCATCGTCATTATAAATGAAATATAGGCCTATAATATTGGCGTTTGTTGGGTAGAGAGTGGTGACTTGCAAGCACGAATGGGCGAGAACTGTGGGGGAGGAAAGGAAAACGTATTTCAATGAGAGAATATGCCTGTTAATTGCAGCTTTAGGCTAAATAAGCAGATTATGTACAAATAATATTGAGCAATGATCTTGCAATCGGATCTATATTTTACGGAGACAGTTCTGACTGAAATTTATTTTCTACACGGTGATTATCTGGCACTGATTATGGTGTACAAATGCAATTGCAAGCAGTAGGCTATTGGAGCCGTAATTTTTGTTGTATAGGACCGCGTCCTGAAAAAGCTAAGATGATGACACGTTCGCAGTTTTCAGAGTACACGTTTTTAATATTGTAGCCTTAATTTTGGTAAACGACCATACAACTGTAAAGGCAGTGAGTTTTTCAAAGTATTTGTAGCAACATATCCATTATTTGTCCCACGATAAAGAAGTAAACTAATGTCAAATTTGGCCATAGGAGGTTTGAGCTTTTTGAAGACACCGCATGGCTACACCGAAGTATCAACTCGGTAAAATTAAAATCCTTTTTTCAACACTAAAACTGTCACTTTTAGATCAACTGAAAATTAATGAATTTGTTTTTATTAATAAACGTTTAGTAAGTAACACAAATTTGGAGCATTCACTGTTTAATCACTTGATTTAAAAAAAAACTGAAAACATGTTTGGCCTGCATACCTAGGGTGAACTACTAATTTATGTTTCCCGATCTCTCGTGCCTATGCAGCTATCACGTGACCAGTGAACGAACGACTCAGACTAGAAGTCCCAGTTCAGGGGTGAACTACTCTTTCCTATACTGAGCCTATCTCTGTCTCGTGAAAATTGAACGAACGACTCAGTCCCAGTCGAGGGGTGAACCACTCGTTTCTGTTTCCTGTCCTTTGTTCACTTTTCACGTGACTGCTACTCTGCTAGGCTTACTGAGTGTGATTGTAATTTGGCTTTGGCTATGGTGTGATTTTACTTATTTATTTTGTATGGTGTGTATACAGCTAAGTGCAAAACGTTAACAAGGATAACCTGATAATAAACAAATAGGCTACATCTTAAAGTTCTCAATGGTACATCAATGGTTACATCAATAAAGATTTTTTGGCTAAATACAATACATCACGTTTCAGTAAAGTAATATATTGCAACTGCTTTTAGGGGACTTAATAATCATAGTGAGTCATCATAACTATGGCGTAATCGTAATAACCATGGCGAACAAAACATTTCTCTTTTCTATGCCGAGCCCATCTATCACGTGAAAATTGAACGAATGACTCAGACCCGAAGACCCATTTGAGGGGTGAACTACTCATTTCTCTTTCCTATACTGAGCCTATGGGGCTGTCGAGTGAAAATTTAACGAACAACTCAGACCCGAAGACCCAGTCGAGAGGTGAACTATTAATTTCTGTTTCCTATACAATGCCTATGCTGAACGAAATTAACGAATGACTCAAACACAACTATTGTTGCGCGTGCGCGACCAAAATGAACAAAATGAACGAATCACTCTCTGAGACTACTCGTTAGTCCAGAGTCATTTCAAAGATTTGTTCAAAATGAACGAATTGTTCATGAACGACACATCACTAGTAAAGTTAACGACACATCACTGGTAAAGTTACCAAGTTATATAACCCGGGCCTTGTGCAAGCACAAGTGGAGATGGGAAGATGTAATTAGCTACACGTGCTGTAGCACTCTGTCATGTGCGCGTGAAAGGCCCATATAACGCACACCTCTTGAATACTTATTGAACGGCATTGGGTAAAGTAAATTATTCGAAATAAGATGGAGTAACGTGATATATATGCGCTAGATCAACAACAGTAATTCATGCATACTAAACATATCATTTAAATTGGAATAACGTAATTTAATTATGTGGGATTAATTAACAAAATGATTTTATTTGGGTTAGATTAATTTAATATTTTTGCTTGAACTAACGTGATACAATTGTGTGGAACCTGTTGACGAAATAAATTTAATAAAAGTCAACAAGTAATTGTTGAGCATAAATGGCATATGTAGTCATCTTTAAAGAGTATGACACAGATATGTTTAATATATACAGGTTTGGCTCAATTAGTCAAATGTCAATTAGTCCCTGAGTAACAGACAGAGATGCAAAAAGTGTTGCAAATCCCAAGTCTCCCTACGTCATCGTGTTAGCTCAACTTTCGTTTTAAGGCTTCTGGCGATCGTATCACAAGTGGACAGCGCTACAGACATCAAATCAGCATTAGTCTACTGTCTTAAGTGTTAATACTTGTTCAATGCTGATTATTTTACCATTTAAATACAGTTTCAATAAGCTTAATGAAACTGTGCTGCCGCCTGTTTAAATTGCCTACTTGTTCCAGGCCCAGGGCTTTCCATATGCGCCGCTGTTCTGAAATTCTGAGCCTGCCCCTCAGGATGGGCTACCTTCGCAAACTGCGCATGAGCATTTACTTGGTAGCGCATTCTGAGTGGTATTTTCTCCCTGTCAAAATGGGCTACCAGGGCTTCACTGTGTTAAAAAGTATGAATTTACTTCTAAACACAGGGTAGAGCTTTCTGAGCAGTCATTTCTCCCTGTCAAAATGGGCTGCAGGGCTTTAATGCGTTCAAAAAGTATGCATTTACTTCAAAATCACAGGGTAGCGCATTCTTGCAGTAATTTCTCTCTTTCAGAATGGGCTACCTCATACTATTCAATTGAGATAGCCCATTTGGAGGGGAGGCAACATTTTTCAGTTGTATTTGTTTAAAATTTTCTGTTGTATTTGATAATATGTGATACCGGGAAGCCCATTCTGAGGGGAGGCTCAGAATTTCAGAACACCGGCTGCCGACTACTCACTCAAGTCCAGCCAGCTACTTTATTTTATAATTTTCTGATTCTAATAAAATAGTTTTGATAAACAAGTTGCGATTCGCTATGCCTGTGTATTTACGATCACTAGCCTTCACTTGTTCGGTACCGGCTAGAACCCTGCTTCAAAACAATGCGAGCATCATGATAGAGTAACTTGCCCAATGAACCTTGGCTTCGCTAGCTATTACAGCAGGGGAGATCGCTTACGTGCAATGCACACCAAAAGTGGCGTCGCATGGCAAATCACCGCTCAGAAAACAAAACAAAACTACTGGACAAGGGAAATAATGTGATCAAAAAATAATGATAAACAAAACACATTTCAAATTTTTTTTACCTGTCTTTGTCCAGCCTACTACTAGTGGGAATCGAATTTGACGTTGACACACTAGACTAGGTCAGATGCAAGTATTGTCGGTGACTTAGTTAGCTTGCTTTCACAGCGTGAAACGTAACTATTAATGGCTTGCCATAACGTTTACGCTAAAACAAATAAAACTACACAATTCCAACAGTCGTGCCTCAATTCGATACGCGTGTTGTTAGTCCCTAATTCTACAACTCACCTTGACCAATGTTACAAGACTTCCTCTCAGCGTGGCCGCCATAGTGATGCAAGCCAACGACAGGAAAAACAACTTTCTTGGTGTTCTAATGCTGACGGTATTAACTATTCCGCCACCAGGTGGACAGGAATGGTCAGGGCTAAATGCAATTTGAGCTTTCTTTCAGTTGGACCATTTAACCATTAACTATTCTATAAAACCAAATCTGTCCAAATTTGTGTGTTGGTTAATTGTATAACCTTTACATAGTTAACCCAAATTAAATAAATAAATAAAAAGACAAAGTCTATGAAGGGCAACAAAAAAGTAAAAACAAAAATTTTAGATTCAGATTTACAAATCATATACAATTATCATTAAATGGGACCTACATTGTATTCTCAGCACAGGTCGTTCAACAAATAAAACTGTAACTGGTAATTTCAATTTTTTAAAGCAACTATAGGCAACTTTTCTAGAATAACGGATTATCAATACATTTCTTCTGATAGTATGGAAGCCCATAAGGGACTTCATTCAAATGAAAATGTAAACTTGAAAATGCAAATGCAATTCCACAATAGCATTATCACTTTCCACATTCGTATGTGTTATTTGAGACAAAATGTAAGGGAAAATGCAATCATCCCATTAGCACTTGCATTTTCAAAGGCTCCAATGGACATTCTGTGTCAATATTAAAATTCAAATGCAAAAGCTGTTTGACATTACATTTTCAAAGTCCTACCCCGCCATACTGCGGACAAGTCACCACGCTCTCTTTGGGAGAGAACATGAAAATTCAAATGCAATCTGTCAGTCCTTTCATCAAGGCGGGTCTTAAGTTTGGACCTCACTTCCTCCTTCAGTCACTTAGTATAGTGCTAGCTGTAGCTAGCGGTGCATCCGGTGCGCCGGGAGATAACCACTTTGGCTATTTGACGGTAACATAACATAACATAATTTTACCATTAACAGAGGTTTGCGACAGAACAGAGAAAGTATGTATTCCAGAGTAGGTCTACTCCATTTCTGGCACCGACGTGGACGTGTCTCCCGCACCAGCCAAGCCTATGCTATTGCCGCAGAGATGAACACCCTGTGGCTAACTCTTGAAAGACAAATGAGCAACCTCACCTTAATACAATTGCCCAAAACAAGCGCAACACTTTCTATGGCCACATATTTATAATACAATATTATTAAAACTAGAGGTGTGAACGTTTATGAAAACATTAACACCCTTTCCAGAAGAAATTTCCAGCGTTCATAATGCACCTTCTAATTACATAGCTTTGTCCAATCTAAAGTGTTACAATCCTGCCTTCATATTATCTCCCATATCCCATATTGTGCTATAAGTTTATTTATTCAGTATGATTCTGATAATTAATATTGTATAAACATGCACGTGAAAGTTGAAAATATTGCAGTTATGCCCAATCTATTAGCCCACAGCTAGCGTTCCGTTATATGGCTGTCCTGCTTCTCTTCGTTTCAGCGCTGTCGTGAATAATTAGAGAGAGATTTTAATAAATATACTTCTTTTAATACATGCAAAAACAGAACTTGCAGCACAGAAATATGACTAAGGACTTGCGAAATAGCAGCTCAAACAACAAATTGGTAGAAGGTTAATGAAGCAAGTCACTAAACGAGGAAGTGACATCCTAACTAAAGACCCGCCTTGATGAGAGGACTGACAGATTGCATTTGAATTTTCATGTTCTGTCCCAAAGAGAGCGTGGTGACTTGAAAATGCAAACGCAATAGACTCCTAGCGCTGATTCGCGTATTGCATTTGAATATTGTCCACTGCACAGCGTAGTACTGAAGATGAAGTCTCTGAAAATGCAATGGCAAATGCGATTTCCTTTTCATTTTTAAATTATTTGACAGCTGCATTTTAATTTTAATTGTGACATAAATAGTGCTTGCACAAATGGAAAATGAGGATACATTTTTTATAGTGCATTTTCATTTTCAAGTTTGAATTAACGTTTGAATATTGTCCGCAGCATGGCGGGGTAGGACTTTGAAAATGTAATGTCAAACAGCTTTTGCATTTGAATTTTAATGTTGACACAGAATGTCCATTGGAGCCTTTGAAAATGCAAATGAAAATTGGATGATTGCATTTTCACTTACATTTTGTCTCAAATAACACATACGAATGTGGCAAGTGATAATGATATTGTGGAATTGCATTTGCATTTTCAAGTTTACATTTTCATTTGAATGAAGTCCCTTATGGGCTTCCATATGATATCACATTGTAATGTCTATGGGAGACTGAAAAAATCGCGGTTAAGATCAGTCCTCTTGAAGTCTCAATATTTAACATTTAATTTTGTTTGCCACCAGGCACGATCTCCCGCGAAACTGTGATGAATTGCTTTATTGCACAATGAAGTGCGTCACTAAATCAGGAAGAGATGCCCGTACTTGGAGTATAGTTGTTGATCATGCTAGCGATATGCAGTGACCACAAGCATTCTGCATGTCTTCTTTGCAACGGTTAGGGAAAAATAATTACACTAAGCAAACGGGTGGGGTTTGCCAAAATCATCTCCTACAGATAAACTGCCTCTAGTAACTTTAACCAAAACAATAGTTAAAAAAATTTAAATATCATTAGAATAAGAACATAACCAACAAAAATAAATGAAACTTATATTTATATATTTTTTTTCTTATTTATTTCTTAATTTATAGTTCTGAACGTGCAGGTCCTCTACCATCCGCCAGGGGGTGCTGCAGCTCCCTCCGCACCCCTACTTCCCACGGCCTTGGGCACTGGCCCTCGGGGGAATTCCTGCCGCCATCTTAAGTGCCTTTCCAGTAGTCTGAAAATCTGATATGAACTTGGTGAGATCGACGCTCGGAGGGCTGAGGGAGCGAGTGAACAATGATGGTCACTCCAGAGATGTATATCACCCACAATCCATTGCTTTTATGCAAGAGAATACATCAAAGGTTAGGTGGCAGTAATGCACGTAAAACTCCAGTTGCTCACCACCGAAGGAGAATATTAATAAATAGAGAAAGATATCATAAACCCCTAGCAATAATAGTTAGGGTAATCATGATATATATCACAAACAGAAAAACGCAGTAATTTTTGTTTATCAGAAACTGACACAGCTGATCGCACAAGCCTCGTTAAAACAAGTATGCAGGTATTTCCGATGATTTGTAAAAAGCAGTTTAGTGCCAAGCCTACAACTGGCAGACGATCAATGACAGTTTGGGCTGAAAGTGTACAAGGGCAGGTTTATTCCATTTAAGTCCCCTGACCACTTTCCCTCTGTTCTCCAAGTGGCCTCCGTGCGACGTGTGCTGTTACGTCAAACCAAGGGCTGAGGGTAAGTGAATGAGGGGAAGTGGAACTACAATTGAAACGCATATCTGTTACATGGCCTATTCGATGGATCTCTTGATGCACATATTCTGCAGAGGATGGTAACTTGGGTCACAACTTAAATACCATAAATTATAGGTCTTAAAAACCGCAACGTCAGTTTACCCTCATCTTTTGAATTTAATCTTTCAATTTTCAGTTGTTCTCCAATCTGATCATTCTAGTGAAAGAGAGGAATTCGATGAGCGGTTTAATAAAAGGATGAAAATTAGGGGGATTCAACAGGCGAGCTCATTGGAACGTGATTGTTATGTTTGTCTTAAGAATTGTACAGTTGCAACGCTTGCAACACTCTCATCACACTACTAGTCTAAATTTAAAGTTCCATTCAGGGAAATTAGTGTTAGGAACATCCCTAGTGGACACCCACGGCCAGCAAGATTTGGACAGTAACTGGGGTGCTCACCAAGATGCGAAGCGACCACTGCAGGTGAACGCTGAAAGAGACAACCGACTCAGCCGCCACCAAAAACAACTCAAGGGACCACAAACAGGCCACTAGACCCAACAATGACACTGCTACCACCTGATCAGACTACAGACCCAGGCTCCAGCAAACCGACAGTGAAATCACCATCTCTCTCTGCCGCCACGGCAAGCCATTGAGGACCTGTGGCAGCGTAGCAGCAAGAAGCTAGACACGCAACAGAGTCAGAAGCTAAAACACATCTTCGCTGCACTTGGCAAAGAGTGCACACAGACTGGGCTAGTACAGCACAAGATCGATACAGGTACAGTGAGGCCTTTCCGGCAACAACTACATAGATTGAACAAAAGATCCAGGAGTGGACACGGCTGTGGTGATCAAACCATCGAACAGCTGCAGGGGTGCCCCTGCTGTCCTGGTGAAGAAGAAGGACAGCACTTGGCGATTCTGTGTGGACTTCCGGTGTCAGAATGCCATCACTCAAAGGGACTCCTACCCCCTACCCCATATCGACGATGCCTTGGACCACATAGGTCCTCCTCGACTCTCCTGCTCAGCTTCAAAGCCCTCCATATCCTGGCCTCCACATCCCCATCTGACCTCCTTCAGAACTATACCGCTTCTTGCCCTCTGTGCTCCTCATCATCTGGCCTTCTGATAACCCCCCCTCTCACGCCTCAGCACCTTGGGAGCCAGTTTTCAGCTGCTCTGAACCCCAGCTCTGGAACTCCCTCCCACCACTTATCCAGTGGTCTAAAACTTCATCATCATTCAAGTCACAGCTAAAAACTAGTTTGTTCAAATTGGCCAACTCACTTTAATGGTCCCTTGTATTGTGTGCCCAGCTGTCTCCCCTTGTTTACTCGTGTTTTCAGTAATGTTCCATGTGGTTTCCTGCCCCACACCATTTTTGTATTGTTTGTATGCTGCTGAATTATTCATATTTTTATTTCATTTTCACTTATCTCCTTACTGTAAGGTGACCTTGAGCATTGGTCAGGGCAGTGCGGAGTCTGGAGAAGGCAGCCACACAAGTGGCATCCCAAGTGAACTTGCAGCCTTTTTCCGTCCAACGGTGCAGTGGCCTGGCGATGGTAGCAACGTTTTTCACAAACTGTAGGAAGTAGGAGGCGAGGCCCACCAAACTGTGAACCTCGTTGATGCTACAGAGAAGCGCTGTTGAGGTATTTTCACAAACAACCGTTTCACACGTTTTGGCACATTTCGTTGCTCTGTTTGGTCGAAGGTCTATCCAATTGCGTCCAGAGGTATTTTGATGAATGGCTGTTGGTAGCGCCTTTTGGAACAAAATAATTTAATAAATTGTGCAGTTCCAGACCCATGTGCATTTGCGAAGCATTGTGCATTGGTCTGGCGATGCCAGGCTAGTCTACCACAATAGCACGACGTAAATGCTTCAGCATCTCAGCAGAAAGCATCCAGTCCACAGAGCAGACCCAACACACTGTAACGTTAATATTAGTAAATCAATATGATTGTTTGTTGAGATGAAGTCTAGTAAATAATGTAAGTTAGATATGGCAATACATAATGGCTAGAAAAGAACGTAAACCAATTTGGTAGCTACTTAGAAAGAAAGTTAAGTTTTGCTAAAAAAAATAACCACAGAAAACAAAATGCTGCAAATCTTTGAAATAAAGGTCTTTTATTTGTTTTTTAATCTTAATCTTAAATGTTTTATTTAAAACCCAAAATGTAATATGGCACTTTAATGCACTAACTTGGTTTAGTTTTGACAGAAAGTTATTGTTTGCAATTTAAGCAGAATAATTAGATTTTCTAAAAAAGGAAAACTATTAGTTGCCTTTGAGACTATCCTTATTTTCTCTTTTTGGATACTTCCTATTGCTCTTTAATAAAGCCAAAGTGTTTGTATTGTATTGCAGGGGATAATTTGGGTTCCCACGGCATTGGTGGATTTACTGAAATCTTTTGCCGTTTTTTGCAGATACTGTGAAATCACGCAAAGAGAGTTTCAGAGTGATGACCTGAATGTATGTGGGCCGCAGCGCACCCCTGAAAGTTATGATTCTGCTGTTGGTGATTGTTACGTGCTGCCATGTTGTGTTGTGTTGTTTTATTTTCTCTATTCTCCCCACTGTCCTCTGCCCAGGTGCTGTTCTGCGGTTGGTCCACCAACTCACCTGGCCTGCCAGCTCGTCAACCAATCCCGCCAGCTCGTCAACCAATCAAACCATCATCCCTCCCCTATATATATACATAGCACACTGTTTGTGAAAAGAGAGAGAGAAAAGGGGTTACTCTTTTGTGTGTGTGTGTGTGTGTGTGTGTGTGTGTGTGTGTGTGTGTGTGTGTGTGTGTCAGCAAGTTTGACTGTGAGTGGCGAAGTGTGGTGTGTGTAGAAATTGGAGCAGGTAAGGGGCCCTACATAGCACTCACGTAGGAAAAACCCCACTGTCTAGAACATTAGGTCAAGAGCGGCGCCACCATCCCTGTACGTTTTGTTTGTTGGTTTGGACAGTTAGGTAAGACAGCTTTTTGTTTCCTGATTTTCTGTTGATTGATTGGGGCCTCGTCCAGGATCTGTTGAAGTTTGGTGACTAGATCGTTAGGTTGTGTGTTCTGTTCTCGTATAGTGACTGTTCTACGTGTTGTTACTATAATGGTTCTTTTCGATTTGGAAGACTTTGTGAGTAACCCCACTGTGGCTCAGTTGGAGCTGTATAGGAAAGAACATTTTTTGTTGATCGCAAATAAATATGGGGTGCGTATTTCTAAGTCTCTGCTTAAAAGGGAGTTGAGAGCCCTGGTTCTTGCTGAGCTGGTGGAGCAGACGGTGTTAGTATTCGGAAGCAGAGTCGCTACCCGTAGTGCGTAGTCCGGTCTCGTTGGCAGAACTAGACGGTACAGCCGCTGCATCATTTAGTGACCATGTAGGTCAAGCTAAGTTGAAGCCTCCCTTAACTTTGCCACGTTATGAGTCGCCACCTAGTGGTCCAATGTTATCTGGGGCTAGTTACGATGCTCGCTTAAAAGTTCGTTTGGCACGTCTCAATATAGAGACTAAGGAGAAGGCTGAAGAACATCAGGCTAGAATTAACTTTGAACTAGAAGTTAAGAAAATTGAAATAGAGACGGAAAAGGCGGTTTGGATGTCAACTTGAGTTGGACTCTGCAAGAGGGAGTCTTGTATCCCAAACGCAGCAAGGTAATGTGCCCCCTTCCTCCTCCTCTGATGTGCCTACAGACAGCGGTTCAGGAACCACAGAAAACCTTCGGGGCCTCCAGCACTGGCTTCACCTTACCTCCTGCCATATCATTTCCCATGATCAAAGCAACTCCACCTATGGGTAACGTTGAGCGAATACCCACTTCATAGAAACCAGATATTAACTCTGTCTGCACGTGCACCTGATGCAGAGGAACCGTAACATACCCCATTTCAATACCTTGTACTATTACACTGGACCCACACGAGGTCTGATCCGACAAGGGCAAAATATCCATAAGCAGGAAAGACTGCGCAGCCCTCAGTGTCCAGCAACACTTGAACCTGCTGCTGATCCGTAGGATCTCCAGTGAGGGATACTAGCCCCTCAAATATGAATGGACTATAACTTGGGTCAGGTTTAGTATTCGCAGCATGGCCACACAGATCTGGTTTGGAAACCGTTTTAACGAAACCAACCCCCTTTTGTAGGTGTGAACTCTGCGGATGTTTTTGCTTAAGCACAGCACAATCCAAAGCAATGTGTCCCGGCCTACGGCAGTAGTAACACACTTTCTCATTGTTTCAGGGGTTAATTTAAAATTAATGAAAATGTTAATTTAGCTGACTCTATTTTGGCGCCCATGTTCCTCACTGATGAAGTTCCTGCTATTAAACCTGACATTTTGGGAATGCACCCCAAAAGCCTTGATCCTCTGTTAACGACTAAGGTGGCTGTCACTCGTGAGCATTGGTGACGGCCCAGCGGGCTGACCCGTCCCTTGCTAAGTAGTTTGCCCAAACAGTAGCTCCAGAGGCGGTAAAGGAAAAACACTGTAGCCTACTTTCTGTATAATGGGGTATTGGTGCGTAAGTGGTGTCCTCGCACTCAGGAAGCATTGGTTTGGGGTTCGGTGTATCAGGTTGTAGTACCTTCTGTGTACCGTGGACAGATTTTAGCATTAGCCCATGACAATGAGTGGTCTGGTCACCTGGGAGTTACCAAGACGCATAAACGTATCTTAAAACACTTCTTCTGGGTGTGTATGAAAGCTGATGTGGTGCGTTACTCCAGAACGTGCCATGCGTGCCAGTTAACTGGTAAACCTAATCAGGTGGTTCCCCGCGCTCCACTTTGCCCAATACCCGCTATTGGAGAACCTTTTGAGCGTGTAATTGTTGATTGTGTTGGTCCGTTGCCTAGAGCCAAGTCTGGTAAGTATTTGTTAACAATTATGTGTGTTGCCACTCATTTTCCTGAAGCGGTGCCCCTGCGTAAAATCACAACAGCTGCCGTGTTAAAGGCCCTTACTAAGTTCTTTTGCACATTTGGGTTGCCCCGGGTAGTGCAGACAGATTAGGGTACCAACTCTATGTCCAAAGTATTTAAACAAGTGTTGCAGTCCCTGTCCGTTAAACATGTGGTTTCTAGTGCTTACCATCCAGAGTTGCAAGGTGCACTTGAGCGCTGGCATCAGACGTTAAAAGCAATGTTGAGAAAATTCTATTTAGAAACTGCAAAGAGTTGGAATGAGGGTGTGCCCTTTTTACTGTTTGCAGCTCTGGAGGCTGTGCAGGAGTCATTGGGCTTTAGTCTTGCGGAGCTTGTGTTTGGACACTCAGTACGCGGCCCATTGAAAGTTTTAAAGGAGCAGTTTATGTCAGATGACTCAAAACAATCCAACGTGTTGGACTACGTTAGTCAATTTAAAGAGCGCTTATGCAAGGCCTGTTTGATTGCCAAGGATGCACTGTCTTCCTCCCAGGCCACCATGAAGCGTCATTACGACATTAAGGCTGTGATTCGTGCCTTCGAGCCTGGAGATATGGTTCTCGTTTTACTACCGATCCCTGGCTCTGCTCTGTCGGCACGCTTTTCAGGTCCTTACTCAGTCGAGAGGGTACTGAATGAAACCACATATGTAATTTACACGCCTGACCATAGAGCGCCAGTCTCGTGTATGTCATGTTAATATGTTTAAATTGTACCAAGCTCGGGACAACACTGACACAGCCGTAGTAAATAAATCCATCCCGGTAGAGGTGTCAGTTGCTGCTGGGATGGTGGTAGACTCCACCGAGGATGAGTTGTCACTCGGTCATGCGCCTTTGCAGTGTGCAAGCTTGGCCAACTCTGCCATACTGTCGAGTTTACACTCCTTTCTAGAGTATCTGTCAGACGCGCAGAGACAGGACATTCAGAACTTGATCCTCCAGTATTCTGTTTTGTTTAATGATGTACCGACCCGCACGAGTGTGTTGAAACACGACATTGACGTACGCAGTGCAGCGCCTGTGCGGCAGCATGCGAATTGTGTGCATCTGACTAAAAGAGCTGTCACGCAGAAAGAGGTGGAATATTTACTAGAGAATGGATTGGCCGAACCCAGTTGCAGCCCGTGGAGCTCTCTGTGCTTGCTGGTTCCCAAACCCGATACAACTCCCCAGTTCTGTACTAATTACAGGAAGGTGAATGCTGTCACTGTTCCAGACGCGTACCCGCTTCCTCGAATGGAAGATGTTGTTGACAGCCTTGGTTTGGCGTCCTATGTTAGCAAATTGGATCTGTTGAAAGGATATTGGTAGGTGCCTTTAACTTCTCGGGCCTCTGACATTTCTGCTTTTGTCACTCCAGACAGGTTCCTCCAGTATACTGTGATGGCGTTCGGCATGTGCAATGCACCTGCAACCTTCCAACGACTAGTCGACATTGTACTAGCTGGTGTATCAAATTGTAAGGCCTATCTGGATGATTGGGTGGTGTATTCATCAAGTTGGGTGGATCATATGCATACTTTGCAGGTTGAGTTTGGTCGTCTCGCTTACGCCTCATTGACCCTGAACCTGGCGAAGTGTGAGTTTGCTAAGGCAACGGTTATGTACTTGGGTAAACAGGTGGGCCAAGGGCAAGTGCGCCCTGTCCAAGCCAAGGTTTCGGCTATCACAGAGTTCCCAGTGCCCACCACCAGGCGTGAGCTGCGCAGGTTCTTCTTGCGCTTGGAGTGGGTGCTGTGTTGTTGCAGGAAGATGTATGTGGGATTGATGACACTGTCTGTTATTTTTCCCGCAAGTTTAACAGGGCACAGGTTAACTACTCTACCATCGAGAAAGAGGCCCTTGCGATGATTCTGGCTCTGCTTTATTTTGAGGTTTATGTTGGATCCAGCTCGATACCAGTAGTGGTCTATACAGACCATGACCCGCTGGTGTTCCTTTCAAGGATGTACAATTAAAACCAGCGACTTCTGCGTTGGGAATTGATTGTACAGAACTACGACCTTGACATCCGTCATAAAAAGGGAAGAGATATTGTGGTCGTGATGCGCTGTCCCGTGCGTAATTGTGCATGGACGTTTGGGGTAACAAACCTTCTTGTTTGTTCTTTTGTGTGGGGGTGTTACGTGCTGTCATGTTGTGTTGTGTTGTTTTCTCTATTCTACCCACTGTCCTCTGCCCAGGTGCTGTTCTGTGGTTGGTCCACCAACTCACCTGGCCTGCCAGCTCGTCAACCAATCCTGACATCTCGTCAAACAATCAAACCATCACTCCTCCCTTATATATGTATATATATATATACAAAGCATACTGTTTGTGAAAAGAGAGAGAAAAAAGGGGTACTCCTTTGTGTGTGTGTGTGTGTGTGTGTGTGTATCAGCAAGTTTAACTATGAGTGTCAAAAGAAGTGTGGTGTGTGTGTGTGTGTGTGTGTGTGTGTGTGTGTGTGTGTGTGTGTGTGTGTGTGTGTGTGTGTGTGTGTGTGTGTGGAAATTGGAGCGGGTAAGGGACCCTACATAGCACTCACGTAGGAAAATCCCCACTGTCTAGAACATTAGGTCAGGAATGGCGCCACCATCCTGATACGTTTTGTTTGTTGGTTTGGACAGTTAGGTAAGACAACTTTTTGTTTCCTGATTTTCTGTTGATTAGTCAGGTACTCTAGTTAGTTTGTTTTGTTTTACTTATTTCTTTAATTTGGCAGTGCTCATGCTCCCTTTTCCCTTACCACTTGTAAATAGGTGTACATATTGTAAAAGTCATCTCATTGTTGTCACTATTTCACTATAAAACACTTGTCACCTACCTCATTGTTGTCTTTTGTCTCTCTCGCCATTGTAGTATTTTAACAGTCACCCGTGTTAGTCATCCAAATCTCCTACTTAGAAAGAAAGTAGGCATAGTTCTAGTTGGGGACGTAACAGTGATCTAGAAGCTGAAAACAGTCAACACATCAAAGGCATAAAAGAAAATTCTGTTTTCAATTTTGTGAAAGCTTTTCATGTTTGCCAGCCTGGTCTCCCTCCTTGTTTAGGCCGTGGCGTATTTGAGGGTGTCGTATCCTATGATGTTGCACTGTACTGTATTGTAGAAAAATAAATGGCTTACACATTCACTTTTGAACCGACACATCAATCAGTTCAAGTACAAAGGATCTGATGCTCTCAAAAAGCCATGTTCTGTCAACTCTGATGTGTCCAAGCTTTCTGGTCAAGCCATTCAGAATTGGAATTTATTAAGGTTTCTGCCTGTATTAACTGGTGACGAAGTCCAAAAGATGTGCGGCAGTTAACTCTCCAGCTTAAAGATATGTTCATATGATTTGTGCGCAACATATTTTGTTGTCACAGGTAGCCTATCTTGACATAATATAATATTTTGAATCAAGAAAGTGTTTATTTCCTGAGACTCCACTAAAACCAAAACACCATTTCTTGCCGCACTATCTTTGAAATTTGGCCCCTTGAGTATGGACGATACATTTTGAAAGTAAACACAGCCGCTTCCAGAGATGTGCCAGACATTTGAAAAGAGACATCAGAACGACATCAGATGTTTCAGGTATATCTTTCAGCTGGGCCAGAATGCAGTCAGCCTTTTCAAGTCAAAGACAGTTGTACCTTTTACTCCAACCTTTACAGTGGCACAATTAAACATGCAGTGAGAGAGTTTGGCTCCTCAGAAAAGAATACTAGTGTTTCCACAGACATACAGTATAAAGGTACATCATATAGAAAAGGGCATTTCCTTGTGTCAAAAAAATTATGAGTCCATGAAGTTTGGAAAACGTCTAATTTTAATTCAAAATGATGCGGCTGTTTATTTTGTGATGACTATACATAAAGCAGACTATCATTCTGAATACCATCTGTACTCAGTGACAGAATAGAGTACAAGGTTGCAGTGTCTTAACATTAACAACTTGGTTGGTTTTTTATCCGTTCATCATACATTGTTAACGGGCACCAACTAATTCCTCTGAAACACAGTGTGTTGTCAAAATAAACATGATATTGCCAGTTGTGCTGGAGAAACCCTACAAAAAATGCACATTACTTAAGATGAAAAAAATACTAAAACATTAGTGACTGCTGTTTTTCCTTTTAGATGTTCACAAATAAAGTGTGAATCCTCACCTACATTAGATACTCAAAGTCGAGGTTCCAACAGTGTTACTTGATTAAATGTCTTAATTCCTTTTGTCTTTGTTCATTTGTATCTTGAAAATTTGTGCAATTCTACCAAGATTCCAGAAATGACTAACATGGCGCAAACCTTTTTACGCACCAACATTACAGAGGTCTTGCCTGACCGTCCAGAGGTGGTAAAAGACATTTTGGAAGAGACCTTACAATCCATTGGGGAGACATATGATGACTTTCAGTTTATTAAGGAATCTGATTTGCTGTCAGCATTGAGGCCAATTCAAGCCCGAAAGTAGTGCTAAAAGTATCCTGCATATGTATCCATTGGAAACATAGAAAGATTCACATTGCATTCCTGATAACACCTTTTATGTCTATGTGTGCGTTTTTGAAGGTCAGCCTTCTGAAACCAGCAGCTCATCTTTTGGTGCCTCGTCAGGAACATGCGCATCCTTGCAGTCTCTTTCACCCAGAAGTTCACCCTCAATCTCTTCCAACAGCTTCCAAAGCCCTGATAGAGACTGGGTGGATACGTTTATGATACCGTGAGATAAGTTTCCAGAGGAACTGATGCAGACGTTGGATCGAGGAAAATGACCAATTCCACAAATTAGAAGGGAGATGGCCCGGATTGTGGCTTGTGAGATGATTCGAAAACGTTCTTGCATAAGTAAAAGGAACTCTACCAAAGTTTTCAAAAAGATGGTGGCAAAATATTCCAAATCTCTGCAAGACATAATAGAGGGAGACGTGATTGGGCCAGTGTATCACTCTGTAGTCAAGCAATTGCAAAATTGGACAGAGAATGTGAAGCGATCTACAACCCCAAAAATAAGAAAACTAAAGCATCGCACTGATGAATCGGACACAGAAGAAGTCTCTCCAGAAAGGAGAGCAGCAATCCAGGACACTCATGGATGGGTGCATTAACTGGGAGTTAAAATTCCTGACCCCAGAGAGCCAGCAAGAGAAGAAAGAAAAACTGAAGATAATGTCTCGGCAAACTGATGTTAATCAAGATTAGGTCAAATTAGGTCAAGCTTATGATGTAGTTGACTTTATTCACACAGCGTAAACAAGTCCTTGAGGGGGAAAATATGAAATACCCCCTGGAAGAGTGGCCATTTTGTTTTAACGAAATTGGCATGGCAAATTTCGTGAAGTGGCATCCACTTCAAGGAACTCACAGAAATTGTGCTTAAAAAAACTTTCATATGGAATTTGGATCTGAAGGAGAAATGGCTCCTGAACAAATGAATGCTTTTTGTGGGGAAAAAAAATGTAAGTTCCTACAGGCTCTTGCCAAAAGTGATGAGGGGAGAGCTGAGTGGTGGCACAGAAGACTTAAAAGAGATGGTGCTTCTGCTCTGTTACTTTGAGGAAAAGGAAGACGCACGCAATGTTCAACTGTGGAGGACACATGCCTGGCAGGGGAAGTGCAAATGGAAGAAGTTAAGTTGACTCCCACTATTGTTGTGTGTGGTAAGTTAACATTTTCTTTCTTCTTTCTTGTATTTCTCTATTCTTTCTTTCTCTATTTTTACGACACCGGAATTTAAATTCAAAGTACTAATTCACTGTACACCACAATGCCCATAGCACATTGCGCAAACCAAACTTGAAACGGCTCTCCCCCTGACTGGAAACAGCTGTAGTTAAAAAGAAAATCAGGAAAGACCCCCTACAATGCAAACGAGAGTCATTTTTCCCAACTCGTTTGACACTGCGGTTTGACTGTGAAATGCTAAATGACGATACTATGTGTACAATAGAACATTGGTTTATGACGATCAACCTTTCAAAATATAAAAAATGGGTGAAATGTCGCTTTAAATGCCCTTACATTTCTCCCCTAAACCTGCACATACGTAGTTTTATGTACTGATGGAAAGCAATTCCACTGACCGTGAAAATTTTAAAATATATTTGCTGAAAATTGTTTTTAGAGTTGTTTCAGGAAGACAAGTTGTATACATTTTGATTCAATTATGTTTTGTTGTTCTAGTTGTTTTTTAGGATGACCCTGCTTTTCTTCAAGACAGTTCAAGCTGAGTGTGGATCGCAACATTGTACACGACCAACATCCCCTCCTTCGTGACTGCCCTGTTCATGATGTTTGGGAGATATTATTGTTTCACCATAAATTACCCATCAGAGCTGGCATCAACCCTGGAGAGGTGTGTCTTTATGGATTGCCTTTATACAATATTTTCACTATTGAACTGAAACAAATATAAAGTAAATGCTGCATTGACTTGGGGTTAGGGTACTTGTTATTTTACCTTTTTACTATTATAAGTGACATTAAAATAATAGCTTAAACATAGGATTTATGATGTGATTTTTTATTTCTTAGTATTATTATTATTGCCTCTCCGGGAACCATCACCTTATCGTGGTGGAGAGGTTTGTGTGTCCCTATGAACCTGGGGGCTGTGTTGTCTGGAACCTTGTGTTCCTGGTAGGGCCTCCCATGGCAAATTGGTCTCGGGCGAGGGGCCGGACTAAGAATGGTTCAAAACCCTCATGGAAAAACTAAAAGAGAGGATGATACCCGGCCCGGAGGAAGCCCGGGGTCCCCTTCTGGAGCCAGGCCCAGGAGGAGGACCCGTCAGCGAGCGCCTGGTGGCCGGGCTTGCCACGGAGCCCGGCCGGGCATAGCCCGAAAAAGCAACGTGGACAACACCAACGTCTCGCCTTCTCCGTCCCGTGGGCTCACCACCCGCGGGAAAAACCAAGGGGGTCGGGTGCGCTGCCAGAAAGGTGGCAGTGAAGGCAGAGGTTTTCGACGGATCGGACCCGGGTGGCAGAGGCTGGCTTTGGGGACGTGGAACGTCACCTCTCTGGGAGGGAAGGAGCCGGAGCTTGTGCGGGAGGTGGAGCGCTACCAGCTGGATCTGGTGGGGCTTACCTCTACGCACAGCCTCGGCTCTGGAACCTCACTTCTGGATAGGGGTTGGACTCTATTCTTCTCCGGAGCTCCCCAGGGTGAGAGGCGCAAGGCTGGTGTGGGGATACTCACGAGTCCCCGGCTAAGTGCCTCTATGTTGGAATTTACCCCAGTGGACGAGAGGGTCGCCTCCCTACGCCTGCGGGTCATGGGGGGGAAAACTCTGACTGTTGTCTGTGCCTATGCACCGAACAGCAGTTCGGAGTATTCGGCCTTTTGGAGACCCTGGATGGAGCCTTGTATGGGGCTCCTGAGGGGGACTCTGTAGTCTTGCTGGGGGACTTCAACGCACATGTGGGCAATGATGGAGACACCTGGAGAGGCGTGATTGGGAGGAACGGCCTCCCCGATCTGAACCCGAGTGGTGGCTTGTTATTGGACTTCTGTGCTAGTCATGGAATGGCCATAACGAACACCATGTTCGAACATAAGGATGCTCATAAGTGTACCTGGTACCAGAGCACCCTAGGCAGAAGGTCGATGATCGATTTTGTTATCGTATCATCGGACCTGAGGCCATATGTTTTGGACACTCGGGTGAAGAGGGGGGCAGAGCTGTCAACTGATCACCATCTGGTGGTGAGTTGGGTCAGGTGGCGGGGAAGCCTCTGGACAGACCTGGTAAGCCCAAGCGTGTAGTGCGGGTGAACTGGGAACGTCTGGAGGAGTCCCCGGTCCGGGAGGCCTTCAACTCACACCTCCGGCGGGGCTTCTCTGGCATCCCTGTGGAGGCTGGGGGCATTGAACCGGAGTGGGCGATGTTCAAAGCCTCCATTGCTAAAGCTGGGTCTGAGAGTTGTGGTCTCAAAGTCTTAGGTGCCTCAAGGGGCGGTAACCCTCGAACATCCTGGTGGACACCGGTGGTCAGGGGAGCCGTCCGATTGAAGAAGGAGGCCTTCCGGGACATGCTGTCCCGGGCGACTCCGGAGGCAGTTGCAAGGTACCGACAGGCCCGAAGGACTGCAGCCTCGGCCGTGGCAGAAGCAAAGCAGCGGGTGTGGGAGGAGTTCGGAGAAACCATGGAGAAGGACTTTCGGCTGGCGCCAAAGCGGTTCTGGAAGACCATCCGACACCTCAGGAGGGGAAAGCAGGGAACCATTCAAGCTGTATACAGTAAGGATGGGACGTTGTTGACCTCAACTGACAAGGTGATTGGGAGGTGGAAGGAGCACTTTGAGGAACTCCTGAACCCGACAAACCCACCCTACATGGTAGAGACAGGGCTGGAGGATGATGGGGGATCAGCGTCAATCTCCCTGGCGGAGGTCACTGAGGTAGTCAAACAACTCCACAGTGGCAAAGCCCCAGGGGTTGATGAGATCCGCCCAGAAATGCTGAAGGCTTTGGGTGTTGAGGGACTGTCATGGATGACACGTCTTATCAACATTGCGTGGAAGTCGGGGACAGTACCTAAGGAGTGGCAGACCGGGGTGGTGGTTCCCCTGTTCAAAAAGGGGGACCGGAGAGTGTGTGCCAACTACAGAGGCATCACATTACTCAGCCTCCCCGGGAAAGTATACTCCAGGGTGCTGGAAAGGAGGGTTCGACCGATAGTCGAACCTCGGATTGAGGAGGAACAATGCGGTTTCCGGCCTGGTCGTGGAACAACGGACCAGCTTTTTACCCTCGCGAGGATCTTTGAGGGGGCCTGGGAGTATGCCAATCCGGTCTACACGTGTTTTGTGGATTTGGAGAAGGCGTATGATCGGGTTCCCCGGGAGATACTGTGGGAGGTGCTGCGAGAGTATGGGGTGAGGGGGTCTCTACTCAGAGCCATCCAATCTCTGTACTCCCAAAGCGAGAGCTGTGTCCGGGTCTGCGGCAGTAAGTCGGACTCGTTTCCGGTGAGGGTTGGCCTCCTCCAAGGCTGCGCTTTGTCACCTATCCTGTTTGTGGTATTCATGGACAGGATCTCACGGCGTAGCCGCGGGGAGGGGGCTGCGGGTTGGTGGGCAGAGGATTGCATCACTGCTTTTTGCAGATGATGTGGTCCTGATGGCATCATCGGTCTGCGACCTGCAGCACTCATTGGATCGGTTCGCAGCCGAGTGTGAAGCGGCTGGGATGAGGATCAGCACCTCCAAATCTGAGGCCATGGTTCTCAGCAGGAAACCGATGGATTGTCTAGTCCAGGTAGGGAATGAGTCTTTACCCCAAGTGAAGGAGTTCAAGTATCTTGGGGTCTTGTTCTCGAGTGAGGGTAAAATGGAACGAGAGATGGGCCGGAGAATTGGAGCAGCGGGTGCGGTGTTGCAGTCGCTCTATCGCACCGTTGTGACGAAGAGAGAGCTGAGCCAGAAGGCAAAGCTCTCAATCTACCGGTCTATCTTCGTTCCTACTCTCACCTATGGTCATGAAGGGTGGGTCATGACCGAAAGAACGAGATCGCGGATACAAGCGGCGGAAATGAGTTTCCTCCGGAGGGTAGCTGGCATCTCCCTTAGGGATAGGGTGAGAAGTTCAGCCATTCGTGAGGGACTCGGAGTAGAGCCGCTGCTTCTTTGCGTAGAAAGGAGCCAGTTGAGGTGGTTCGGGCATCTAGTAAGGATGCCACCTGGCCGCCTCCCTAGGGAGGTGTTCCAGGCACGTCCAGCTGGGCGGAGGCCGCGGGGCAGACCTAGGACCAGGTGGAGGGATTATATCTCCACACTGGCCTGGGAACGCCTTGGAATCCCCCAGTCAGAGCTGGTTAATGTGGCCCGGGAAAGGGAAGTTTGGGATGCCCTGCTTGAACTGCTACCTCCGCGACCCGACCCCGGACCAAGCGGACGACGATGATGATGATGATGATTAATAATAATCCTTAATTTTTTCTTCTTTCAGTAAAGGGCAAAGTATATCTAAATTTGCTTTAACATTTTTAAATGCTTGATAGTCAAACGTTTCCCATTCCTGGCAAAAGCCAAACATCTATAAGAAGGCAGTGCAGTTAAAATGCAATTGTCTAAAATAGAAGTCTATAATCTGCCTGTTATGTTTAGAATTGAACTGTATCTATTGTTGACTGAGCAATAATCCAAACAGGCGAGGAAAAATACTTTTAGAAAGTATTATAGTTTATATTTGAGATTGATATTAGATAGGAGTCAGCATTTAAATTAGTAATGAATAAGTTTTACAGAAAATTCAATTGCAGTATTTGATGTTGCTTTCACCATAAAACTTGTCATTAATACTCGCAAAGACACTACAATGTAAACATCCTTTGGGAAAGATTTGCAGAAAATTGCAGTGAAATTACAGTCGTAATATATACAACTTTAACTTGGGTTTTAAGTTTATTTGATGTGCAGAAAGCCCCCACTCTTTTGCATGGTGGCGAATGCATTGTTTTCCCCCTTGGCGTAAACAGATGTGACGTTTTGTGGGAGTTCCCATAACCACCGACTATATCTATGAGGCTTTTACAGTTAAACAACATTGTTTGTTTTGTATTTTTTTGTAAAATGTATTGTGATTCAATGTACAATAAGCGACAATTGTATGTAAATCTTACAGACATAATTAGTTTAACAGCAGCGTGCTCACTAATTCAGCAGAGGAGGAATGTTGTATTTACCTGATTAAAATGTAAAATTGGTGTACACAATAACAGTTTTAAACTATAAAATGTACAGGTTGCTCTGTAAAGTTTCTTACATTTCAACTGTATTTTTTCTACAGATTTATTCTGGCAATCAAAGCTGCCAGGTTTTCTTCCGTTAAAAGAGCTGGATTTTTTTTACAGTGTAGGTTTTGGGCCTATAGGTCACATGACCAATGTTGGGACAAAAGCCTGGTTTCTACTTCTGTGTGAGCAGGTTCGCGAACGTTAACGTTCATTTGGCGCTTACGTTCGCACAGTAGTTTGCCTACATACTTCAACGTAACTTTAACGGGCCCAGTAGGTGGCAGTGTCACATTCAGTAATACAGAATGTACAGAAAACCAAAGAAGAAGCACAGACATGAAAACTACAGTTCATGGCCAGCAAAAGTATAAACAAAAAGAGGAAATTTGCTCACTGCTTTTCATATTTGGGAGGACTCCCCGTACACGTAGGCGGGCCTCGGTGAGCTACACTTTCCTAAAAAACACTTTTTTGCAAAGCTACGCAGAGACGTTTACGTGCTCCTTTGCAGAAGTATAAACCTGGGGCCTATACTACGAACGGAGGTTAAGCTACTCTGATCTAACTCGAGGTTAACAAAGAAACTCGGAGTTGACAAACTCTGATTATCCAAATGGGTGTTAAGCGGTACTGCAACAGTGATAAAGATGTATGTTAGTTAAGTCAGTGTCAAATCAAATCAAGTTTATTTATAGAAAACGTTTAAAACAAGCGGAGCTTACCAAAGTGCTGTATAATATATTCACATAAAGTTTATCAAACAATACATAAAACAGTTTGTTTTCTAAATACATAGAAACATGTATAATATACAGTACTGTGCAAAAGTTTTAGGCAGGTGTGAAGTCTTTAAAGTTCTAAAAAATATATCTATAAAATATAAATGTGAATGAAAATTTTTTTTTTCATCAATTCATGAAATACAAAGTGAGGGAAAACCAAATCGGTATCAAAACAACATTTGGTGTGACCACCCTTCGCCTTCAAAACAGCATCCCCTGCCTAAAACCTATGCACAGTACTGTACATAGGCTATACTATGTACAAGCTAAGTGCCTAAAAAACCACTAATATGATTCGAAGGCTATTGAAAATCAGCCTATCTGCTCCAGTTCATTGTGTCATCTACGTTTTAAATATTACCGAATATCTACTTGCTTCCTACCCTGCAAAGGGGTGCGGATGGCAACATAAGCAGATATTTTGACCAATGACTCATACTCATGATGATGTCAGGATATGACTAGTTTAAATAAATGTGAAGGGCAAAATATTGGCAGCGCATTGCCGAGAGTAAAGTCGTAACAGCGTTCTTGTCATGCATGTTTCTGCAACTACGGTCAATTTTACTCTCCCAAATTTAAATAATATAACCTCTATGATTTACAATTTTAACCAATGAGTTCTATTTTGCATCTGTTGTATAATTGAAATGAAAGGATAAATAAAATTATATATCTACGATGTGAAAACAATAAGTAGGCCTATTAGGCTAGTAAATGATTGCCTATGGGCTACTCCCTAGAGCACATACAGTGCATCCGGAAAGTATTCATACCCCTTCACTTTTTCCACATTTTATTATGTTACAGCCTAATTCCAAAATGGATTAAATAAAAAAATTCCTCAATTCCTTGCTGTTTTAAAAGTAAAAAAATAAAATATCACATGTACATAAGTATTCACACCCTTTACTCAATACTTTGTTGAAGCACCTTTGGCAGCAATTACAGCCTCAAGTCTTCTTGAGTATGATGCTACAAGCTTGCCACACCTATTTTGGGGCAGTTTCTCCAATTCTTCTTTGCAGATCGTCTCAAGCTCCATCAGGTTGGATGGGGAGCGTCGGTGCACAGTCATTTTCAGATCTCTCCAAAGATGTTCAATCGGGTTCAAGTCTGGGCTCTGGCTGGGCCACTCAGGGACGTTCACAGACTTGACCCAAAGCCACTCCTTTGTTATCTTGGCTGTGTGCTTAGGGTCGTTGTCCTGTTGGAAG
Organism: Galaxias olidus; assembly: GCA_026901105.3. Classification (NCBI taxonomy): domain Eukaryota; kingdom Metazoa; phylum Chordata; class Actinopteri; order Galaxiiformes; family Galaxiidae; genus Galaxias; species Galaxias olidus. Next base: position 87,560 of record JAPMUY010009603.1, read on the forward strand.
GTCAACCTTCGCCCCAGTCGGAGGTCCAGAACACTCTGGAGCAGGTTTTCATCAAGGATCTCTCTGTACATTGCTGCATTCATCTTTCCCTTGATCTTGACTAGTCTCCCAGTTCCTGCCGCTGAAAAACATCCCCACAGCATGATGCTGCAACCACCATGCTTCACTGTAGGGATGGTATTGGCCAGGTGATGAGCAGTGCCTGGTTTACTCCAGACATGACGCTTGGCATTCAGGCCAAAGAGTTCAATCTGAGTTCAATCAGACCAGAGAATTTTGTTTCTCATGGTCTGAGAGTCCTTTAGGTGCCTTTTGGCAAACTCCATGCGGGCTGTCATGTGCCTTTTGCTGAGGAGTGGCTTCCGTCTGGCCACTCTACCATAAAGGCCTGATTGGTGGAGTGCTGCAGAGATGGTTGTCCTTCTGGAAGGTTCTCCCATCTCCACAGAGGAACACTGGAGCTCTGTCAGAGTGACCATCGGGTTCTTGGTCACCTCCCTGACCAAGACCCTTCACCCCCGATTGCTCAGTTTGGCCGGGCGGCCAGTTCTAGGAAGAGTCCTGGTGGTTCCAAACGTCTTCCATTTGCGAATGATGGAGACCACTGTGCTCGTTGGGACCTTCGATGCTGCAGAAATTTTTTTGTACCCTTCCCCAGATCTGTGCCTCGATACAATCCTGTCTCGGAGGTCTACAGACAATTCCTTGGACTTCAGAACTTGGTTTGTGCTCTGACATGCACTGTCAACTGTGGGACTTTATATAAACAGGTGTGTGCCTTTCCAAATCATGTCCAATCAATTGAATTTACCACAGGTGGACTCCAATCAAGTTGTAGAAACATCTCAAGGATGATCAGTGGAAACGGGATGCACCTGAGCTCAATTTTGAGTGTCACAGCAAAGGGTGTGAATACTTATGTACATGTGATATTTATTTATTTTTTTATTTTTAATACATTTGCAAAAAATTCAAAAAAACTTTTTCACTTGGTCATTATGCGGTATTGTTGAGAATTTTTTATTTATTTAATCCATTTTGGAATTAGGCTGTAACATAATAAAATGTGGAAAAAGTGAAGGGGTATGAATACTTTCCGGATGCACTGTATATAGGCTGTATGAATGCAATGACATTCTAACGATCATATCAGCTGCAAAACAGCGGAAAGCGCATTTGAGATTAGGTTTATAGGCTTTAATACTTTTAACTGTGAAAGTAAAGGATTTTCTAGTTGGAAAATACACTTATGGGACGCTAACTTTGAATTGGCAAGAGCTTTACAGTCTATATTTTAACACTTAGGCTATATGTTGTAAAACCAAATCTTAATTTTGAATGATCTAAACAACTGCTGACAAAAACATCATATTTCTGTCCACTCCAGCAGTGTTACAATGCTGTACGCAGAGCAATTTTCCTGACTACAGCGTTATAGAGCACTTAACATCGAGTTAACCACGAACATAAACTGCTCGGAGCAGTTTAGAGATGCAGCATAAATTGCTATGACAACATACCTCAGGGAAAACGTACCCACCTATTATAGTACGGGTAAATCGGGAAGTTACCCCTGACGTCACAAAGTTATTCACGAACTTTCCGGGGTAAGCCAGTTACCTCGCTTTGTTGTATAGGCCTCAGGCTTCAGCTAGGTAAAGTTGGCATACTGGCTAGCTAACGTCACAGCAGTGGTACCAGCTTGAACAAAATGTATTGTTTGCTCGGCTGATCTGGAGGGTGGTTTGGACACAAACAGTACAGGAAATATATTTTTTCTTTAAACTTAAATAACGTTCATTGCTGACTATTTTGTGAAACTTAAATCACTTTATTTTGTCCGCTTTGAATGTGGGAATATTATTTTGAGCTGCTAATGTAAGCCGTGAGTTTTGAGCCGTGCTAGTTGGCCATTTGAGGCTAGAATAAGTAAGTTCAACAAATATGTTGTGTGTGGTTTATGCATTGCTTAGTAGACAATTCATGGTTTATTATATTATTATTTGTGTTGCTGTTTTAAAATATATGTAGACTATATGTCGGGGCCTATTGGCTAATACAAAGTAGGCTACCACAGAACATCAGTGTTAGCAGTGAGGGATAAAAAATAAAGCCTAAACTTCAGAGTTTGAGTAAATGTGGAAACTCAAAAGTTACTAACACTAGTAACTCATTACTTTTTTAAGGGAGTAATTGGTAAAGTAATTTAGTTACTTTTTAAAGAGGTAAGAGTAACTGTAACTAAATACAAATTTCCAGTAAGCACAACACTGCACATGACCTTGTAGCTAGTTATTTTTCAGGAAAAATATTATTGTAAGATATTTAAATACTTTATAATTCAAATAAAAGGTGTGCCTGATGTGGACAACCCACAGAGTATTTTGTCACATGACCTTGAAGCTATTGAAATTCAAATGTTATTTTTCAGGAAAAATATTATAATAAAATATTTAAAACACGGTATAAATAAAAGAAAAGGTGTGCCTCATGTGAGTATTTTGCTGTAGGTTGTGGCCCTCTAAGTCACATGTTCTCAAAGCTATTGAAATTCAAATATAATTTTTAAGTAAATATAATGTTATAAAATATTTAAGCAACAGATTTAAAGATACTATCAAAAAATGAAATGTCCAGTGTTATATTGCAAATTACGCACATCATTTACTTTATTGATAAAGTAATTTAAGGGGGCCCTATTTTGCTAATTTTCAGGTTTATATCTTTATTGGAGTTCTATTAGAGTAGGTTTACGCGTTTTAATGTTCAATAACAATTTATTTTTTACAAACATCCTGGGTCTGCAGCACCTCTATTCACCTTGTCTGAAACACTCCGTTTTAGCTCCTGTCTCATTAAGGCCCCCCTCCTGACGAGCCCAGTCTGCTCTGATTGGTCAGCTGGCCAAAGAAACGGAATTTGCCTTTGCACTGACAAAAACAGCGACTTATGGACATGACGAAACCACTATATACAAAATTCCCGGCCTCTGCTCTGACTGACTCTGTTTGAGGGCGTGCCAAAATAGCCACTAGGTGGGCATTATGCAAATATGTTACTTAGTGACGTAGATAAGTCACGGAAGAAAACGTGTTTTAGGCAGTTCAGGAGCAGTGTTTTCTGTGAGAGAGAGTAGCTCCCTTTGGCGTGGACAATGGACTTTGTAACTTTTCAGACCTTTGACATGCACAAAAAGCTATATAACATACTAAAGGAAAGGGGAACCCCCCCCAAAAAAGAATAGGGCCCCTTGAGATTGAGATTTTAAAATAGGCCAACTCCAAACGGTCATTTATTTAACAGTCCCTAAATATCTCGTCTTAGGCTGGAAGTTGAATGTCTGTTGAATGTCCAACGTAAAACCAACTACCAGAGCCATATCTGGCTCTGCCAACTATCAATTAAAACGTTCTCATTCTTATTATTCAGTCAGACGATTTATGGTTAACACCACAGAGATAGAACATTTCCGTCTCTATGGTTAATACTGTGGCTGGGGGCACGTTCAATCTCAAAACGGTGTGCACCGTTTTGCTACGGTTTCCTGGTTGAACAACATGTTTCTCGAAACAGTGTGAAACTGTGCGCAACGGCCTTAGAGATATGTTTTCTTTCGCTTGGTGGGTGTCAGAGGTGTTACCCGATCAGCAGCAACCTGATTTTAAAGGCCGCCAAATAAAAAGTGCATTGTGATCCTACTAGAGTCGTTTATAAGTGCAGCTAATGCAGTGTGTTATATGAAACAATTGAAGATATAAGAATACATGTTTGTCGTAAAAATTGCATAGTTGCAACGCTTGCATAAGACAACAGGGTGTTCACCTGCCACCGTTTCCGTTTAAATAAACGTTTTGCTACGTTTTGTCGGGGCTGAACGCAGCCCAGGTTAATAGTCCAGCGAACGTCATATCCTTAGTTTGCGCCACAGGTCTAGTTGTTTGACAGCTGCTATCGATGGAGCTAAGTTTACTATATATGGGCAAAGCGAGACATACCGAGTGCGCCGTTTGCTTCCGTGTTTTTGTGATTAGGACAGTCTCCTGCTGGTGGTACGGACGCAAGGGAGGTGTTTCATTCATTCCGAAGAGTTATTGTACACCCAGCGAACATGTCGTATGATTTGAGTAAGTGGTTTTATGGCTATTTTGCATTTTGTAAGAAACTGCAATGAATCCATCCCACAAGATACAACAACGCACAGCTTAGCTAGCTTTGTTATCCAGGCCATGAAAGCTAGCCGAGTAAAATTTTTAGCTAGCTATCTGCCTATGTAGCCTCGCCCATGATTTTTACATGTCGTGTCGTACACTGTATAATGTTGTCAATAGATTAAAATTACTTTGCATATTCCTTTGAATAAACCTTTATAATACGACAAAATGGTATTATTTTGAAGTTATCCAATAGGATTTTATCTTGTTTGATATAACTACAACTATACCTGTATTTTTTGTTATATAGGAAATGCGTTATGCATCCCAGAAATATTTTCTGTAGCTACATGGGTGTTCGTGGTTATAAAGTAGTGTTTGAAATTACTAGTTGGTTTACGACCACAAGCCTTTCTAAAGAAAGCATACCTAATTATTTGCATGTTTTACAACTAACTTGTTTCATTGTATTTTTGCAGAACATGTATTTGCCAGTCTTCCACAGATGGAGCGGGGAGTGGCTAAAGTGCTTGGTGGGGATCCCAAAGGCAATAATTTTCTTTACACAAATGGAAAGAGCGTCATCATCAGAAACATTGATGTAATTCTGGACTTAATACTTCATGCATGCCTGCTTGTCTGCTGTACTATGTTTCAATTCAGTTGAATCTTAATTTTGGAAACACATTTAGAGATTAGGAGTGTGGGGATGGTTAACACCAAGTTTGTAGGCAGATATGAATATTATCCCTCCAGGATTATTCATTCCTGGGAAAAATATCTATCTGTGGTAAATCAAAGTTTAATTCCATTTACTATAGCAAGATACTAATCTAAGTTTGTTGTAGATGTCCCGCTGATATAAAATGTAGAAATTGCAACTATCCATCCATCCATCCATCCATTTTCCGCCGCTTATCCGGGGCCGGGTCGCGGTGGCAGCAGGCTCAGCAGGGAATTCCGGCCGTCCCTATCCCCAGCAACGTTTTCCAGATCCTCCTGGAGGATCCTGAGGTGTTCCCAGGCCAGACGAGATATATAATCCCGCCAGCGTGTTCTGGGTCTCCAACCAATAGGGCATGCCCGGAAAACCTCCAACGGGAGGTGCCCAGGAGGCATCCTAATCAGATGCCCGTACCACCTCATCTGGCTCCTTTCGAGTTTATTGCAACTAATAGTTTTATTACATGTTTTTTGCCAAAGTTGTTTTAAAGTTGCCATGGTGATTTTGTCGACCCCTACCATTTGCTTGGTGTAATAATTTTCCCTAACCGTCACAAATAAGACGTGCAGGATGCTCGCGGTCACTATATCGCTAGCACGATCAACAACTATACTCCAATTATGGGTATCTCTTTCTGATTTAGCGACTCACTTGCTTGTGTCGTAAAGCAATTCGTCACTGTTTTGCGGGAGATGGTACCCGGTGGCAGACAAAATGAGAATTAAATATTGAGACTTCAAGAGGACTGATCGGAACTGCGTTTTTTTTTCCATTCTCCCATAGACATTACAATGTGCTAACAGAAATATATTAATAATACGTTACTATAAAAAAGTTGCCTATAGTTGCCTTCAAGTGCTACTACTTTGCGGTGATTGTATCAGAACACCCTCAACAAATTGTAGAGCAGCTTACCAATAGAACTCGTTCACCCAACTCTTATTCCCTTTGGCATTTTGTTCCCCATGGATGAATATTTATCCTGGCTCCGAATCAAGTCTTGAAACTCAAATTTATAACGGCACATGCTCCCTAAACCTAATACTCGCGTATAAGGCTATTGGAGATTTAGTGATGAATTTTTTTGTTCCAATTAAACAACATGATGGCCTGCTTATTTGAGACTTGTTTTATTTTTTCCTGACAGAACCCTGCAATTGCAGATATCTACACAGAGCATCCTCATCAGGTTACTGTTGCAAAGTATGCTCCGAGTGGCTTTTACATCGCCTCAGGAGGTAAGCTGATAAAGTAACAATCCACTACACCAGATTCTATAATGTAAAGATGTAGGATACACCTACAGTAAATTTGATGTGTGCGTATAGTCCTGATATTTATACAATACACACTGCCTGATTGATTATTCCAGGAGAAGTAGTCATGTAATACCTTTTATTTAAACAATTTCATCTTTTTAAGGAACAATGAATAATACCTATTCAAATTTCTGTTTTCAGATGTGTCAGGTAAGATCCGTATCTGGGACACTACCCAGAAGGAGCACCTGATGAAGTATGAGTACCAGCCTTTTGGGGGAAAGATCAAGGACATTGCCTGGACAGAGGACAGCAAAAGGATTGCTTGTGTTGGGGAAGGCCGTGAAAAGTGAGTTTAGGATTTTCACCCAGTCCCAAACCACCAACATTTGTAAAATAGTGTTAGTGAAATAGTGATACAGAATTTACAGTGTAGTTATCTTTTTTCATAGTTTTGAAAATATGTATGTGTGTATGTTTTCTTTACAGGTTTGGGGCTGTATTCCTTTGGGACTCTGGCTCCTCGGTTGGTGAAATCACTGGCCATTTCAAAGTCATCAACAGTGTGGACATCAAGCAGACGCGTCCCTACCGTCTCATCACTGGTAGTGATGATAACTGTGGCGCGTATTTCGAGGGTCCTCCCTTCAAGTTCAAGTTCACCATAAGCGTGAGTGTATAGATTCACATACAGCAGTGAAGCAGCCCTTGATTGGTTTTTGAGAGGAGAGCAATTCTACTCAAGTGTGCAAAGCCATATTGAAACTCCAATGCAACTACACTGTCAAAGTTGTTTGGTTGAGATAGGTAAAAATTAAAAACACTTGATTGTTTTCTACACTTTTTTTTCATCTTGCTGCTGTACTTCATTTTTCTCTGTTTTCTGAAATATTTCAGTCAAAATTGTTGTTTTCCAACTATGGTTTTGATTGCTTACATTTGCGTAGTATGTAATTCACGTCCCTTTCATTAGTATTTATTTATCCTGAAATTAACTCTAAAAACATGATTTTTGACATGGTTTTTGCAGCTTAGTCACTGTTATAATTATTTGTGCCATGTGGTTGTTCTACACGTTCAAGTTGTGAATATTTCACTTTTCTTTCGGAATCCTGAACGTGCCTGAACTTGGTTGAACAAGTGACTAGAGCAAATCTCTGTATGTGCTCCTCTCTCAGGTATAAGCTGCTTCTAAAAGAGACATTTGTTTGCAAGCATCTAATTGGTTAATATTCTCAAAGCTGGCACATTAAGTTTGAACTCAAACCTTGTCAGGTTCCCACTCATGCAAATTTTTTCTGCTCATGATTACGGCTGAGTATCGGCACTGATCTCGCGATTCTATTTGATTTCGATTCACAAGGTTCTGATTCAATTAGATTTCGATTCAATGTCAATAAATTGGAAGTGATAATTACAATACCAAGATTCCTTTGTGAATTACAGAAAGTGTGAATGGAGAAATACTGACAACTGGGCTCAAAGCATGACTTAAAAAAAAAAAAAAACCTGTTTTATTTAAGAAATATAAATATCCAATACTGATACATCGCAGTGCTTTGGAATTGAAAATGGTGTGTATTCCTTCCCTGTCATTCACATTCCTATTTAACAGGAAACTGCATTCTCTTTAAATAACATTTTAAACGTATACAAACAAATAATTTGCATGTGCAAAATAATTGTTATTGCGTTTCCTTCTGTATGTAGATATTCAATAACAAATCTGCCGTTTCCAGGTATAATAGTAATTTACCACATTGACAATGTCAATTATAGATTTTTTAATAGATTTCTTTTTTTTCTTTTTTTTTAAGGACTTTCCAAGTGACCCTAAACTTGAGTGGTAGTGTACATGTCAGCTTCTTAAAGTGTCTATCTTTGCTGTCAGTCAAAAAAAAAAAAAAAATTTCCTTTTCCATATATTTTGGCCATGACTGATTTGTGCATTGTTCAAATAAAGATTTGGATCCAGTCAACAAAAAGACTGTCCGAAAAAAAAATATTACTTTTATTGGTTCTATTGTCCTAGTTGTCTTATGTAGATTATACAAGAGAATAAACTGCTTCTAAAACAAGTCAGTGCAGTGCTCAGCTAGGTGGCGATATAGATCAGCCTTCCAGCTGCTAGAGTAGCCTGACTAATAGCTGTCTTCACCTGCTTGTAAAACCCTGCCTATGTAACTGAAATCCTCAGACTTCCATCCTAAGCATGGCCAAGTGGTTATATTCTATCCCTTCATTGGCGTTGGAAGATCATTGTAATGATCGTTACTTCAGGAATATAATTCTCTTTTTGCTACTTATCTTTTCTCAATTCGCCCTAGGACCACAGCCGGTTTGTCAACTCTGTCCGTTTTTCTCCCGACGGGAACCGGTTTGCCACAGCTAGTGCTGACGGTCAGGTGAGCCTAATTGTACAGATGGTAGGCAGGGCATATTATTGCGGACTATTGCAACTATATATGTGGCTATATTAACAAAACTTGGCATTAACTTGGTGTGTGCATTACTGTGTCGTTTTCACAGATTTTTGTGTATGATGGAAAGACTGGTGAAAAGATTAGCTCGCTTGGTGGGGAAAAGGCACATGAAGGAGGAATCTATGCAGTAAGTTTGATTTTACTGCTTAAAGTGTTGTTAATAATAATAATAATGAATTCTTCAACTACTTAGTCTCAAAGTATTAGTACTCTGTTGTTTTTAAATATAATTATAATACAACAAAATTTAACTGTACCCCTAGCGATTTAGTAGACTATTAGATCCACAACATACAGTATATTCAGTTAAGTCAGCAAATAAATTCAGTTTGTGGCTGAATGTGCACTTGTTTCACCAATTACACAAACAACGCTTTAAGGACAGTCTTGAAGCTGCCTCTTGATCCTAGTGTTTATGGGTGGGCTGGCTATATGTTCCAGGTCAGGCTGCATTGCTGAGAAGGGGTAACCACCCAGTGCTAGTGAAGATGCTCTGCAGGGATTTGATCCAAACAAACCAAATTGATCCCTTCCCTTTCTAATTAGTGTTGCCATCTTACTGTGAGAAAGATGGCCCTTACCATTTATATTCTGCAACATTCTGTGCTTCGTTTTCTTCTGTAACCACAACAAAACGTGTTACAGTATTTAAGGGCAGACATTTTATTAGAATACTTAGAAACCAAGTCAAATTGTGAGATGGGTATTTTGTCAACATAAAAGTATCTAATGGTTACATTATTCTAGAGAACTAAAGATGACAAGGCATACAAGAGTAAACACTGATGCCAAATCCATTGGAGCCAAGGACTTTGTACTCATTATGAAGCGTCTAAAATATTATAGTTGCTCCTCCACTCGCTTTCATCCTACTTTATTACACAATTAATATAATCTCGGATTTTCCTCCCAGGTGAGTTGGAGCCCAGACAGCTCCCAGCTGATCTCTGCTTCCGGTGATAAGACTGTGAAACTGTGGGATGTTGGCTCCAGCACGGCCGTTACCACCTTCAACCTCGGAGCAGACGTCATGGACCAGCAGCTGGGCTGCCTCTGGCAGAAGGAGCACCTGCTCAGCATCTCCCTGTCCGGATACATCAACTACCTGGACAAGAACAATTCCAACCGGCCCATTCGCACCATCAAGGTGAGGCTCTTCAGGGGTCTGGAGAGAACCAGAGGCTGAGTTAAACACTTGTAATTCTAAAGCTGTCTCTCGGATGTGTCATTCTGAAGAATCATCAACATGTCGTGGTATTTGTGCACATTCACATTGGTTCAAAGTAGTATGTTGACAGTGGATGGAGTCCGCCTTTAAAATACTGTACAACTTGGCTAGATCTCATCCAACTAAGTAACAGGCTACAGAGAAGTCTAATGCAGAGTTTATTATCAAATATCACAATAATTTGTTTGTTCAAAGAATCACAACCGGCTGCCATTTGGAACTGAACTGTATACCTAAATCGCTCGACAATTGGCACTTTGCTGTAAGCATTCCACTCAGGTTAACACTACAAAAGTTTTTTTTTTTGGTTATGTAAAATGACATGCAGCCTTTCACAAACAGTCTAGCTATGGAAATTAATACCATGTTTTCATGGATCATCAACTCTTATCGGCTGTGATAATGTAAATTTTCATGGTGCCTTCAAGGCTTTGATAATGTCTTTATGCATTTTCACAGGGTCACAGCAAATCCATTCAGTCGCTCACAGTTCATAAAAACGAAGGGAAGACCCACATCTATTCTGGCAGCAGCGACGGACACATTAATATCCTTTCACTTCTTTAGTTCTATTGGAGTACAGCTACCACCGAATGGCTTGTTTGGTAGTGGGTCACACGTGAAAGCCACTACTGGGACGGTGGCAAGTTCAGGATGAAGGTGAAGGTGCAATGACCAAGTTTGAGAGTTTCCTAGCCAACCTTTAGACATATTTGTTTGCTGTTAGAGGGTTTTCTCAATTACATACTTGGTAGAACTCCTTTTTTTTAAACCAAGGCAACAGTTTACCGCAAGACTGGTTCTAAAAATTAAATAAATCACTCGAAGGTTTGCATTAGCAGATGTCACACTTATGTTGCTTTTAAGTTTTCATGAACAGATTACCGTATTTGCGCGTGTATAAGTCGACCACTGACTTTGGTGATAAAAATTTGGGATAAATTGCTTTTTCCTTTTTTTTTTTTTATGGTTTAGGTCTAGACGGGAGTCTCTCTCTAGACTAGAGCATATAGGACTACGGCAGCAACAACTAATTCAATAACTTTACATAGGCCTAGGAATAAAAACTATTGCATTGTTAACTATCTTAATTAATACTAACCTAAAATATAATCCTGAAACCTGTATCACTCTGTTAAATCGATCAGGTTGCGATTGCGAACCACAAAGCGTTTCTATTTTCCTCAACTTCACATACCGCGGACAGACTTTATCCTAAAAAATTTGATGCATTGGTCTGAGTATAAGTCGACCCCCCAACTTTGAAGTTTATATTTTGTTGAAAATCTCGACTTATACATGCACAAATACAGTAATAATATTCTTAAAAGGCAGAACTAAACCGTTTTGAAAACCTTGCAACCTTATTCCATACATATTTCTACAAAGCCCTGTTTTAAGTAGTCCTTAACATGTTTTCACATTACTGGGATGCTGACAGCGGGGAAAACAACGATTTCTCTGGGAAAGGCCACAGCAACCAGGTCAGTAAGATAGCTGCTGACGAGGCTAAGCAGCTGGTCACCTGTGGCATGGATGACACAATCCGCTATACCAGCCTGACCAAAAAAGAATACAGGTGAGTTTAGTGTTATGAATTCTTGCAGAGATGCATATCTTTTTACTTACTGCATATTTTTGTGTCATCAGTGCAATACTTCATGACATGACTATCATGACATTCACATCAACATTAATCAGGTCTAGATACATTTCTAAGCCCAAAACAATACAGCAGAGCCGGCTTATTTAATATCTACGCTGCTTTTATAGTGCCTCTGACTTGGTAAAGATGGATTTCCAGCCCAAATGTGTGTCTGTATCCAAAGGACTGGTTTTGGCTGTGTGCATTGGACAGGTATCTTCACTTTACTGATCAGCTAGTTTCAATTAAATCTATACTAATACTAAAATAAGGGAAAATATTTTTTTAAACACCTACAGAAAAACAATCGAACTTCCTTTAAGAGTATTATATTCTATCCAGAATTATGCAGCTGTTTTTTTTTTTTAGCTTTCTGACCATTGTATGCCATGTTAAATTATTTTTTCAGCTGGTGTTGCTAAAAGACAAGAAGAAGGTGTTCACCTTAGATAATCTGGGATACGAGCCTGAGGCCGGGGCCATCCATCCAGGGGGTAACACTGCGGCAGTGGGAGGCGCAGTAAGTCCAACAAAGGCTCCTTGGCAACATACTGGTTTTGCAGTGGTCGCTCGTGAGAACCATGGCATTCATCTTGTCTCCAAACCAGACAGACCATATTTACATAGTTCAGTACAAATAAAATACAGGTTCCTAATCATAACTGCATTAACGACATTTCCCTTTTTTAGGATGGAAAGATCCGTCTGTACTCTATCTCAGGCAACACACTGAAGGAAGAGGGCCAGACCCTGGAGGCCAAGGGGCCAGTGACAGACATGGCCTACTCCAAAGATGGAGCCTATTTGGCTGTTACTGATGAGAAGAAAGTGGTTACAGTCTTCACTGTGACTGACGGCTACTCGGTATACACTTCTTTTATGTCAGCCTTATTTAAGGAAAATCTCAGTGGAAAATCGCAAGCATTAGAAAATGCAGCAACAATACTTTAAGCTAAAGTGTAGCATACAATGGGATTCTAACCCCTACAATAAGTTGCAGTGTGAGTTGTGATACTATCAACCAACAAAGTCAACAGATAGTTACAGATACACATATTAGGAAGTATAAAATTCAACTAGTAAAAAGTAAATCTTTTTTGTAATTGCCTTCCACTTTCCAGGTCAAAAATGACTTCTATGGACACCATGCTAAAATAGTTACCATAGCTTGGTCCCCTGACAGCGAACACTTTGCCAGCGGAGGAATGGACATGATGGTGTACGTTTGGACAGTCAACGACCCAGACAAGAGGCTCAAAATACCAGGTGAGATTAACTTAACAGAAAAAAAAACATGCATTAATTTTGATGTCAAAAGGCCTGAGGGTAGGGACTGAGGTTTGATGTTACAACTTCCAACTTTATTTAATTAGTCGTACATAGGCAGTGTGTACGATGTAAAATAAACTGTTTAATTTAATTTAGTTTCAGGAGTACACTAGGCTAGCTATAATAGTCAATGGATATCAATAAGGGTTATACTACAGTCTAATGGTCACTTACCATTAGACCCAGCCAATGCAAGATTGCAGGGCTTAAACAATAAGTGACAAATTAACTAAACATAATACTATCAATAATAATAGATCAAACTTTTGAATTTAACAACTTTTCAGCCATTACTAGATTAGGTTTAAAGGTGACAGCTCTTTGCTACTGCGTTCATTTTAGCACCAAAGGTTAGCATTTTCCAATACATCTCGTCATAAAATAATTTCAGGCAGACAAACTCACCCGTCCTAAAGCATTTACACATCAGTTTTGGCGTGGTTGGTACTGCTATATATTGAAGCTCCCTGCTGCTGTACGTATCCGGGACAACATTTCCAAGACAGGGAGTACACATACATCAATACCCTTTGGGACACATTAGCAGAACATTAGCAGACCCGAGTTGGCAGTTGGGGTGGAGGTGGGAGCATTTTCTATCACCTCATTCAACAAGCACACAACCTAACTTTGACATCAGGTCATATAAATACTCCCCCTCCCTCATTGACATGATACTTGGTTGTGAACAGGTGTGGTAAGTGATTAGTGGGTGTTGCACGCACTTTGACACTCACGTCAGCACCGCATGGACTTTCGAGTTATCTGCCTGAACATTAGCTTAAAGCTTCATTACTACGATTGCTGGAAATCTGCTCTAATCGTTACTCAAGGAAAGTTTTGACAGCAATTATTATTTTGCTTATTTTATTTATATACAGTATTTGAAAATAATTCAGTGTGTACGTGCAAGCATGTAGGATTTCCCCATTTGTTATTAAAATCCACTCTTTCTGAACATAACCTGAAGTGCATGCATGTCATGATGACAACAGGAATAGCAGTATGGCATATTGTTTAAGTGGAACTTTTGGTCTGTTTTTGTGACCACTCACAGGTGATCTATTTATTTGATAAAACCACAGTAGAAGGATATTGTAACCGCCTTAAGCCCTGAAGTCAGACTAAGACTACAATCACACTGCAAGCCTTAGTGCTCTATTCGGACGTCTTGCTCTTTTATTTTGGCTGGTCACATTATTTTTTAAATGTGACCTCTATCCAGTTGGTGTGAACTGGTCACAGTCCAGTGTTTTGCCGCATGCACAAAATAACAATAGCGTCACACACAGATCTAGAGTGATGTAAAAGCCGCGTGAATTCTGTTATGACTGTTCAGATACCTACCCAGCTGCTCAGTTTGACGTAATGACTGCATTTATCTTTTCCTCAGACACCCACAGGTTGCACCATGTCAGTGGTTTGGCCTGGATTGACGAGCACACCCTAGTGACCACCTCTCACGATGCTACAGTCAAGCAGTGGACTCTGAAATTCTAATCTAGTCACACAATGGCAATCCCTGGGGACAAGGACTACTGTAAAGCGCTTCTCTTAACTCCTGAAATATTTTCAATATCAAGATAACAGTGCGTTGGTTGTCAAGTCCCCCCAGTAATTGTAAAGGGTCATCTATGGCAGGGAACAGCTCGTGTAAGCAAAGACAATTGGGTGGTGTTAGTTGCGGAAACTTTCAATCGGTTAACCAATGTAGGCACACAATGAAAAAAAAATTACACAATATGAAAACAAGCGCTGGACTTTCTGGAGCTTCTTGAAGAAAAGAACATACATTATTCAAAGCTCAACATTCCATAGGCTTATCTCAGCTCAACTGAGTTACCTGTCTGTGGTTTGGCTCCATTCCCCTCAACTTGAATTGGTGTGCTAATGAATATGTTAAAAAATCCTTATTAAAAATTATTTTGATTAAAGAAAATTAAGAGTTTGGAGGTAAATGCATGAGCCTAATTTTCTTTCTTGGGCTGAGTTCGATGTTACAGTTTTTGTGAACAGAGGGTATTTTTCTTTTGTCTCTTGCCTATACATTTTGTCTTGTCATTCAGAATTGTCTGAGATGAGTGATGTGGGGAGCAATAATATAAATTTAAAAAGCAACTAATCATGTATTCAATCAAAGCGGTGTATTGAAAGATGCTTCAATGCTGTGTTTATTTGGGCTCGTGTTGTTCAAGTGTCTCACTTTCACATGATTTTGTGATGTATTTCTTTGTGTTAAAGGGTGGCAATTACAATAAACCAACACATGCATTTTCCTGTGGATTAAATGTGCTCTAAATAGATACTGAGGTTAACTGATCACTTTAGTGCAGTGTCTTGAATAAGCTTGATATTCTGGTCTGGGCACCATTTTTGTGTATACATAAGGTATGCTTTGCAACATGCTGAAAAATACTGCCAGCATAGTATATGGCACTATTTAAAGGAAGTCCAAGTAACTATGGAAAAATAGTTAGTATTGGTTTCTTTTTCTGTTTTTGTAATGACCAACCTTGTTTATGTGTTTTCCTAACTTAACCTTTAAGGTAACTGGGTTGTATGCTAAGTGCTGTTCACTAAACTCAGGGGTGCGTAAGTTGTGCTTTGACAATATTGTTTGAATGGAGATGGTGTTCCTTTATAGTTTTGTATCACTTGAGGCCAAAAGGAAAGTTTTTGTTCGATAATTTTAAATTTACATTCTCATCTTTGTGTGTGGAGACAAAATACACATGCTAATGACAGCTTAACAAAAGTTTATCCTCTTGTGTTAAACTTCTTTTTTTTTTTTTTTTTACATGTCATTTTGGAGAGGTGCCTGATTTATAAAGGTCCGCAATCAAACCACACACAGCTTACACTTTCTGATCAAAATGTATTTTTCACTCTCTTAAGATCTACTGTACTATTAATTGTTAAACAAACTTGTCTTTCATTAACCTTCTGTTTGCAAGTGATTGCAGCACATAATATACAACTAAATGATCAGAAATAATAAAACAATTTGACAAATGTGCTCAGTAAGAGATCCATTAATCTACCATTGTAATAAACTTAATTATAATCATCTATTTTCAATGCTAGACGTGTGATTGGACTGAACGCTTTAGCTCGCAGAACCTACATCACAGCACAAGTGGACTGCGCTACAGACCCTGGTTGTTGACTGGGTTTTTTAAAGGGGCCCTATTATGCTTTTTTGTTTTTTCCCGTTTCCTTTAGTATGTTATATAGCTTTTTGTGCATGTAAAAGGTCTGAAAAGTTACAACGCCTATAGTCCATGCCAAAGGGAGCTACACTCACAGAAAACACTGCTGCTGAACTGACTGGATTGCCTCGTTTGTAGTCCAGCATTTTCTTCCGTAATTTATCTACGTCACTAAGTCACACATTTGAATAATGTTTGGCACGCCCTCAACCAAAGCCAGTCAGAGCGGAGGCCGGGTGGTTTCGCCATGTCCAGAAAACGCTGTGAAGTCAAATTCCCTTTGTTTGGCCAGCTGACCAATCAGAGCAGACTGGGCTCGTCAGGAGGGGGTGCCTTAAAGAGACAGGAGCTAAAACAGCGCTTCAGACAGGGTGAATAGAGGTGCTGCAGATCCAGGCAGTTTGGAAAAAATAAATTGTTTATTGAACATTAAAACGTGTAAACCTATTCTAGTATAACTCCTAAATAAAGGTACGGCGAACATCCTATGTGATTGGCCCAAGCAGTGACGTGCGGTGAGGTAAATGGCAGGGGAGGCAGAGGCTGCGTTTCAATATACAGTGCCTTGCAAAAGTATTCACCCCCCTTGGCTTGTTACATATTTTGTTACATTACAACCTGTAATTTAAATGTTTTTTTAATCTGAATTTTACGTGATGGATCTGCACAAAATAGTCTAAGTTGGTGAAGTGAAATGAGAAAAAAATATATATAAAAAATTATTTTTTAAAATTTAAATCTGGAAATTGGCATGTGCATATGTATTCACCCCCTTTGCTATGAAGCCCCTCAAAAGTTCTGGTGCAACCAATTACCTTCAGAAGTAACATATTTAGTGAAATGAAGTCCACCTGTGTGTAATCTAAGTGTCACATGATCTGTCAGTATAAAAACACCTTTTCTGAAAGGTCCCAGAGGCTGCAACACCACTAAGCAAGAGGCATCACACCATGAAGACCAAGGAGCTCTCCAAACAAGGCAGGGACAAAGTTGTTGAGAAGTACTTGTCAGGGTTGGGTTATAAAAAAATATCCAAATCTTTGATGATCCCCCGGAGCACCATCAAATCGATCATCTTCAAATGGAAAGAACATGGTAACACAACAAACCTGTCAAGAGAGGGCCGCACACCAAAACTCACAGACCGGGCAAGGAGGGCATTAATCAGAGAGGCAGCACAGAGACCAAAGGTAACCCTAAAGGAGCTGCAGAGTTCCACAGCAGAGACTGGTGTATCTGCGCATGGGACCACAATAGGCCGTGTACGCCATAGAGCTGGGCTTTATGGAAGAGAAAAAGCCATTACTTAGTGTTAAAAATAAGATGGCACGTTTTGAGTTTGCCAAAAGGCATGTGGGCGACTCCCCAAATGTATGGAGGAAGGTGCTCTGGTCAGATGAGACTAAAATTGAACTTTTCAGCCACCAAGGAAAACGCTATGTATGGCGCAAACCCAACACATCCCATCACCCCAAGAACACCATCCCCACAGTGAAACATGGTGGTGGCAGCATCATGCAGTGGGGATGTTTTTTAGCAGCAGGGACTGGGAAACTGATTCGAGTCTAGGGAAAGATGGATGGTGCTAAATACAGGGATTTTCTTGAGCAAAACCTGTTTCAGTCTGCCTGTGACTTGAGACTGGGACGGAGGTTCACCTTCCAGCAGGACAATGACCCGAAGCATACTGCTAAAGCGACACTCGAGTGGTTTAAGGGGAAACATTTAAATGTGTTGGAATGGCCTAGTCAAAGCCCAGATCTCAATCCAATTGAGAATCTGTGGTCAGTCTTGAAGATTGCTGTTCACAAGCGGAAACCATCCAACATGAAAGAGCTGGAGCAGTTTTGCCTTGAGGAATGGGCAAAAATCCCAGTGGCAAGATGTGGCAAGCTCATAGAGAGACTTATCCAAAGCGACTTTCAGCTGTAATTGCCGTAAAAGGTGGCTCTACAAAGTACTGACTTTAGGGGGGTGAATAGTTATGCACGCTGAAGTTTTCTGTTATTTTGTCCTATTTGTTGTTTGCTTCACAATAAAAAAATTAAATCACATCTTCAAAGTTGTAGGCATGTTTTGTGGATAAAATGATGCAAACCTTCAAACAATCCGTTCTAATTCCAGGTTGTGAGGCAACAAAACATGAAAAATGCCAAGGGGGGTGAATACTTTTGCAAGGCACTGTATATACTATATATAGCTATTAAATAAGCCAGAAAAATATTAAGCATATGTAGCGCCTCTTATTCTAAATTAGAAAAGATAGCTATATATCAATGTTCTAGGTTCTGAGCAGTTGATTTGACAAGACTCACAAGGAGACATTGCTTTAGAAAAATAGAACAGTTGGCAGATTTATTACACAATTTACATAACACCAATTACAAAATAGAATTTCTTTGAAAATGTAAATACCCGAAAATAAAATGGAGCTCTTTTGTTTCAGAAAAATTTAAAACTAAATAAATTGTCTTAGTTTGTCTTTGGAGAATTAGAAAAATCTACCCGGGTAGGAAAATAAAACTCTTAAGTGTTCTTATCTGATTTCCAAAATGTGAATCCTGAGGTCTTTCAATCTAGTCATTCCACAGAGCTGAATTTGACACAGCTGGCCACACTGCGTATAATCGTTCTCTCTGAAGAATGTCGCGCTCTCTGGAACAGGCTCACCATCAAAATCAACGTGGTATAGCACCAACTAACCCAGGATAAAAAAAAAAAAAATCTGCAATTACGGTACAGAACAGATAATCAGTTACAATCATTTTTATTTATTTTCTATATATGGTACCTTATTAATTTCTTTTCAATTAATCAGTTACATATCTAAAACCATTAATCATGGATATTAAAGCACTGTTCAAATCGTATTACAAATACACTGAGCTCCATAGAAGTCTGTTTGACTAAAACAGTTCGCATTGGCAAAGCAAAGTTATGGTAAAACTTAACTAAGTTCTTAGTTTAGCACACAAATGACACAGAATGACCCAAATGCAATATATAAACATTTCACAATACTTTTACTTATTACTCCAATTGTTTTTTTTTAAATAGTATGCGATCTTAACATTTAACATTGTTCAACGATAATATAAATTACACGTGTAGTAGCTAGCATGTTTGCAGACTATGAGCAAGCTCAGTCAAAGGAAACTTACCGGAGTTCTAGGCAAGAAGAACACGGTAAAACAATGGAAACCGGGCCCTCACAATATAATGTAAACTTAATTAACTTATAAAATGCTGTCGTGTGTTTAAACATTTATAATACAAATTATTTGGTAAATTGTTATTTCTAGCTTTTCTTTCTTTTGTTGTTTTTTGTGCACATTCACATTAGGAAGGATCTTTTTCGACTGACTTAGCAAGCGCCCTCTGATGGCATCATGAGATTTGACACTCAGTTAACCCTTTAGTGACAGCATATTCTATGTGGGTTACACGCTCCCCCCTTAAATTAACATGAGTCCCTTCATGTGCTATAATATTCTGTCTCAAATCTGTATAACTTCTTGACTCTCAGTCACTAAATGAATTGAGTGCATGGTTAAAACTCTCCAAAAGGTTTTGAGCAAAAGAGATGAGGGGTTAACCCAACTGTGGGTAGTGGAAACGGCCAGGTGCTCACCATAATCTTTCAGATCGACGTACCGGATTGTCTTCCTGAACATCTTGAAGAACTTAATTCGCTTCATCATCTTGTTTCTCACAAACTTGAGGAATTTCAATGTCATTTCCCTGTAGTCCATTTTCATTTTTTCCGTCATCCTGATCACTCAAATCCAGCAGGGGTA
Organism: Galaxias olidus; assembly: GCA_026901105.3. Taxonomy (NCBI): domain Eukaryota; kingdom Metazoa; phylum Chordata; class Actinopteri; order Galaxiiformes; family Galaxiidae; genus Galaxias; species Galaxias olidus. The sequence goes on from JAPMUY010009603.1 coordinate 107,385, forward strand.
CATCATCATCTTCCACAGTAATAACTGGTATTACATTGCCTGGCTCAAGCAAGATCTCCCTTTCCCCAGAAGGAGGTTGTTCAGTACTCTCTGACTGGTGTACACCAGCCTCCTCAGAACATGACTGATCCTTCAGCCGACATTGCCATTTCATGGCCTGCAGAGGGCTCCACTTGAGACTGGGGTGGTAATGTCTTGCCCATGTCACTCTCTCTAGGAGGATTGAATGTCGTAAACCCTTGTGAACCTCTCCTCAGTGAAAACTGAGGATTCCATAGGGTGGACTGTACACTCATCTTCAGACTCACAAAGTTCCTCTTCTTGGAGCTGAGAGGAACTTTGCCTTGTTCTGGGACGACGAATGGACTTTGGCTGGTCTTGTTAATCTTCTTCAGCTTCAGCCAAATACCCACATGATAATAGGAGATCCCTGTGTAAAGTACGGATTGGACCATCTTCACTCACAGGCTGAACCATGTAAACAGGTAAATCTCCCATCTGTTTTAGAACATTGTACACTGCAGACTCCCACTTCTCTGCGAGTTTGTGCTTGTTCCGCAGCCGGGCATTCCTCACCAGAACTCTATCTCCTACTTAAAGAGTGGATTCTCGGACATTGCTATCGAAAAGCCTTTTGTTTCTGTCAGCAACTCTCCGTGAGTCTTCAATGGCTGTTTGATAACTCTCCTCTAAACGAGACTTCAGATTCCGTACATATTGTGAATGAGATGCGGATGTCCTTTCCCTGACAGGTTAGACTGAATGCAATATCCACTGGAAGCCAGGGTTGTCTCCCAAACATCAACTCACAGGGGCTGAACCTGGTGACCTAATTTTTTGTGCAATTGTAGGCATGTGTGAGCGGTTTCACAGAGTCACGCCAGTGCCAAGAAGAGTACGGTTGAACCGCTCGACCGGCTTGCGTCTAGGATGATAGGGACTGGTTAGCACTTTTCTGATCCCAGCTATAGCACAGAGCTCTTTTATAGTGCGAGACTCAAAATCCCTTCCCTGAGCACTATGTAGGCGTTCGGGTGTTACGTTCCGGCCTCCCCTCGGCAATGTTATAAAGTCTAGGGATATGGAGGGAAGCGTAACAGTCCGTGACCGTGATATCGTAGAGGGAGTTGGCGTGAGTGAAGAAGGGAGAAATGTCCAAACGGAATAAAGTGTTTACCCCAGGTGGGGAATTTATTATACAAGTGGGGAATTATCTTGATAGTATAAAACAAAAACCTAATCACCACCACCCAGCAAGAGACCAGTGCAGTTTGAGAAGGGCAATGTGTGAGCAGGCTGGCAAAGCAAAAAAATTAAACAGAACAAGCCCTAACTCGACTACACCCCTATAGTGCCTGAACGAGAAAACTAAACTACGGAGACTAGCTACCTACTACAGGAAACGGAGACACCTACTCGTGCCTACGCTAAGGTATTTAGACAATGCTTTACCTACGTGATGGAGATGTAAACCCATGGGTACCCTACTTTGCCCTTCTCGCGGATAGCCGGGTCAACAAGAAGTTAGACAGGCGAAACAAACGGTAACCCACTGAACAGTAAGTTTTACAATCGGAGGCTAAACTATTCGGCTATTGTGTCGCCAGGCCAATGATCCGGTCTCTCCCGTCGTGTCCGCAGCAGTCGACTTATATGACTCTCGTTGGCCAGAGGATTGGAGGGGAGGTAACCAGGAGGATGGACATCAGGCGAGAGGGCACACCCACAAGGGAAACCGCACATCTGGTAGCGGAGGATAGAAGAGCAACACAGAGGGACAGAGGGGAAAACCACAACAAGCACGAACATGCACGCAACGTTCCCAGGGAACGTAACAACGGGGAACCCCTAATGCACCTGTTAATGCAATCTATTGTAGAACGTGTTTTTGAACCAAGGCATTAATCATTATAAGTTCAACGACCCTTTAGCTGAATATAGTTTCCAAGAGGTCACTGTTCTAACCCCTAGGCTGGATATAGTATTCCAACCTTTAAGCTGCATTCTTCTTAACTTCACTACTCCTGTTGCAGCCTGGAAAAAACAAGGCTTGCATTCTATGGATGAAGATATAAGACAGCAGACTTTAGGTTTAGATATCATTCTCCTTCGGGCAGCGTCTTACACGTTGTGTGAGTATGATCCTTTTGCAAACGAACTTTGTCCTTTGCAGAAGTACTATCTTGGTAAAATACTTGTATCAAACTTTATTATCTGGTTAACTTGTGTTTACAAGTTTGTTGTACAACAATATAGTATTTGATCCCAACCATTTCTGTGTCTGTGTCTTATTGTGTTCTATTTTATTTATGTTCGTGAGTGTATAAAGATTGGATCCACAACATTTGGAGGTTCTACCGAGATATCGCTATTACTGCTGGGGCTGTTTCTCTGGAGGTGTGCAAATCCCCATGGCCAGGCAGCTGCAAAGAAGCTGTGGTAAGCTCGAACCATTTTTGAGAAACCAGGATTTGACCTACCATTGCAAACATCACTACAGTAAGTGATAAAAACCGACAATTGTTACGAACTATTTGGCTTTTTGAAAGTCTAAAAGCATATGAGATTGGATTTGGCACACGCACTGAAGTGGTTGATGTTCAATTATTATTGTAAAAAATTCATTCATTTTCTGTTGTATTTTCAATGTTTGTGTGAGGGAAGAGGGAGTATTGATACTTGCTTCTTAAAGCCTCGCTCAGTAATAAAAAATAAATATCTTTCAGAAGAACAATCAGTCACAATCTACACTGACAGCAGATACGCTTTTGGTGTAGTGCATGACTATGGAACTCTGTGGAAAAACAGAGGTTTTCTCACATCACAAGGCACGCTGATACTAAATCACCTTCTTGTCCGTAATCTTCTTGATGCCATTTTGCTTCCATCACAGGTGGCTATATGTAAGTGTCAGGCCCATGGTAAGGTTACAGATGATGTTTCTAAAGGAAATTCTTTTGCTGATTCTGCTGCAAAATCTGCTGCCGTATCAAGTATGACTTATTCACTTCAGATGCCTTTTGACTCTTCTGTGTCACAGACAGTTTTTTATCCTCACATGTCCCTGAAAGATATTCAATCCATGGCTAATGCTGGGGAAAAAACGTCATGGAAAAAGCAGGGTAAGTACGACTCAGAAGGAGTGTGGAGAGGTCCGAATGATAAACCTTGTTTGCCTAAACAACTTTTTCCTTACATGACCAAGCTCTCTCATGGTTTAGATCATGTCTCAAAGACAGGCATGATTAAATTCATTGCACAGAGTTGGGATTCGATTGGTTTCAGCATTACAGCTGATACTTTTTGCAGGAGATGTTTGGTGTGTGCCCAGAACAACGTGGGTAAGACACAGCACATAACACAAGCAGCATTTCCAATGCCTAGTGGCCCTTTTCAACATCTAATGATGGATTTCATTGAGTTATCTCCAGCTAGAGGATATAAGTATTGTCTGGTTGTAGTAGATATGTTCTCCAAATGGGTTGAAGCTTTTCCTTGTAGACATGCAGATGCAAAATCTACTGCTAAACATTTATTACAAGATTTCATTTCCATTTAATGTATATGAGGGGACGGTATCACTCTACCATAGGTTTATCCCCACATGAGGTTCTGACAGGTATGCCTTTGGGTCAAGACCTGTTCAGAGGTAGGAATACTGATCAGATTCTTGTGGATGAGGCCATAGTGGCCTACTGTAGGAAGTTAACCCAGATTTTGAGTTCTATCTCCGTTCAGGTCAAAGCAGCTCTTCCTACACCCTTGGAAAGTGGAAGGCTAGATCACCCTTTCCATCCAGCTGACTGGATTCTGGTGAAGGATTTGAGGAGGCGTCACTGGCATTCTCTGCGCTGGAGAGGGCCATTTCAGGTTCTGCTCACCACACCAACTGCGGTTAAGGTAAAAGAGAGAACCACCTGGGTACACGCAGCCCATTGCAAGAAGGCCCCAATTCCGTAAGAAAGAAAATGGCTGACCATAAATTTGCCATGATGATAGTGCTAGTATGGATGCTAGCGTTTGTTTTGGGTCTGTCAGATCCCGGCGTCGCCCGGGCGTCATTGACGACGGATGTTAAAGGTCTGGAACTGGGGAGAAATCACTCACTGACAGCTCTTTCAGTGAGAAATAAGCGAGCTGTGTTAACTGAGCCAATTATTGACCGTGCAGGCAAGGATGAAACCGAAGACGACTACGAATACCTACTACCCATAAGTGTGAAAGGCAACACTTGGTATGAGATGATGTCTTATATGGTAAAACACACCTATCCAGATAACCATGGTATGACAGCAGTAGTCATACCTCCTTGTAATAGCATGGATACCTGTATGAGTCCTGTAGCAAGACCTCTTCGGAGAAATGAATGGTTTCATGTTATTTGCGAATATGAAATACAGGTTACATCTCAGTGGATAACACAGGAATTAGAAAGTCCATGTGGTCCTAATAAATATGGTCCTCTTATTCGGCTTCACAAATCAACTGACCTTACCATTAGACCAAACCCTGTAGGTCAGGTGCAACTATTGGAGAAACCGTCTTATTGTATTTGTTATCAGGATGGGGTTCCCCCATATCAATTAGGTGAACGGAAAATTGAGACAGTGTTCATGGGAGTTGCTGAATGTTCACTTTATGGTGGTGCTTATCCTGGTACGCATACATTTCAGAAAAATGGACCCACTGTAGACATAACTGACGATGGAAAGGAGGGATTGGGATATTTGGCTACAAGTGTTTTGGAGGATCTTGTTTTTATGTGTGGGGGGTCAAATTATTATTACTATTTGCCCAGACATTGGTCAGGATGTTGTTATTATGCTCATTTAACACTGCCAGTCAATATTATTCATATGTCAGATTCTGCAAGACACATATCCCCTGATGCGCTTCCAGTTAATGACACTCATATTAGAAAGGCGAGATCACTCCCTACATTCTTACCGGATTCATTTGGTCATAAAATTCCTTGGTATGAGAAAGTGCTGAATTTCTTCTATCCACAATTGGGGGTTCTTCCCTTATCTCTTCATGTAGATCATCTATCGTATACAATGTGGGGTTTTGCGAATGCAACGACAAAGGGTTTTTCTCTAATTAGGGATACTTTAAAGTCCCACAGGTTGACTTTGCTGAAACACCAATTAGCTTTGGATTATTTGTTAGCAAAAACAGGGGGGATGTGTGTAACTTTAAATTTAACTGATAGTTCTTGCATGACATTGATACCTGATATCACAGATAATTTAACTGATGTTGTCACAGCATTGGATTATTTTAGATCTGCCCTGGGTACTAACACTGGCATACTCGGTGCAGATCAGGATTGGGTGACTAGCATTTTTGGGTCATGGGGAACAAAAATCCTACAGTTTATTCTTCCTGTAATTGCAACACTTCTGTTGATTTGTTTGATGGTGGTCTGTTTTATAAGTTGTATCAAGGCAATGATTAAGAGATGTGTTACTACCTCTCTGACTGCTGTGGCTATTCAAGCTGATGCACAGATTCCTGCAGGTTTTTATGAGGTATGTAAGGATAGGGATGAAAATAACTGTTTTCAGGAACTGCAAACATACCTAGATGATAAGCTTGTCTAGTCTCAGGCGCCAGGACTACCACGTGAAGGGCAAACATTTATGGTTATGTTAGTATAGGATTTCATTATGTTTGAACCATGTTAACTGTTTTTTTTCTTTAACGGTGAGTAAGAAGAAGTGTGCTGAACTTGTTATCACTACTGCATGCATGTTACATATAACCAAGTATTCATTTTGTGTTGCTTAAACAAGGTTATAAAATTAGTAAGTCTGTTAAACTTAAATGGACAAGTTGGACATGTTACTTTTTCCTCATCATCCAACAAGAGGTTTTTTATACATTCCTAATTGTTCCATTTAAGTAGAGTAGATTAGCCCATAAGTCTTTTCTTCCACCTTTTTGTGTCAAAATTTAGAGGTGGTTTTTTGGCTATTGTGAGTAGACATGAGCATGTAACCTGTGATCTCTGCCTGTGACTAGGATAATAATTTTTTTTTAATATGTTCAGAAGGTTTTTTAACTTTCAAGGGCGGAACTCGGAAGGTTATTTGCAAGAATATAATTTCTGTGTTTTGAAAACTTATAATGAATAAAAGGAGGGAATGTTAATGCAATCTATTGTAGAACGTGTTTTTGAACCAAGGCATTAATCATTATAAGTTCAACGACCCTTTAGCTGAATATAGTTTCCAAGAGGTCACTGTTCTAACCCCTAGGCTGGATATAGTATTCCAACCTTTAAGCTGCATTCTTCTTAACTTCACACTACTCCTGTTGCAGCCTGGAAAAAACAAGGCTTGCATTCTATGGATGAAGATATAAGACAGCAGACTTTAGGTTTAGATATCATTCTCCTTCGGGCAGCGTCTTACACGTTGTGTGAGCATGATCCTTTTGCAAACGAACTTTGTCCTTTGCAGAAGTACTATCTTGGTAAAATACTTGTATCAAACTTTATTATCTGGTTAACTTGTGTTTACAAGTTTGTTGTACAACAATATAGTATTTGATCCCAACCATTTCTGTGTCTGTGTCTTATTGTGTTCTATTTTATTTATGTTCGTGAGTGTATAAAGATTGGATCCACGACACACCAGAAACTGCTCCCACAGACACTTTGCAACAGTAGTACCCTTCTGGTCTTTGGTAGGTATAGCTACTGCGTACTTCGTAAAATGGTCTGTGATGACTAGGATGTCTTTGGTATTGTATGTGTCAGGCTCTAGATAAGAAATCCATGCAAACCAACTGCATTGGCCTAGTTGTCTGAATGCTGACAAGAGGTGCAGCTTTTTCAGACTGAGTCTTCCTTCTAATACACCGGCCACATGTTTTGACCTTGTGCTCAAAATCAGCAGCCATCCGTGGCCAAAAGAACCGTGACCTTACTAAGTCAATGGTGCGCTCAATCCCCACATGCCCCGTGTCATCATGGAGACATTGGAGTACAGTTGTTCTGATTGACTCTGGAATTATGAGCTGGTAAGCAGTTTGCTCTTCACATTGGCGCTTTCTATACAGAAGACCACCTCTTATTTCAAGACGCTTCCACTCCTTTAACAACAGTTTTAATTCAGGAGAGTCAGGACTGATGTCACAAGATACTTTGTCTCCAGTTTTTAATAGGTGAATGACATGCTTGATGACAGGGTCAGCTTCTTGTCGTTCTCTGAGGTCCTCTTCACTGAAGGTGGGTACAGTTACATGTCCCAATAAGTCTTCTTCACCATAGATGTCTGGCACAGCTTCGGCATGGAGAGCCAGAGATTCAACCAATGTGATGGAAGGTAAGTTGTTGTCGGTTTCTCTTAGAAGGTGTCGGTGACATGAGGCTGTAACCGCATTTGCAGGTAAGTTTAGATGGTCAGGTGATGATGCTAGATGATGTGACGTGAACTGTTTTATCCTTTTTCTCTCTTCCAGCGAAGCGTCATCATCCTCTAACATGACATGGGATCGCCTAGAGAAATCGTCAGCATCATGATCGCACTTTCCAGCCCTATACTTGATGTTGAAATTGAATGTGGAAAGGGCTGCTAGCCAACGATAACTGGCGGCATCTAGTTTAGCTGAGGTGAGTATGTAAGTTAGTGGGTTTGTTATCCGTTACGACAGGGAAGGTGTTACCGTAGAGATAGTCTTGAAATTTCTCTAGAATTTATCATTTTAAAGCTAGGAACTCCAGCTTGTGGGCTAGAAACCATGCCTCGCTAGGAGAGAGGCCCCTACTGGCATAGGCAATGACCCGTGTTTGTCCGTCCTGCTCCTGATATAAAGCAGCTCCTAAGCCAGTAGTGCTAGCATCTGTATGCAGTACATAGGGTAGCTTTGGATCTGCAAAACCCAGAATTGGAGGGGAGGTCAGCTTTCCTATGATGCATTAAAAAGCTTCCTGACAAGCAGGTGTCCATTGTTCTGCGAACGGCTCTTTTGGGTTGAAATACTTCCCTTTATATGTTGTCATCTTCGGACCTTTTCTGAGAGGTGGGTACCCGGAGGTGAGATTGTTAAGCGGCTTCACTATTTTGGAATAGCCTTTTACAAAACGACAATAACAGCCAGCAAAGCCTAAAAATGACTTCAGTTCTTTTAGAGTCTGGGGCTTCGGCCACGTTTTTAGTGCACTAACTTTTCTGGGGTCAGCCTCCATATAATTTCTTGAGACTACATGTCCAAGGTAATGCACTGAAGTTTGAAAGAATCTGCACTTCTCGGGGGAGAGTTTGAGACCATTCTCTCTTAACTGTTGGAGTACATGCAAAAGCCTGGTTTTGTGTTCCTCCAGGGAGCTAGAGAACACGATCAGATCATCAAGAAATACTAGCACCTCCTTCAGGTTAATGAATTTCTCCATCAACTGTTGGAAGGTGCTAGGCGCATTTGTTATCCCCTGAGCCATGCGATTAAACTCCCAAAACTTCAAGGGGCACACAAAAGCAGTCTTGGCTTTGTCACACTCCTCCATGT